>JAVSCE010010270.1:0-11938 GCA_032199065.1 Smutsia gigantea
CAACAGTAACCACCCCTGCAACCCACAGCAGTGGGAGAGTCTGAAACCCAGTCATTGGCACTGCCTGCTGCCCCTCCACCCCAGCAGCCTCCTGCAGAACTACTGCAGCCCTCCCTCTCTGCAGTGCCCTGACTCCACACCAGGTTCCTGATGACCACGATGCTCAGCTCTAGAAGCACCCAATTATTTGCTGTCTCCACCCTTCCAAATACAGCCAGTTTCTCCCTCCTCTGGGTCTCTTCCCCTGGTCAGAGCCCCCACCTGCACTGGGGTCTTTAAACATATTCCCTCCCTTCCTCTGAAATCTGCTCAAAAGTCACTTCCTCCAGAAAGTTTTTCTGATGAAGCTTACTCTAATCACTCATTATTTCATGTCCCTGAGGTCCTGTATGTCTTAATACATGCATTCATTTTAACTATTACAATTGTAATGGTGGATCCACAACCCATGTGATGTCCACCAGTTCCAGGATTATGTATGAGACAGGAACCAAGGTGTGGGTTGCCAGGAGGTGGGATGGTTGCAGCTGGTCACTTGTTTCACCTGGGCATGTTCTTGATTACCTCCGGGATCACAGGGTGTGTAATCTCTACCAGAGTGCAATGAGGATAGGGGACCAGTATCCTGTCCTGTACACTACGTTGTTGACGACTGGCTAATGCTCAGGGCTGCTCTCTTGAACCGATTAGGATTTGCTTACCTGAGTCCGCTTTGCCGCACAGGGAGGGTCCCAGAAGTCCCAGCCTTGAGCATCCGTGGAAACAGGTAGCTGCCCACACGAGAGCCTCAAGGCTCTGCCAATCTCCCAAACACTTCCTTAAAGGTGCTGAGACCCCCCCCACACACACACACATACACTCCCGCCTTGGCAATTCTTTGACCAGAGCAGTCCCCGGTCACCGGTGAATTATAATGTGTTATCTGGGAGGAAAGCAGCGCCCCGCTGCAGTAGATATGCCTTAGCGCCTGGGGGCGGTATTGCCAAAAGGGAGAAGGGGGCTTGCTAGGAGGGGATGGAGGGGCGCTGGAGTCAAATCTCCATCTTCAAAAGGCCAAGCGCCCGCCTTCTCCAAGACTTGTTGGAACCGCTCATCCCCAGGCAGCCAGCAAGCGTGGATTGCGGGCACCTGGTGAGTGTGTGTTTGTATGTTTTACATTTTATTGTTTTGGCTGCTGTTGTGTCTTCCCCTCAGAAATGCTGCCTTTGGAGGCGGAAACACAAACCCACCCACTCTGCTTCCCCTCCCTCCGTGAAGGTGGCTGTGCCAGAGCTGAGTTAAGTGGGAGTAGCTCCTGAGTAGCCTAGACGCTGATTCAGGCCTGGGCTGTGCGGGACCAGCTCCAGGGAACTCCGGGGGGACTCCCCTGTCCAAACTGGAAGCCCAGGGTTACCACTTGACTCAGAAATTCGCTAGTGCCCTCGGTCCGCGGACTTTACAAAGTGGGATGCGTGGAGCGGGCTTGGAGTCTGTACAGGATCTATAATTCTTTTCCCGCGGTGTTGAGTCTGGGCTAGGCGAAGCCCACTCAGCTTCTTGTTGCGCAGTCGCAAGCTTGGCTGAGGGCCCCTGGGAACCCAAGAACTCTCTTCATTTTGTTCCCCAACCCACAGGTAGCAGTGTTTTCAGCCTGGGCTACTAACCCGCCGGCTCCCCCAAGGAAGCGGGGCGGGCGCGGGAGGCCGGGCTGGTTGGCGGCTGTGGCCCGCGCACTCTGCCCCTGCCCGCCCTCGCTCCCCAGCCTGGCGTCGTGGCGCCACAGCTGGCCAAGGTGAGGAGTGCTTTGTGTGCGTGCGTGTGTGTGCGTGTCTCTGTGTTTGCGTGTGCGTGTCTGTGTGCGTGTGTGTCCATATCTGTGCGTTAGAGGGCTGGGGGGAGTCTGGTATTGCTGGGTTCTGAATTCGGACCCGAGTCCTTGGCCTCATTTGTACTACGTTGCAAATAACTACACCCTTAAAAAAAAAAGAGCAAATTCTTATACTGAATATGCAAACATCATTGAAAATACGGATCTTTCCACCATGTACTTTCTGGGGCCCCTCCGGTGAACGAATTGTCGAGACTGAGTCTTTTGCAAGCAGAAGGGAGCTCACATCGGGGGTTCAACTCTCTCCCAGTCCCCTCCCCTCGAGATGTTCGCGCAGATTCTTTGGAGCACACCTGAGCAGACAGTAATTGGCAGTAATTCGGGACGGACGGATTTGGAAAATGCAAAGTACGTTTTTAAGAGAATTCGATTTCAAGTGTATCCAAGGCGAATTTTAAGATTAGATGGGGTCATGATTTGACAATCCCCTCCCGCTCTCCTGGGCTCCAAATTAATTTCTCCGCCCAGTGAAATCATAGGGCTTGGGAAGGTGCCTAGCAGCTGAGGGGGACTGGGTTTGTTTGTTTTTGTTACTACCAAAAAGCAGCTTCGAGAGCCAGCCAAGTTGGTGCCCGGAGGTAGCTGTCCCCCAGTTTTGAGGAGGAAGGTCCAAATCAGGCTGTGGGTTCCACCTCCCCCTCCATTCCACCCAGGCAAGAAAATCGCGACTTCAGAAGATGCGCGGGCTCGCGCTCGCTCTTTCTCGCGCTCTCACTCGGCCCCCGCCCCTTTTTTCACACTCACGCACATTCCGTGCATTTGGAGCAGAATAGGAATCAAATTCAAGGAATGTTGATCCTGCCGCTGCAGACGGCAGGGCTAAGCTGTCTTGAGTGATTCCTCAGGAATTCCCCTCTCGCCAGAGCCCCCTCTTCCCCCCCTCCACGCCCATCCCCCCAGGGTTGCGCAACCCTCCCACCAGGCAACCAGGTGCAAGTCAGCCCCCCCGCCCCCGCCGACCCTGCAGAATTTCAGGGCAGCTACGACAGAGTTGGGAGGGGGTGAGTATCCCGCTTCTTTTAATTATCGTTAGTCCTGAGCTCTCAGAAGTGACGGGGACTTTGCAAAGAGAGAGCGTCAAATGGAAAGCGAAGGCGCAGGTTGCAGGGAAGTGTTTTGATCCCCAGACAGCTGGGATTTACCACCGGCTGCAAGTCAGTCGACACACGCACACAAACACACACACACCCGCACTCCTGGGTAGGGATACTCCGACGCAAGCTTGGCGCTCCAATCTCCGCGCGTTGTCCCCGCCCCCGCCAGGCCGCTCCCCTGGGGCTCGGGTCTGCGACCTGGACGCTGGGGCGCGCGGACCCCCTCCAGAGCCCCGCTTTCCGCTCCCTGGCTCCCAGGGCGGCCGGGGCGCTCGCAGCCCAGAGAGCAGTGCACTCACCCCTTGCTGCCGCCGCCCCTAGGAAGGGAGGCTAGACTTACCCATGGAATCGGGCAGGGACATGTCGCTGGACCGCTGCTGAGTCAGGGACTGATGCATGCTGAAAGCTGCCCTGTGACCCCGGCCCCCGAACCTGCTCCACGCGTCCCCGGCTCAGGGCGCCCCGCAGAGCATCCTACTCCGCGGCTGCCGCTCCCCGTCCCTCCGAGAGCTGGGCGAGACTGCTTCTGGTTGCGAGCTGCAGCCCAAGTACTGCCTCGCCCTCCCTTCCCCTCTTCTCCCTCCTTCCTCTCCTGCCTTCCTCTGCTCAGGGAGGCAGCAGCATTGGCAGTCCGAGCAGCGGCGTGCGCTTGCGCAAGACCCCCCCTTCCCTCCTTCTCTACACCCCCATCCTAGTTATCCACCTACCAGCCTCCCAAGCCAGACAGGGAGCCGTTTTAGCCCCTTGGGGCCAGGGCTGCGCAGAGAAAGAAGGGGGAGGCTACAGCTCAGGGCCAACAGGCCTCCTCTGTAGTTTGGAGAGAGGGTCTTGGGCAAGCATCCTGTTTTAGGATCTATAATTGAGGAGGGGGCAGAGTCAGAGGTTCAGAGCTAAGGAACACACACACAGAGACCAGACACACACACACACACACATTTGTGCAGGTTTGGTCTTAGTGCTTCCAGAATGACATAATGGAGCTGGAGATGATCCAGAGAAGGGCCACTCTATAATCAAGGGGATGGGGGAGGGTAGAGGGGTTGCCATATGAAGATGGATTAAACAAATGCAGACTCTTTAGAAAGATGAAGCCTGGGAAGGGATGTGACCAGGGTGTATAAAATCATGCAGAGATGGAGAGAGGGAACACAGGCTCATTCACCAGATCTGAGAATTCTCAATCAACAGCCCCCTAGGAGCTAAAAGATTCAGCTAAAGCAAACATGACTGCATCAGCACCCTGGTTTGTGCTTTTGTTCAAGGTGTTTTTATGTCAAGGATCTTATTTTCTCATAATAGCAGCTATGCAAGGCAGGAAGAGGAGGTATCAATAATCCCATATTACAGATGAAGAAACTGAGTCTCAGAGAAGGGGCAAAAATTTCCTGTAGTCACTCAGCTAGTAAATGGCAGAGGTGGGATTTGAACCTAGATCCATTGGAACCCCTAGTCAGTGCTCTTCTACTATGGCAGCTGAGAACAAATATTACTCTCTATACATTAGCATATTAAAAATTAAGGAATTTTTTAGCCCCAAGAGGTGCAACAGGATGAAAACACAAGTAGCTTTGGAAAAAGTGAAAAAGCCATGGATGACAGATGTAGTGTACGTTGCTATGGGAAACTGGGACTGAGGTGGGAATGTCCCTGATCTTGGAGGACAGCCAAGTCCTTCCCCAACCCATTCTTCCAGACCCCATTAAGATTTGGGGCTAGAATCACTATGTTGGCCCAAAAGGTGGTTCTGATGTCCTTAAAACATCAGCAGAACATGATGAAGCCTCCTTGAAGAGACCCAAGACATCTGCCTGGTGGCCAAAGGAGGTGGAAGGTGAGGAAGGGGTAACAGTGGTTTTCAGCTCCCTCTGGACACAGCCCATGGGCTGGCATCTGAAGGAATTTACCTGTTTGAAGGCATTCATTCTGTCCTAGTGAGAGCTCCCAGGTTCTTCTTGCCAGGTCTCCTTCCAACCACCTCCCCCCCATGACTGCTGCAACCCTCTCTCCTTGTCCCCCCTCCCTGGTGAAAAACCAAACAAACAACAAAAATCAAGTATAAAACTCTCCTGACATTAATGAGATGAAGAAGAGTATTTGGTTCTTTCCATCTCTGGCTGGCTAATCTACTGTGAGGCTTTGTTTCCTTATCCCGAAAATGGAGCCAAGGCCCCTTGCCCTTTCCCATCTTCCTGAAAAAGAAAAGATGCTTCCTGAAGGCTGAAAAGAAAGCCTTTTGTAAAGAACTTGGATACCTCAGGGGCCAGGCTGAATGCTGCTCAGGTATTATTAGCAGCCGTACACTATAGAAGTGGTTTAGAAATCTGTGATATATGTCCTAGATAGAAACAAGATGACCACTATTGTAAAGGTGTGTCTTAATCATGCTTGGCTTATGTATCAGTATCCATGATCTCCACAGAAGCAGAGAGAAATCCCATGTTTACACTCATGTCATGTTGTCTTCAGTTATGTTTACTTATCTCTTCCTTCTACTCCAAATATCTCATATTTAATGTGAAGAACTCCTGTGACCAGCACTGATTTCTCTGGAGTACTTTGTGATGAACTGATTTTGTTTCTGTGAAAGCAGCCTTGAAGAAAATAATTTTTTGTGCAGGCTGGAAAAGACAGCTTTATACCTTCTTCAGAGATTCTGGCTCCCCTATAGCAACCATACAGTTAAAGACCCCTAAAGAAGTCAAATAAAACTTGTTACCATGCTAGCTTGGATGGGCAGAAGGAAGCCTTTTCAGTTTAGAGAAACACATTACCCATCAGCTGACCCCGAAGGCATATGTCATTTGACCTTTATAATCAAAGCCACAAATGAGTGTGGTGCCCTTATGGTGGTGGGGCTGGCTTTATGCAACATCTGTATTCCTGAACCCTGCATGAAAATGAAATGCTATTTTAAAAAGTACTAGAGGAGCTGCCTATTTAAAAGAACTGCATTCTGTATATTTCTTTCATACTGTCTCTTGGGGTACCATATGAGACTTGGAATACTGCAGGCTCTCAGTCAAGTTAAAAATGACTTTAAGCTCAGTAGCAGTGACAGTAGCAGCAGCTCAGAGACTAGTAGCCGTCTTCTCCCCAGTGATGGTGTGCTTGTTTGGACAGAGGATCTGGGACAAAAGGAGGGAATAGAATGGGAACCTGGGGGGAAAACCCACATTTCAACCCAGCCTGGCACAAAGACCCCCTTTCCTCAAAAGTTTATTTTAACTCAGAATGAGCTGGACAATTAAAAGGCCAGAAGCAGTTTTTCATGGGCTCCCTTCTGACTTCCCTCATGTCAAAACACATGTGAATGTTATACATTAATAGGCTTACAGTAAAATTTACCAATAGGCAAGCCACCGAGATGGAGGAACATGTCTTTCATGCCAGGGAAGGCTACTATAAAACGGTTTGGTTAGCTTCTGATAAAAAACAAATTATTAAAATGGCTTAAAATAGAGACTTCTGGGAAGATGGCGGCGTGAGCAGGGTGGCAGAAATCTCCTCCCAAAACTATATACATCTATGAAAATACAGCAAATACAACGATTCCTAAGAGAGAGACCAGAACACACAGGAAAGCACACAGCGTGCAGCTACACCTGAGAGGACATGGCACCCCACGAGGCAGGTAAGATACGGAGCCGTGACCCGGCAGGACCCGGGCACTCACCCACCTCAGCACACTGGCAGGAGGAGAAGATTCAGAGCCGGGAGGGAGTGGAAGTACACCCTGAGATATAACCAGCCCCGGTGATCTGCGCGGGGAGCGCTGACACACATCGTGCGGTGTAGCGGAAATTAGAGAGACAGAGGGTGCCGGATCTGAGCGGGGAATGTGCCAGGGTGCTTGCAGCCGGCTCCCGAGAAGGAAAGAAAAAAAAAAAGAAAACCACGCGCTTTTTTCAGGGGTCTTAAAGAGACAGGAGCCCAGCGGAAGAGCCAGATCGCCTCGGCACTCTCAGCCCAGCAGGCTGGGAGTCCTGGGGATTTTCGGACCCCTTAGTTGGCAACTGGGAAAGGGTGGCCGCACTTAGACTTCCCAAAGAGATCAACAGCCTCCCATTCCTTCCCACCCCCGCCAGAGCTACGAAGGGCCCTGCGGAGCGGCGCGGCCATGGCTGCGAAATAGTGGAGCAACAGCGCCACCTACAGCATCACCACAGAATCTACTCCCACTGGGCTTTTTTTCATTTTGTTTTGTTTTCTTGTTTTTTCTTCTCTTTCTTTTTTCTTTTCTTTTCTTTCTTTTTTATTCTTTGTTTCTCTCTTTTTTTTTTCTTTTAAAGTCTTAAAGAGCCCAGCTGACATACGTGGTAACTACCAGCGACCACTTCTATACCCATGAAATGACAGAAGAATATGGTCCAGACTAAGATCAACCAGACAACCCCAGAGAGGGAGTCTGAAGGGATGGAAATGCACAGTCTTCCTGAAAAAGAATTCAGAATAAAAGTCATAACCATGCTGATGGATCTATAGAGAAATGTGCAAGAACTGAGGGAGGAAGTGAGGGAAGTGAGGAAAGACAATGCAGAAATCAGACAAGCGATCGACGGGCTTAACAGCAGACTGGATGAGATGCAAGAGACTGTTAATGGAAAAGAAATCAGAGAACAGGAATACAGAGAAGCTGAGGCAGAGAGAGATAAAAGGATTTCTAGGAATGAAAGAATATTAAGAGAACTGCGTGACCAATCCAAACAGAACAATATTCACATTATAGGAGTACCAGAGGAA
This sequence comes from Smutsia gigantea, assembly GCA_032199065.1. NCBI lineage: Eukaryota > Metazoa > Chordata > Mammalia > Pholidota > Manidae > Smutsia > Smutsia gigantea. Next base: position 7,702 of record JAVSCE010010270.1, read on the forward strand.
GAAGAGAGAGAAAAAGGGATAGAAAGTGTCTTTGAAGAAATAATTGCTGAAAACTTTCCCACGCTGGGGAAGGAAATAGTCTCGCAGTCCATGGAAGCCCACAGATCTCCCAACACAAGGAACCCAAGGAAGACAACACCAAGACACATAATAATTAGGATGGCAAAGATCAAAGATAAAGACAGAGTATTAAAGGCAGCTAGAGAGAGAAAAAAGATCACCCACAAAGGAAAACCCATCAGACTATCATCAGACTTCTCAACAGAAACCTTACAGGCCAGAAGAGAATGGCATGATATATTTAACGTAATGAAACAGAAGGGCCTCGAGCCAATAATATTGTATCCAGCACGACTATCATTTAAATATGATGGAGGGATTAAACAATTTCCAGACAAACGAAAGTTGAGAGAGTTTGCCTCTCATAAACCACCACTACAGGATATCTTAAATGGACTGCTCTAGAGGGAAGCACCCCTAAGGCTAAAAAGATGTCACCAGAGAAAATAAAATCATAGCAAAGAAAGCAGACCATCCAAATACTAACTAAAGACAAAGAATAAAACACCTAGTATAGAAAGAATGGAGGAGGAAGAATAAGAAGGGAGAGAAATAAAGAAACATCAGACTGTGTTTATGATAACTTAACAAGAAAGTTAAGTTAGACTGTTAGATAGTAAAGAAGCAACCCTTGAACCTTTGGTAACCATGAATCTAAAGCCAGCAATGGCAATAAATACGTATCTATCAATAATCACCCTAAATTTAAATGGACTGAATACACCAATCAAAAGACACAGAGTAACAGAATGGATAAAAAAGCAAGACCCATGTATATGCTGCTTACAAGAGACTCACCTCAAACCCAGAGATATACACAGACTAAAAGTGAAGGGATGGAAAAAGATATTTCATGCAAACAACAAGGAGAAAAAAGCAGGTGTTGCAGTACTTGTATCAGACAAAATAGACTTCAAAACGAAGAAAGTAGCAACAGATAAAGAAGGACATTACATAATGATAAAGGGGTCAATCCAACAAGAGGATATAACCATTATAAATATATATGCACCCAACACAGGAGCACCAGCATATGTGAAACAAATACTAACAGAATTAAAGGAGGAAATAGACAGCAATGCATTCCTTTTAGGTGACTTCAGCACACCACTCACTCCAAAGGACAGATCAACCAGACAGAAAATAAGTAAAGACACAGAGACACTGAACAACACACTAGAACAGATGGACATAACAGACATCTACAGAACTCTACACCCAAAAGCAACAGGATACACATTCTTCTCAAGTGCACATGGAACATTTTCCAGAATAGACCACATACTAGGCCACAAAAAGAACCTCAGTAATTTCAAAAATATTGAAATCCTACCAATCAACTTCTCAGATCACAAAGGTATAAAACTAGAAATAAATTTTAGAAAGAAATCAAAAAGGCTCATAAATACATGGAGACTTAACAACATTCTCCTAATTAATCAATGGGTTAACGACCAAATCAAAACAGAAATCAAAGAATATATGGAGACTAATGACAACAACAACACAAAGCCACAACTTCTGTGGAATGCAGCAAAGGCAGTTCTAAGAGAAGAAAGTATATTGCAATCCAGGCCTATTTAAAGAAGGAAGAACATTCCCAAATGAATAGTCTAGAGACAAAGACACAATTACTGAAATTGGAAAAAGAACAAATGAGACCCAAAGTCACCAGAAGGAAGGACATGATAAAGATCAGAGAAGAAATAAATAAAATTGAGAAGAACAAAACAATAGAAAAAAATCAATGAAACCAAGAGCTGGTTCTTTGAAAAAATAAACAAAATAGATAAACCCCTAGCCAGACTTACTAAGAGAAAAAGAGAATCTACACACATAAACAGAATCAGAAATGAGAAAGGAAAAATAACGACAGACCCCACAGAAATACAAAGAATTATAAGAGAATATTATGAGAATCTATATGTTAACAAGCTGGAAAACATAGAAGAAATGGACAACTTCTTAGAAAAATACAACCTTCCAAGACTGACCAAGCAAGAAACAGAAAAACGAAACAGACCAATCACCAGCGACGAAATCGAATTGGTAATCAAAAAACTACACAAGAACAAAACCCCCGGGCCTGATGGATTCACCTCTGAATTCTACCAGACATGTAGAGAAGAAATAACACCGATTCTCCTTAAAGTTTTCCAAAAAATAGAAGGGAAGGGAATACTTCCAAACTCATTCTATGAAGCCAGCATCACTCTAATACCAAAACCGGGCAAAGACCTCACCAAAAAAGAAAACTATAGACCAATATCCCTGATGAACGTAGATGCAAAAATACTCAACAAAATATTAGCAAATCGAATTCAAAAATACATCAAGAGGATCATACACCACGATCAAGTGGGATTCATCCCAGGAATGCAAGGATGGTACAACATTCGAAAATCCATCAACATCATCCACCACATCAACAAAAAGAAGAACAAAAACCACATGATCATCTCCATAGATGCTGAAAAAGCATTTGACAAAATTCAGCATCCATTCATGATTAAACTCTCAACAAAATGGGTATAGACGGCAAGTACCTCAACATCATAAAGGCCATATATGACAAACCCACAGCTAACATCATACTTAACAGCGAGAAGCTGAAAGCTTTTCATCTAAGATTGGGAACAAGACAGGGATGCCCACTCTCTCCACTGTTATTCAACATAGTACTGGAGGTCCTAGCCATGGCAGACAAAACAAAGACATACAAGGCATCCAGATTGGTAAAGAAGAAGTCAAATTGTCACTATTTGCAGATGACATGATATTGTACATAAAAACCCTAAAGTCTCTACTCTTAAAGTACTACAACTAATACTTGAATTCAGCAAAGTTGCAGGATACAAAATTAACACACAGAAATCTGTTGATTTCCTATACACTACCGATGAACTAACAGAAAGAGAAATCAGAAAAACAATTCCATTCACAACTGCATCAAAAAAAATAAAATACCTAGGAATAAACCTAATGAAGGAAGTGAAAGACCTGTACTCTGAAAACTATAAGACACTCCTAAGAGAAATTAAAGAGGACACTAACAAATGGAAATTCATCACATGCTCTTGGCTAGGTAGAATAAATATTGTCAGAATGGCTATACTAACTAAAGCAATCTACAGATTCAATGCAATCCCTATCAACATACCAACACCTTTCTTCAATGAACTGGAAGAAATAATTCTAAAATTCATATGGAACCACAAAAGACCCCGAATAGCCAAAGCAATCCTGAGAAGGAGGAATAAAACAGGGGGAATTACACTCCCTGACATCAAGCCCTACTACAAAGCCACAGTAATCAAGACAATGTAGTATTGGCACAAAAACAGACACACAGACGAGTGTAACAGAATAGAAAATCCAAACATTAACCCAAACATATACAGTCAATTAATATTTGATAAAGGAGCCTTGGATATACAATGGGGAGAGGACAGCCTCTTCAGCAACTGGTGTTGGCAAAACTGGACAGCTGCATGTAAGAGAATGAAACCGGACTACTGTGTAACCCCATACACAAAAAAAAACTCAAAATGGATAAAAGACCTGAATGTAAGTCATGAAACCTTAAAACTCTTAGAAAAAAACAGAGGCAAAAATTTCTTGGACATAAACATGAGTGACTTCTTTATGAACATATGTACCCAAGCAAGGGAAACAAAAGCAAAAATGAACAAGTGGGACTATATCAAGCTGAAAAGCTTCTGTACAGCAAAGGACACCAACAGTAGAACAAAAAGACATCCTACAGTATGGGAGAATATATTCATAAATGACGTATCTGATAAGGGCATGACATCCAAAATATATAAAGAACTCATGCACCTCAACACACATAAAGTAAATAATCCAATTAAGAAATGGGCAGAGGACATGAATAGACACTTCTCTAAAGAAGAAACTCAGATGGCCAACAGGCACATGAAAAGATGCTCCACATCGCTAATCATCAGAGAAATGCAGATTAAAACCACAATGAGATATCACCTCACACCAGTGAGGATGGCCAACATCCAAAACACAAACAACAACAAATGTTGGTGAGGATGTGGAGAAAAGGGGACCCTCCTACACTGCTGGTGGGACTGCAAATTAGTTCAACCATTGTGGAAAGCAGTATGGAGGTTCCTCAAAAAACTCAAAAATAGAAATACCATTTGAC
>JAVSCE010010271.1:0-460330 GCA_032199065.1 Smutsia gigantea
AATGAACTGGAACAAATAATTCTAAAATTCATATGGAACAACAAAAGACCCCGAATAGCCAAATCAATCCTGAGAAGGAGGAATAAAACAGGGGGAATTACACTCCTGACTTCAAGCTCTACTACAAAGCCACAGTAATCAAGACAATTTGGTATTGGCACAGAAACAGACCCACAGACCCGTGGAACAGAATAGAAAATCCAAACATGAACCCAAACATATACAGTCAATTAATATTTGTTAAAAGTGCCTTGGATATACAATGGGGAGATGACAGCCTCTTCAGCAGCTGGTGTTGGAAAAACTGGACAGCTACATGTAAGAGAATGAAACTGGACTACTGTCTAGCCCATACACAAAGGTAAACTCAAAGGTGGATCAAAGACCTGAATGTAAGTCATGAAACCATAAAACTCTTAGAAAAAAACATAGGCAAAAATCTCTTGGACATAAACATGAGCAACTTCTTCATGAACATATCTCCCGGGCAAGGGAAACAAAAGCAAAAATGAACAAGTGGGACTATATGAAGCTGAAAAGCTTCTGTACAACAAAGGACACCATCAGTAGAACAAAAAGACATCCTACAGTATGGGAGAATATATTCATAAAAAACGTATCTGATAAAGGGTTGACATCAAAAATATATAAAGAACTCATGCACCTTAACAAACAGAAAGCAAATAATCCAATTAAGAAATGGGCAGAGGACATGAATAGACACTTCTCCAAAGAAGAAATTCAGATGGCCAACAGGCACATGAAAAGATGCTCCACATCGCTAATCATCAGAGAAATGCAGATTAAAACCACAATGAGATATCACCTCACACCAGTGAGGATGGCCAACATCCAAAGCACAAACAACAACAAATGTTGGCGAGGATGTGGAGAAAAGGGAACCCTCCTACACTGCTGGTGGGAATGCAAATTAGTTCAACCATTGTGGAAAGCAGTATGGAGGGTTCCTCAAAAAACTCAAAATAGAAATACCATTTGACCCAGGAATTCCACTCCTAGGAATTTACCCTAAGAATGCTGCAGCCCAATTTGAAAAGGACAGATGCACCCCTATGTTTATTGCAGCACTATTTACAATAGCCAAGAAATGGAAGCAACCTAAGTGTCCATCAGTAGATGAATGGATAAAGAAGGAGTGGTACATATACACAATGGAATATTATTCAGCCATAAGAAGAAAACAAATCCTACCATTTGCAACAACATGGATGGAGCTAGAGGGTATTATGCTCAGTGAAATAAGCCAAGCCGAAAAGACAAGTATCAAATGATTTCACTCATATGTGGAGTATAAGAACAAAGAAAAAAACTGAAGGAACAAAACAGCAGCAGACTCACAGAACCCAAGAACGGACTAATAGTTACCAAAGGGAAAGGGACTGGGGAAAATGGGCAGGAAGGGAGGGATAAGAGGGAAAAAGGGGCATTACGATTAGCAGATGTAATGTTGGGGGGGCACGGGGAGGGCAGTACAACTCAGAGAAGACAATTAGTGATTCTATAGCATCTCACTACGCTGATGGACAGTGACTGTAATGGGGTTGGTGGGGGGGACCTGATGAAGGGGTAGTTTAATAATCGTAATATTGCACATGTAATTGTAAATTAATGATAATAAAATAAATTATATTAAAAAAAAAACAATACCAACATTTATATCTCCAGGCTGGATCTCTGCTCTGAACTCTATATTCAATTGCATTCTTGAGACACGTATCATAGGTTGTGTCTGTTATAGGATATGCCTATTAATTGGATATCCATTAATAGGTAACTCTAGCCCAACAAGGTTAGGACCAAACTCCTGATTCATAACCTCCTCCACTGCAACCCAGACCTACTGCTCCCACAGTCTTCCTCATTGTGGAGAGTGGCAGCTCCACCCAAAAGCTGCTCAAATGCAAAAACCTTGAAGCCATCAATTCTTCTCTTTTCCTCATGCCCCATATAAAATTCACCAAGAAAACCTGTGGTTTCTACATCCAAAAATCTTACTATTTCTTACCACCTCTACCACCACCATCACAGTGCAAGCCACCATCATCTCTCACCTAGATTATTGTAATAGCCAGTAACAGGCTACAATTGTTTTTCAACACATAAGCAAAGTGATTCTTTTAAATGGAAATCAGATCATGTCACTCCTCTGTTCCACACCATCCAATGGCTTTCCTTCTCACCTGAGTACAAGTCAAATGCCTCCAATCCTCTACAAGGCCCCACACGATTGGCCTCAACCTTTTTCAGACATCATCTCTTTCCACCAACTTCACTCACTCCGCTCTAGCCAAAATGGCCTTGTTGTTTGAAGGATATGCCACTCCTGCCTAAGGCCCTTGCTCTGTTGTCTCTGTGCTTGGAAAGCACTTCCTCCAGATATATAGAAGCTTGTTTTCTCATTTCTTTCTTTTTCTGATTATCAGCAAAGTCAACTTAAATATTAAATAGCAACCACCATTGCCTACCTCTTTAGCCTGCCACCCACTGTCCTAATTACCCTGCTTCTTATTTTCTCCAAGGCATGTATCAACATCTCATATATTACGGCCTTCCTTGTTTGTTTATTAGAATGTAAAATCCAAGAGGACAAGAACTTTGTTCCCTGCTGTATCTCCAGCATCTAGAAAGTTCTAGGCACATAGAAAGCAGTTTATTTCAAACTATTATATAAATGAAACAAATAGCTCTAAAGCTTGAGTTTTTTTGACTTACTATTTGAATGGTTCTCCACCTAGGATTTATACAAGTTCATATATCTGATTAATTTTCAGCAACATTGTCATCTCAATATATTTACCACTAAGAGTAGAAGATTGACACAGCCACTGTAACTATGGGTAAAAATATCTTTGTTTACTGAAGTGTTTCAGTACCTAATTTGTTTACTTGGGTAAACAGACAGAATACAGCATGCGAAAATGCTGGATGCTCTTTGTTGATCTCCTTGAGGCTAACCAGGTGTGGGTGGTTATAAAACACACACAGATATTTAAAATTGCCTGGGTGCTACTTGGGTGTTTTGGCACTGGGCTGGGCTTAGCTGATGACCCCTGAATTTCTATGAGGAGTGCTACTCTGGTTGTGAAGGAAATGTGGGTTTTTAAGCCTAATTGATATACTTATTTATGTAAGAACATGTGAAAAATGTCAATAGCCCATCTCATGGGATTGAAGAGTGGTAAAGGCTGCTGGCTGGGGTTTGGGACAGGGGAGGAAGGAACCAAAGCTTTCTCTGAGAGGCATAAACATATGGAATTTAGTCTGACTAAATCCTGTATGATCTCAAAGTAGTCATTAAATTTCTTTGGGCCTCAGTTTCCTCATCAGTGAAGTGAGGAACTTAGAATACATTATTGATAAGGTCAGTCCCAACCCTTCAGGTGGTACCTGAAAAGCCTCAGAGTCAGACTCTCACATGTAACTTCCATTTAAATTGGCAGTCTCTCTGAGGTCGTCTCTTTTGCTGTAAAATGAAGACATTTGGCTAAAATAGACTTGAAGATTTTTCCCCCAGTTTAACATTCCTTGCTTCTATTGTGCTTTTGGATTTTTTCCCTTACTTTGGTGAAATTAAATGTCCTTTTTTTTTTCTTTTTGGTTGAGATTTTTTTCTTTCTTTTTTGATTTATTTAAGGTTGTCTCTCTTTTCCTCTCTCTCTTTCTCTCTCTCTCTCTCTCTCTCTCTCTCTCTCTCTCTCTCTCTCTCTCTCTCACACACACACACACACACACACACACACAGTGTGAGGCTATGTCACATCCTTTCGTAGATGTAGTGTGTGTATTTTGCTGTCGGTGAACACTAACTCTGCCTTGAGTCAGAGCGTGGAGCAGAGATGTATCCTTGTGGTTTGTTTTGTGCTCTAAACTTGACAATGAGAGGGCAGGAAATGTTCTAATTTTTGGTGATGAAAAAATGCTGAAATCTGTCTCTAGCTCAATTCTGGTCAATTCACATTGGAAAACTGCAGTATTTTTAAAGTATGCATTTCCTCTTCTCTTACTTCCCATTCCTTTGGCTGGTTTTAGGGTATCTGGTGAATGATTCTGGCCCAGAAGCAGTTTAGTCAGCTGAACTACTCAAAGCCTGGTCACACCTGTGTCTTACCTTTGTGCCTCAGTTTCTACAGGTGCAGAGAGATGGAGGAAACAGAATCTGCTCCGTCCTTTCAGCACTATGTTTGAGATTTCCTGATATAAGCCTCTACAAAAGGGACTGAATGTTAATGCTTAGCAAATATGTGTTGGGGTAGGGCTCTGGAAAGATGCTTATCATGTCTGCAATCCTTTCTAACAAACTTTTATAGGTGGAAGCTCTTTCTTTGAGAAGAATGATTGGAATGGGAAAATGATGGAAGAGCTGATTAATTATGGGTTAGAATCTGATTTTTAACCAACTTAACATCATTCTCACTTCACAAAGCAGGGCTCTATATGTAACGTGACGGACACGTACATAGAGCAACTGCTGTGGTCCAGCACCTCCTCCATGGGCCTTTCACACCTGCTGCTCTGTTTCATTCTCACATGAACCCTGTGAGGGCGCTGTTCATATTTTCCACCTGTGTCTGAAGACATGGAGGCTCAGAGATGCTGTGAGACAGGCCCAAAGTCACATAGAACACAGCTGGGGTATTCTGCCTCCAGCTCCTTTGCTCACTCCCCAGTGTGGCTATGCACTACAGTGGGTACATGGGGGAAAAGATATGAATTTTTTAAAAAATCATATTTTTTATCATCACCTGTGCACCTTCAACTTATACAATGTCATATCTCGGTTATTTCTCAATAAAGCTAGATAAAATTATTACATTTATTTAAATATACATTGACTCTATATATGCAGGTGCAATCTGACTTTTAATCCAGAGCATAAATCATCTGCTGCCACAACTAAAAGTGTGAGAAATCAAAGTAGTGGAACTTTCCAGTCGCTAGGAATGGTTTTGTGGTTTTTATTTTTGTGGAGTGGCTCGTGGAAATCTCAGTGTAATTGGGAAATAAGCATTACTGTAAGAGAGTTGACTGTGACTTGTAAAGAGCAGTAAGCCTCAACTTTCCCTGCTATGACCAGTGACCCTAAGGCTTCTTTTTAACACTGGCTAAAGCGCATTTAGAAGAGCTAACATTCCCCTGTGTGTCCTTCGGGGCTACTTGGGTCACTGAGATGCCCCTCCAAGGTGGTGAGGGCCTACTAATGCTTCAGTGGTCCAGTTTCATGAGATTTATCTATTCTTGTTTGCTTTGAGATATTAGGGAAGGCTGGGGTTGATTTTTCAAGTAATTCTATTTTATTTCAGAATTTCCTCCAAAATGGTGGGTGGAGAATGTGGACACCAGTTTCTTTGAGGACCTCAAAGTCAGGGAGCCCTTTTACACATGGAATGATGCTTTGGTGTTTAAGCATTTGTGAACAAAAGTGCTCCTTTAATCACCTTGTGTTACTTGCCCAAGGTGGTCTCTCCCCTTCTCACATTTCTCACATTCTGTCTCTTTTCACAGACACGGCTGAAATCCCACCTTTGTGGGTGTCTGTCCCCCTCTCCCGTCACAGGTGATATGTCCTTTCTTACACTCCCAGAGCTCCCCCTGCAGTAGTCAGCTTATTGATCTTGGAGCTTGGACACCTCTTCCACTGATGTATGGAACAAGTATCTAGATATTTTATTGTTCAACTTTGCATGAGTTTATATTTTATCTCTTTCACTAGAAAAGATTGTACACTGGTTTGGAGTAAAGAGACTAATTTCTTAGATGACTCAAGGTCTGAACTTATCTGGTACTCAGTAAATGTATGTATTTCTATTAGATTTGATTAACTTAAATGTATGTATTTCCTTGCCAATGAGAAAAATGGATAAGAGCCATGAATTCTACCCCCAGGAAATAGATTTACTTTGCTTTCCTAGTAATTGCTTCTTTCCTGTATTTCCCTCCCAAAAGAAGTTAGCTGTAAATTAGGTCTCTGCTGTTCCAGTGTAGGCCACGGTAATATATGCCCTTTTGTGTGTGTCTGGCTTGAGATGTTTTCAGGGAGAAGAAATCAAGCTGGGGAGGAACAAAGAAGAATGTGTTTTGAAAGTCTTAAAGGAAGTGGTCAAGAGAGGCAGTATTTCATGATCATACTTAGGGAATTTACATTTAACGATGGGTAACAGGGTAGCGAGTCTAGTAAAAGATGCACTTGTAACGTGCCCCTTGGGGACTGATTTACACACACAGTGGTTCTAAAAATATATGTCCCCATTACATTTGGTATTGGATTAAATGCCTTCATAGGAATGAGTTTAATGTAACACTGTTAAAGATTTTGATAACCAAAGGACAGAGGCATAGATGGTGTGAAGAGAGACCAACCCCTGATGTGAGCAGAGCCAGCCTCATGGGAAACCTGATCCTGATCTTTGTGCCAAAGAAGATGAGGCAGAAGGGTGGATTCTGGATGTGCAGAACTTGTGTCCTCTTTCCTTGACAGCTACAGGCAGTGATAAAGGATTTAGTCATCACAGAGCACCATTGACCTGTCTGCTCAAATCAATGAATATTCCCATTTCCACTGACTCATTTAACAGGAAAAAAGGTCACATGTCAAGAAAGAGGGAGAGAGTGGGAGGACAAGAATTTTGTAATTTATTACAGTGTATCTTTCCCCAGTGTTTTAATATGAAGATTTTCAAACATATAGAAAAGTTAAAGGAATTACATAGTGAACACCAAATACCCATTTAGATTCTACATTGAACATTCTGCTGTGATTATTACTGATCTCTCCATCCCTCTATCCATCCAACTTAAAAGTATCATTCTATGAACTTTGACACAGTCTCAACCATGTGACCCCAACCTCTATCCAGATATATAATATAACCTTCATCTCAGAAAGTTCTTTCATGCCCCTTTCTGGGTAATCTCTGCTCCCACCCAACTCCCAGAAATAACCACTTTCTTATTTCTTTTATTGTAGATAAAATTGTTTTGTTGTTCTAGAACTTTCTGTGAGGTTTCTTTCACTTGGATAATATTTCTGAGATTCATCCATGTTGAGGTGTGTATCCATTTATTTTTTAAACCATAATAATCTCTATTTCTATTGAGAGAGTTGCAGGTTAGAAAGCAGTAGGGAAAATAAAATGTTGCTGTTTTTAAATTTTTTTAAAGAGAGTTGAAAGGAAGCCTAGTGACAGCTATGTCGGCCCTTATTTCAGTAAGAAGTGCCTGAGGACCAGTGATTGCTCAGGGTCATGTAGTCTAAGCTGAAACTGGAACCCAGGTGTCCTGACTCTAAATGGTTAGGAAGACAGCTGAGGGGGGTGGTTGTTTTGAGCTGAAGCCATGTGAGACTACAGAGTTTCGACAGAGCTTTGCTTTAGAGGATGTGAAACTACACCAAACTCATGTGACAAGAAATCCTCAGAGGCCTTGGTTTGGAGCCAGGGGAGGAAGTTTGACATGGCTTCTGGTTACCAGCTCCAGATCTGACCCCACTGGCCCTAGGTAACTTACAGCAAGCTTTCTGATTTGTAATAAAGTGAGACATGGGGCGGGGGAATCTTTTCTACACCAGCAGTGTGCAGGCAAGGTAATTCTAAAGGAACAAAAAAAGCCAAGAAAGGTACCTTGAGGCACATGGACCTCCCAGAGGAAGAGACCTGGAGCTGAAAATAAAACAGCAAGGGAGGGGGGGATGCTGTGTCACAGACAGGCCCTTTGTCTCCAGCTGAGCCCAGGATGACAATGACCTGGCGGTGCCTGCCTGCCAGCTGTTGGCTGGCCTTTGTGAAAGTCCCCAATCTCTGGGCCAATACTTAGTGGGCAGGTATCCATATCAAGAAGCCAACTGGCGCTGCTGGCACCTTTGTTGGTGAAATGAGGCCAGTGACAGGGAACTAAGGCTACTGGGCCAGTCTTGCAACCAGCTGGCAGGTGCAAACCCCACAGTCAGGTACCCTGGGGAGAGAGGGTGGGAGTTACTATGGTAACTGTTCAAAAAAAGACATTACTTCTTGAAGGTTAGTTTGACCTCTTTTTTTGCCAAAGGGATATTGTGAGGAAGAAGTGACTTTCTGGCAGCTCCAACTTGCGTGTGAATTCATGCCTCGTCTGTTTTGCATTACTTCACATTGGATCTTATGAGTGTCACCTGCTGTGCAATCTGGGGTTGGTGGATTGTTTGGGGGATGTCGTTGTGGTTGAAGATCAGGTCACCGGAGAAGTCCCAGACAAGATGATCCAGCGTAAACCAAGCAGGGCTGAACAAAGAATTCCAAAGGTGTTTCTGAAAGGTGGCCAGTCAGGTCTGACAGGTTCTTTGGGCTATTCCAGGATAAGAGATTAGCTGACTGTTTGAGGCATGTCACCCTAGATGTCCTTTGGCCAGACTGTCCTGGGCTCAGGGTGAAGGGACCCTTGTCAGCTTGCTGGGTGCCTCTCAAGTTTGACACAATGAATTCATTGTAAAGAAACAAGCTCTCCTTATCACTGTTGTCCTTCTCTCTATACATCTTTCACCCATGCCTTTACTTTGGGCAAATACAGTTTCTGGCTTTGGTTTAAAAGTCCGACTTCTCCTTGATTTAGTATGTCTGCATCTCACTCTGATACAGGCTATTTTGACTCAGGTCATTGGGTTGGGTGCCAGTAATTTTCCCATTTCACATCTCTTGTGTGAATGACGAGCTCCCCTTCCCATGTCCTGAGATTTCTGTTTGGAGAAATAATAGCATTGTAAAAACTGGGGGCTTCCTGAATCCCATGGAGAATTTTACTGTGTTCTGCCTACTGAGATGCTATTAAAATTATTCAGGTGGGATGTCACCCTGATAGTGTGAATATTTTTAATATTAAATCTCCTGGATAAACCCTGAGCAATTAACTTGTAAATAGAACCATGCACATAAGCCTCAGTCTACTAAACGTGTAAAATGCAGAGATTAGATTAAAAGGTCTCTTCAGGCCCTTGTCAGCTAGTTTTCTAAGACTTTGGATTTTAATACAAAAAAGAAAAGCTCTAAATAGATTCCACAGTTAACAAACCAATCTTCCCTTACTCATGAATTTTGGCACTAGATCTTTGTATTCAGTAAGTATTTGTAGTCCATTTACTAAGTCTAGGCACTAGGGATATAGAAACAGATGCAGCATCATTTCTATCCTGAAAGATCGCAGAGTCCAATGGAGGAGGAGTAACAAGAAAAAGTTATTCTCAAAATTAGTAGGAGTTTGAAGGCAAAATTCTGCTTGGGAAAAGAAGTTATCTTTTGATTTGGAAAATCCCTTAGTGGGCATATTTAATGTAGAAAGGTGAGTTTCCCCCCAACCCCCAATGACAGGACCAGGAATAGGCTGATATGAGGCACTTATCTTGGGCACAGAAATGAGGGTATGCTGAAAACCTTAGTGACCAACAAAAATACTATTATAATGTAATATTTAATAATCAAAATTAGTGAAAAAATCCATGATGAACAAAATATGAACATTTTAGTTGGAGGATCTGATCCTGCATGTGTATGATTTTGCCTCACTTCCCTCACCCTAATTCTGGCCCTGGTTCCAATAAAACTTTATTTATAAAATATGCCAATTTGATTTTTTAAAAACTATTGGATTAAATATCTAAAGGTTTAATTTGCAACAACATGGATGGAGCTAGAGGGTATTATGCTCAGTGAAATAAGCCAGGCCAAGAAAGATAAGTATCAGATGATTTCACTCATCTGTGGAGTATAAGAACAACAACAAAAAAAACTGAAGGAACAAAGCAGCAGTAGGCTCACAGAACCCAAGAATAGACTAGCCGTTACCAAAGGGAAATGGACTGGGGAGGATGGGTGGGAAGGGAGGGACAAGGGGGGATAGGGGAGAAAAGGGGCATATGATTAGCACACAATGTGGCAATTGGGGGGGGGACACCGGAAAGGCAGTATTTACAGAGAAGACAAGTAATGATTCTATAGCATCTTACACTGACAGACAGTGACTGTAGTGGGGTATGTAGGGGGGACTTGATAATAGGGGGTAATAGGGGGTCTAGTAACCATAATGTTGTTCAAGTGATTGTAAATTAACGATACCAAAAAAAATTTTTGAAAAAAAAATCTAAAGGTTTAGACAAAAAATAGTGGAACAGAATTTAGGGTCTGAGGGTTGCCATTAGGGGAGAAGAGAAGGCCCTTGAGGGGGAGTAGGGTCTCTGGAAGACAGGGGTGAGCACAGTCAAGAAATCCTTCATGGCAGAGAATGGTCAATGACTGTGAAAGAGATGCCTGACTAAGATTCTGAAGTCGTTCCTTATGCTGTGGTCCATTCCTCCACTGCCCTGTACCCTTCAGTTAGAAGTCTGATACATACCATAATCCTTGAATTTGTGCTGATGTGAGAAAAAGGAAGGAGGAAGGGTGGTGTCCAGCATGGGAGGAAGTGGTCTAGTGAGAGGAGGGCAGATGGAGAAACCAGGCAGGATATAGCCAGGCCTGGCTCAGGAGAAGCCTCACCCGCTGAAGTCCTTTGGGGAGAAGATGGGTGGGCTGGTGGGTCTGGACTTTGTAGGGCATGGGATGCAACTCTGAGCTCTACGCACTTCGCAATAATCCTGCAAAGACAGACCCTCAGGCAGCAGACATTAGGGCTATGCCTGTAAATCAATTATCATGTTACTCTATGGATCTTAGGTTTGCCTCTGCAGGGCCCTCACCATCCTTCATGCTTTCTTCCTGGGAGGTTGCCCTCTGTGGACCACATCAAAGGGCTCTCCTGCCCCCTGGCTTCCAGCCGGCTTTGGCCGATGATGACCACCAGCTGATAATTGCAAGGAGTAAGTGAATTGGCTGCTTCCTGAAGGTCTGTTACAGGCTGGTTGCATCCCTCTACTGATGGTTGCAGCTCCTGTCGAGCATCCCTGTCATTCCTTTTCCAGGGTCTGGGGACCACTCTCTCCTGTTACTTTTCTGGACTAGGGGTGGTAGTAGAGCCTCCTCTTACTTTCCCTGGGGTATTCACTATCTTTTGTGGTTTCTTTACACCCTGCTTCTTGATAAAGAGTCTCTATAATAAACTCTTTTCAATATAAGGGTGCTATTTGTCTCTTGCTGAGACCCTGACAGATACAGACCTGAAAAGTCCTAAAAAAAAGGTTGTACAGAGTGTTGGAAGTGGAGGGAGCCACCAACTGCCTAGTGGCAAGTGCAGACAGGTGGACACAGAGGGCTTCGTGGGTGATATTTGAGCTGAAACTTGTGGAATCAGATATTTCCCTGGGATTAGGGTAGGCCTCTTGCATCTGTCAGGCAGGTGTCCATGTAAGAAAATCTCAGCAGTCTGCTTGGTCATAAAAGACAGTGATTATCCAGTGGGCTTGAAAAAGCACAAGAAAGCTTAAACAATAAAACAGCAATCACCCATATTTCTGTAATCCCTATTGATAATCTATCATGCTTCCCACCAGACTTTTTACAGAGTTGAAATCATACTCTATATACAATTATAGATCCTGGTTTTCTTTAACATTATGTAATAAGCAACTTCTCCCCCACTGAATGAAGCTGCAAATATTGCTTAGAGGCTGTTCCTTTCAGAGGTAGCAGAATAATCTTAAAGAACTGTTACATTACATACATGTGCTATGATTTTTTAGAAAGTGCTCCAATAACTTTGCATCTTCATGTTATTAAAAATTTTTTATTGCATACTAAATTTAAAAAATCACTACTAAAAACACCAAACTGCAGATATATCTGTGCTTCAAGATTGCTGAATTAGTGTAGATTTTTGGTAGATTGTTTTATTTTTTTAGTGTTATGGAAAATCGTGTTTTCCCTTGGTGAATGAGGGAGAGAAAATGGTGCCTGGGGCTCCATTCTGAGGGCAGGGATGGACATCAGCAACAGTGATGCCTGAGTTAAATGTTCTGTTGTGCTCTATAATTCCTTTCCAGCATTTCCAAACCATCAGCGTAAGTCTTATACAACACGGCCTCATGGTCGTAGTGCCTTGTGGAAGGAAGGGGCAAGAACAGCATATGTGTGAAGGACAAGGGCTGTAAGGAGTGGACAAGAGGGGCAGAGCTGATTAGGAGGAGCCAGAAGCAAGGGTCTGGAAAGAGAAGTGACCGGCAGTCCCCCAGGAAAAGCCTCCTGTAGCTGATCCTTTGAAATACTGAGATGGGTACTAGACTTCTTGTAGTTCCAAGAATTATATTTGGATATAAAAGGAAAAGGGTGACCAGAAAGCCTGAAGAACTCAGGCTATATGTCATTCCAATAGGAAGTAACAAGGCAAAGGAGGGAATGGATGGGGAGATATGAGGAAGGAGCTGGTGGCTGACTGGGTGGGAAGGTGCTGGAAGTTTGGACTGGATGAGGAAAGCAATATTTTTATCTGAACAGTTCCTGCAAAATGATTGAGAAGAGTACATGATAATTTGAACAGGGCTTTTGGAAAGAGAGAGAGGTAAAGTTCTTCTGGAGGGAGGTAAACATCCTCTTATAAGGCTGAAATGCGGCAAGGTAAGCTATAAGCCAACTTATTATTTGTAATAGGACCTTGCAGAAAAGGGATTAATATGCCAATGGATTTGAACTACAGAAGTAATAGAATTACCTGGGCTTCCCTTCTAGCTGTTCATTGCATGATTATACTATTTCAATACCTAAACTTAGATGTGAATTTTTTCCGTGACATTTTTTTCCCATTAGAAACCTGAATAAGCAACTTATTTATTCTCATGTTATTATCCAATCTATTTTTCAGCTCACACTCAACCTCTGATAGACATGAAGCTGGAGAATGGCTTAGGGAAAACAACTGCTTGAGACTGTCCTTGCATTTTTCACATGACTTTGCCAAAAGGGGTTTCTGCATTCAAACTGGGAGGCTTCTACCCTCACAGCTGCCTTAAGTGAATATTCAAATCAGCTTTGCAAGAACTTGGATATGGACTTTGTGCTAGTTTTGCAAATAATTTATAAGGTGGTTTTATTTTTCCTTGGGAAATAAGAATATAGTGCCTCTTTGGGTAGGTTTGGAGAACTGTAGGAGAAAATATAAGGGTAAGGTTCTGATGTGTCTTTTTTTGTATTGATTGGATTGGCTTTGATTTGGGAATCTGTCTTACAAAGGAGCACATAAGATTTGGACAAGAAGGCTGTTTTAATAAATAATTTTCAAAGATCAGAGACCCCTTACCTACTGCATAAGACAGGTTAAAAGGCCATTGCTTCTGCCGCCTGCATAGAATCTTATTTTTGCATAGCAGGACAAACAATCTGACCACCCCTATCCAAAATCAACTCAAGGAAAATGTAACAATACTTCCTTATGTCCAAAAATAAGGTATTCTTTTGTGTGAGGTGTCTCTGGATTAGAAAGCAGGGCTGAGCTCTCAGTGTCCCGTCCATCTGTTTGAGTTGTATTCTCATGGTTTTGAACTTGGCATTGCAAGCTCACTTACACTGGTTTCAGGGCTCTTTAGCTGAACTTGTCAGTTTCACCTTCACTTTTATTAATAATTTGAATAAAAATATAGAAGACATATTTAGATGTTGTAGATTACATAAACTTGGGAGCTTCTACTAGCTGAATCAATATTCCTAAAAGATCTCCACTTCTAGATTGATAGACTGAAACAGAAGGGATACAGTTTAATTAGAAATGAATATTCGACGTTAGGTTAAAAAAATCAGCTGACTGGAGATAGCTGGTTCAACAGACGCTCATATGAAAAGTCTCATGAGTTTTCTCGCCAGGAAGTTCATGGGAGGCCATTGTCAAATCATGAGCATCAACTCCTGGAGTACATTCACGGAGGTAGAACCCTCCTGGCGAGGACGGTGATGGTCCTGTGTTTTAACCCTGGCCAGACCTTAGCTGAGTCCCATATCTTTAAAGGATCCAAGACAAATCCCAGTTTGTCTGGAGACAGTTAGCCAGGTGGTAAAAATCAGGCAACTGTATCATATAGGAAACTGTTGTAGGAATTGCACGTTTCAGGAACTATTGAGGCCAAAGAGGAAAAACTCAGGAGGAGACATGAGTGATTGCTGTGTGGAGATAGTTATCTGGAAGGTTGCAGGGTTCCTGGAATTTGAGTGTCTAACACTGGGGCAAGACCAGGATCAATGTCTGGACATTGCAGGCAAATCACATGGGGGTTGATATAACGAAGAATTCTCCATCGAGGAAGATTTATTTAAAAGTGGAATGAGCTGGCACACAGAGAGGGGAGTCCCCTGGTCCTGAAGAATGAGGCCAGATAGCAACCTTCTGGCAAGGAGGCTATGGGAGATTGAAGTGTGAAACTGTACTAGATCCCCTCCAGATTCCATCCATTGCCAAATAAGCAGTTTGTCTCTGGAGCTGGCTCTTCTCTTTATCCCAACTGTTACTCTGGGAAAGACAGGATCCCCTGCATCCCCGCACAATAGTAATCACTTATAAAGCTTGATGTCTGGAGCCCAGAGAAATTCATTCTCCAGTAAATTCCCACCAAACAGGCACGCTTCTATTCATGCAGACCACACATGCTTCAGCCTACAAAGGGAATGTTACAAGAATGGGAGATTTTCATGTGCAATAACTAGCTCCTGGAGGGAGAGATTTGGACAGGAGTCAACCTGCACCTCTTAAATGAAAAACATGCAGGCATGCCTCCATAGCCTATGGAGGTAGGAAGACAGGGACTATGCACCCTCTCCTATTCTGGAGCGTCTGCTGGTCCATTTCCCCAGGGCAGTCGCAACAGGAGATGGGCACAGGAGAAATAGAAACTTGCTGTTTACTTTTCTTTTGCGTTGTTGTACATTTAAGAGATCAATAAGAACAGTAGTTGTGATCTTGGTATTTCATGAGAAGTTTTTAGCCACCACTTCCTGCTCTAGGTCACTTTATCTCAGCATCAGAAGTGGGCAGTAAAGATAGAATGTTTAAATATGGCTGCAGTCATCAGCTTTCAGCTGATTCCTGCTTTCTCTTCTCTTTCACAGCCGACGAGGAGAGTAGAACAGGGAGGGTGCCGTGCCGCAAAGAAGGCAGGATAACCAAATATTTTGGTGTGAACTGCCGCCATCCCAGGAGATGGGAGAAGGGCCTGGAAGGGAGAAGAGAACTGGAGGGTGTTTTTCTCTCCGATCAAGGAGGCTCCCAGGAACCCCTTTCTGAATGCAGCCTCCCTCCTGTGGGTCTCTTTGCAGGGCTGTGTAGGGTCCTGTGGAGTTCCTGAGGAATCCTGCAGCTGCTGGGGCCTCGTAGGAGATGGGCAGTGTGTCTCCCAGTCCTTGTTAGTCCCACAAAAAGCCCATTGAGGGGAGCAGGAGAAGGGAGAGGCATCCAGGGCTGGCCCTGGGGTCCCTCAATGGGGGCACTGTTCAGGCTTGGGAGGAAGCCAGCCCTGACACCATGGTAGCTGTTAAAGCTTCATTCTTCCCAAGGAGGCGGCTGGAAAGGCAGCAGAGCAGCTGAGGCTCCAGAGAAGGTACTTCTCTTGTTCGTTACAAGGCCCAACTAACACACGAGAGGAAGCCACTTCCTTTTCAATTATTTTCCGTTGTTCATTACATTAACATCCCAGGCATTTTTCCCCTTCCTTCTTACTCTCCTTTTATGACTCAAGACCCGAAACTGATGGGTTTTTCCTTTCTCTCCCCAGTCTCAATTGAAACTTAGAAATGATGTCAAATTTTTCCAGTCCCCTTGGGCAGCGCATCAGAGAAGCACCCTGAGAATGGCTGCAGCCCAGAGTAGTTCAAAGTCTGTTTCAGAATGAAGAGTGGGGCTTTGGGGATGGCAAAGTACTAGATGCCCACTGTGGGAAGCATGTCGTTTTTCCTACCCACCATCCATACTCCTCTTTCTCATGACACCACCTCGACTTCCTTGAAGGGCTACCCCTTCCCACGCTCAGCCCATGGGTGTCGATGGGGCTGACCTGACCACAGAGGCCCCTCATTTCAGGGGGGCACAGTATGCCACCCTGCATCTTCTTTCCTCTTGGCTTGGGGTAGGGGGTGCTTGGGACCCAGACTGGGCCATATCAGAGACAATCCTGAAAAATCTGCAGGAAATGTTGGGAAAGGGGCTCCCTATTTTCACTGAGGTTGCTGACTGCGTAAGCATAAATTGGGAGCTGTGGAGATCACCTTTGCTACCATATGGGAAGAGTTAGTATGACCATATAGGCCACAGAGCCACAGTGACAGACCCCTGATGATTTAGGGTGTAGACTGGATCCAGCTATGCCTGAAGCTAGAGCCCTGGCCTTTCAGTTATGCTGTACATTTCCCTTTTATTCCTTTTTCTCATTTGAGTTGAATTTCTGTTAGCTCAACTCCTTGAGTTGCAACTAAAAGAGTCCTAACAGATTCAAAGCTTTTTTCGGCCTTTTACTGCCTGCTCAGGCTACCCTTATTCAGTTATTTGCTTCAGTGTCTTGCAATTGCCCCAAACTGTGCCAGAAGTAAGATGCATTAACATTGTCCAAATTTCAGCTTAGATAAGAACAGGGCTCACTCACTCAGCTCTTCTCTGAGTGGATGGGGTAGCAGGCACCACTGGAATCCCCACCTCGTCTGGGGTCTACTCCAGGCTTGCCCGTTCATTCAGCCATCACTGATTCTGTGTCTGTCATGTGCCACATAATTGCCATAACAGCTCACAGTCAAGCAGAGAGGCTGGTGTGAGTGCAGAGAAGTATGGCAGGCACTGTGATGAACATCTGCATCTGCTCGGGGGTGGCCAAGGAAGGAGTGGCCAGTTCTTTCCTTAACAAGATGAAGAGAAACCTCACAAAAGAGGTGATGCTTGAGCTATATTATCCAAGATGAATAGAGGTTTTTTTAGCTAAAAATAAGTGTGGGAAGAGCAGACCGGTCCAGCGCAGGAGAGACATGTCAACTGAGAGCTACTGACTTAAAAACTTGTCACCTGCAGGATGGACTTGTGTGTTTAGCACATGCCTGCCAGGTGTATTATGCTGTCTAGAACACAGAAATCTGTGGCCACGTTTGTCCCCTCTGCCCTCACTTTCCGAAATTCAGAAAATAAATACAGGTACTCTTGCTGGTAAGCCAGGCCATACAGATATTACAGTCAATTGTAGTGGGTAGACTCAACATTCTATGTCTAGTGCCCAGCTTGTGGGTGTGAGTCAGACATGGGGAGATGGCAGTATCAGTACCAGCTGCCTCTGCCCTCCTCCCAGATCAAAGTTAGAACTGTACGTCTTCAAAATTAACCACCAGTCATGGCCCCCTGACTTCTCTTCAGGCTTCCCAAAGCCCCTCCTTCATAAGCACTTCATTCCCTACACTAAATCCCTTTCATTTGGAAATACCTAGTGTGGGTTCTGCAGTCTGATAACTCTGACTGATAACCGTTCTCCACCATGAGTCAGGCGGGGCCAAGACCTGCTTGTCTTGTTCTCCATTGAATCTCTAGTACCAAACTCAGGGTTTGGCAGTAGTAGGTTCTCTGTAAACAGATTTTGAATAAGTGCATTATGAGTTGTAATATGTATGAGTATATAAGTGTATGTGTATATAATACATATATAGTATGTATATATATGTGTGTACACACACACGCAAATAGCTAAAACAATTCAAAAGATGCCCATGGTAAAGAGCCCCCTTACTAGCAGTGTGTGTTATGTTGTCATAGGCTAGTAGTTAACTGTGGGCTAGAGTGTTCAGGGAAGACTTGGTGGTAGAAAGAAACTGGATTCTGATGGGTAAGTAGAAAATGGATAAGATAAAAAAAAGAGTAGGACATTTTAGATATCAGTCCTTAGTGCAAACATCACTGCACACTGATGACCAACATATAGCCTCTCCTGAAATAAGGATGAAGTTCCCTTTGAAAGCATAAGGACTTAAAAGTGAAGGGAAAGGTCTTGGCATGATGTTTTCAGGTCTTGCCAAACCCTAATATTGTGTTTGGAGCCCTCCTCCACCTCATAGGCCACAAGAATTCCCAAGTCCCCATCTCATACCCACATCAAGCATGTTTCCAAATCTAGGAAGCCCCACAGTGAGCAGTCACATGTCTGATTCTGCTTCAGAACAAGCAAGGAGAGTTCTGAGTTCAACCCGCAGAACTTTCCATCTCCTAGGAGCCTTGCCTAGAACACTGACTGACAGCATTTGGTTCCTCTGAGCTCCAGGAGTGGGTGGAAGGTTTGGAAGATGAATCTCTTTATATGATGATTACAAGGGAAGTGATGTGATTGAGGACTTCTCTACCTGCCAGTCAAGCTGATGAGTGTCAGCAGAAGACCCCTAAGCTTATGAGCTCTTCTTTACATGGGAACCAGTCCAACCAATGCCAGCTTCTCATTTCATGATTTAGCTATATAAAAAAATGTCATTGCCTTTAAAAAAAATTGAATATAAGGAATTCTTGGAATTGTGTTAAATAAATGAACGTGAGTTTACCACAGTTTGCAGCTGGACCTCAGATTGCTGGAGACCATCAAATTAATCAGAGATGCAGCCTTGTTATGTAAATATGAGAGGGACAGCAAACATCTACAGAAGTTTTGCAAGGCTGCAAAATTTGTTCTCACACTGCATTTGTTTAATGAAAGGGGGAGGATGGGTGAGGCCAAAGCGCTATGGCTTCTAACCTTCATGTAAG
Organism: Smutsia gigantea; assembly: GCA_032199065.1. Taxonomy (NCBI): domain Eukaryota; kingdom Metazoa; phylum Chordata; class Mammalia; order Pholidota; family Manidae; genus Smutsia; species Smutsia gigantea. Next base: position 18,646 of record JAVSCE010010271.1, read on the forward strand.
GAAGGATCAGAGCACCTGAAAAGACAAACACCTGTGAGCTGGGCTGTTGCTCTGGACACTCAAGCTTCATTTGATTGATGTGATTCTTCTTTCTCTTATGTTTAAATGAAGTCAAGTTTGGGTACTAAGGGCTTAAAATGAGCAAACTCCCAATTATAGGAGAGAATATGGGAACCTATAGCTGTCCTATTTGATATGTTCTGAGATCTTATTATTATTTTGTTACTTAACCTAACCCTCCATTCTGTTGAGCTGATTAAATTTCCTAATCTCTCTAAACTTCAGTTTCATCTGTAAAGTTCTTGTTGTGAAAGTTATTTGAGAAAATGCGTGTATATTGCTTAGTCCAGAGCTTGACACAGAGTAGACCCTCAGTAAGCATCTGCCACTCTTACTGTTATTAATCAACATCTAATAGGCCGTCAGTTCAAATAATTATGGACAAATGAGTTTCTGAACCACTCTAGAGATCATAAATCTTGAGATGCCTCCTGGTCTTTGCTCTTGGCTTGTTGTGTAACCTCAGTCACTTGTGGTATACCTGAGGGTGGGGAGGGATGGGATTCTGCATGATAGCAGGTCATATGATAAGGACTTGGAGTGGGTGTGGTTGACCAGAAGTTCCACAGGATCTAGGTAGGCGGCTCATCTGAGTGACTCAGTATGAGGTTGCATAGCTTTGTAGGATCCACAGTGAGGGAGGTGCGGTGGTGGTTGGACTCATACCTGAGTGCCAGGCTTTGAGAAAAATAGGGACAAAATAGAGGATTTTATGGGATGATGAATCTTCTCTGAACCAGATCTTCTGAAGTCCTGAGAAGGAATGAAGAGAGAGATTTGGGGAAGTGGGAGAGAGTAACTGACTCAAACTTCAGTAATTTGAGGGTTATTCCAGGGTGAAAGCTAAGAGTGCTGGGTGGAAGTTCTGGGGAGGCATTTTCAGCTCTATTGCCACTTGGTATTAGGGTAGTAGAACCTTCTAAAACTTGCAGTGGAATGGGTGGCCTTGAAATGCACTGGGGTCGGCTGGTTCCCAGGGAAGCTGAGGAGGCTTCCTGCCCAGAAGCTTTTGGGAGGGACTCTTAATACAGACTTGTGGTGAAAGTGACGGCCAGGGAAGGTTTTCCCGAGGAAAAATTCCCCAAGAAGGAGTAGACATTAGGCAGACAAGGTTGGGGGAGTGGATGGAGAGAAGAGGAACAGGGAAGGAGAGAGGGCTTGATAGGCACTAGTGGTTTGGTATGGCTGGGGTATAGGTGTGATGGGGAGTGGATAGTGTGGAGAATGGAGAGATCTTTAAGGGCTTTTTATGTTATTGTGGGGAGGTAGGTCTTTATTCTGAGGATCATGGGGAACCACAGAAAGGCTTTAAGCAGAGGAGAAACATGGCTCAGTTATTAAGTGACTGAGCCAAGGTTCAAAATCAAATGGGTTGAGTTCCAAAATCTGTGCTTTGTTTTACATCAGTTAAGACAAAGCAAAACAAATGCACTTTTTGAAAGTATACCCAAATCTCGAATCCTAAGAGGAATATTATCCATTCTGTAAGGCTGAGGTAACACCCAAGGGCACCTAGCTGTGAGCCATTTGTCTTTCATGTGACCTGCTGCTGTGAGACCCAGTCCTGGCTGGAGATAATTAGACAAAGGCCATGCTGACACCCTTTTCCAGGAATTTGGAATGGGGTTCTGAGGCAGCCAGTTTGTCTTTCTGTGTAGCTGGACATGTGGTTACTAAGGTGCAGCTTCATTCTGCTATGTGGGTGGAGAAGCAGAGAGAATGGATGGCAGAAAGAAGAATTCAGCGGAGTGATAAGCAGGGAAGAGACACAAAGACGGTGCGCCCCCTTCCCCCCAGGGCTTTGACGTTCTTACAGTCCATCTGAATTTCCTGAGACCTCATAACATACCTCTTTTGGTTTGAGTTAGCTAGAGTTACTTTCTGTTAAAGTGGTAAGAAATGGATTCATCAGAGTTCCTAACAGGGGCTGAGGAAGGCAGGCATTGAGAGAATGTGGACTCCACTCCTCAAGGGGCTGAAAATGGCAGGGAGCAGGTATGGAGGAAGGAGTCCTGCTGTGCCTTCTTGTAACTCCCCAGAGAATTATGCAACTGATGAAATGCTGGGTGAGTCTGGGTTCTTGGGGGAACAGAGAAGAGGGCAGGGTCAGAGGACATCCTGGTGTGAGGTTCCACTGGGACAATGCCTGGGGTGGCAGTGGGGTGAAGAGGAAGATGAGGAATGAAGTCAGGAAAATTGTGGGGAGGAGATGGACTTATCTCAATCTTCAGAAGGGGCTTGTTTAGTAAGGCCAAATTTAGCAAGTCCAACACAGTAGAAAGGCTTGAGCAGAAATCTGGGTCATAACTGAAATCAGAGGCTTAACTAATATACTATTGCAAAGTTTTATTTATTTTATTTTATTTTTATAGAAGCAATGCATGAAGATATTCTTGTAAAATCGTATGTTATAAATATATGTGGAGTAAAAAATGAAAGCCCCCACTTATCCCCAAATGTTTCAGATTAAAGTTCCAGGTGGAACCTGGCCATACCCTGAAGAGTCAGATTGAGGGTGAAAGGTGCTCCAGGCATAGGAAGCGAAGCAGGTGAGAGAGCACAGTACTGTCTCTCCTCCCAGTGATGTGGTAACAGGGCCTGGAGCAGGGCTTTCTTTTTCTTAGCGTCTAAAAAGCATGCATTAAGCATTATCTATTATCTCATAAGACTTTTTTGTTTTTTGAGAGGAAGGTACAGAGATTTCTTATATAACCACCTGCCTTCACACAGCCTCCCCTGCCCCAGAGTGGTACTCTTGTTGCAGATGATGAGCCCACAGGCACACATTATAACCACCCACAGTCCACAGTTGGCATGAAGTTCACTTTGGTGTTATTGATTCTATGGGTTTATACAAAGGTATTATGACATGTACCCACCATTATAATGTCATGCAGAGATTATTCACTGCCCCAAAAATCCTCTGTGCTCTACTACTCATCCCTTCTCCCAAACCATAGCAACCACTGATCTTTTTATTGTCTCCATAGTTTTGCCTTTTCCAGAATGTCACACAATTGATATCATACCTTGGGGCAGGATTCTAAGCCTCCTCGACTTTTCCCATAGTGGGTACAATAGGGAAGACAGGGCCAGTTAGTGTCAAAGCAATGGGTGCCCCTGACATGACCAACCTCCCTGATGATGTGCTACCAGCCCACCCTGGCCGGCCTGCACCACAAGGGAACAGGATGAAGCTAGTGGCCCCTTACTCCAAAACTCCACTTCACTGGCTTGTAACCCAGCCTTTTTCAACTGTTTTTGAGTGAGTCACTGGGAAAGGGAGCTCCAAGAGATGAAAGTTTTGGTTTTTGTCAACTATTCTGATGCAGACCTTTTCCATTTGTTGAAGGTTTTGCTCAATTTAAAGTGATGGCTAATTGGGACTGGTTAGGTAAACCCTGTGGTTATCTTGGGAAATTCTTGGGCACCAGAAAGAGGAGTTAGGAGCCAGCAGGTATAGCCAGAGTTCATTTATTTTATTGATTTGAAAATGAATGATTAAAAAATTAGGACAAACAGAAAAATTTTAGATACAAAATAGAAGCCCCTTTTTTTTGTTACCTTCAATCCTACTGCTGTAGTCTGAATATTTGTGTCCCTCCCAAAATTTATATGTTGAAATCCTAACTTCAAAAGATGACAGTTTTAGGAAACAGCTTCTGGGAGGTGATTAGATCACAAGGGTGCAGAGCCCTTGTGAATGGGATTAGTGTTCTTGTAAAAGAGTGCCAGAGAGACCATAGACCCTTCTATCATGTGCAGACACAGTCAGCTGTGAACCGGAGGAGGGTTCTCCCAGAAGGTGGACAGACTCTGTCTTGGACTTCCCAGCCTGCAGAACCGTGAGCAATACATTCCTGTTGTTTATAAGCCACCCAGTCTGTGGTATTTTGTTATAGCAGTAAACAGACTAAGACAACTACCTTTACCAATTTCTTTCCTAGAATTTAAAAAATAAATGTAATAGCCTATACATGCATATTCTTTTTGTTTTTAAATTGCAAATAAAGTTTCACTGGCTATCTTTGTACATGTATCTTTGGGTACTTTTATATCTATAGAATATATTTCTCAACAGTGGAATTTCTGGGTCAAAGTATATGTATAATTTTTAAACTTTTTAGATGTTGCCACATTTACTTTTATAAAGCTATACTTATTGAGACTCCTAACAACAGTGTTTGATACCTGTTTCCCCCTGTCCTTACCAACACTGGGAATTAGCAAACCTTCAATATTTTCCAGTCTGATAGGGTGTTGAGTGATTTGTTCTGGTTTTTACCTTTTAGGTGTTGAGTGATGTCATGCACATACCATATGTCTATTTTAAAAAAAGGAACAGATAATTTACTTTGCTCTTTTCTCTTATTCATTTAAAAGAACTCTTTATTAAAACACTAGACCTCTGTCAGTCAGATATATTGCAAGGAATTTTCTATAGTTTTATCTTTTGACTTTATCATGTGCACCATATTTGCCAATTTGGAAGCTTATCTTTCAACTGAATTTTAATTTTTTTATAGAAACATTTGTCAGTCTTTTCCTTTATGATGGTCTGAATGGAATGTCCCATGCTGGGAGGAGGAACACAAGCAAGCTTTTAAGGGGAGGGAGAGATACAGCCCAGCCACCAGTTCACTCTGTTGGCAACACTGGTCACCTGAGATTTCTCTATAATCATAAGAAAGAGCAGTGTAAAGAAACTTTTTTTCTACATTGGGATTGGGGTGAGGGGATGTTAGAGTAAGGGATGGTGAAGAGTTGGAAGGAAGGAATGTCCCCATATGCAGCCTGGTAAGGAATTGGGGAATAGAGGCCAAGTTGGAAGTGAAGGAGGCAACTTGCTCTTATGCTCCCAAGCTTGAATTTGGGGTGTGGAGATGGATGTAGGAGTGGGTAGGTGCAGTAAGTGGTAACTGCAAGTCTGGATTGATTAGTTCCTCAGCTGTCTTATTATCGTTGGTAAATGGACCCTTCCTCTTTTCTCCTTCCATCTCTATCTCTTTTTCTCTGCAGCTTAACCCTAGCCTGGACAACAACAAAAAAATCATAATCCATAGAAAACCCTCTGCCCTTGACCTGGGATTAGTCTCTTTCTGAGGGTCAGTGACCTTGGGGTTCTTCGGGATAGAGGTCAATGATCCTTGGGGATGGAGGTTGATATTGCCGTGCCACTCCTATTCTGGTCTTACTGTTGGGGGAGCGTTGTGTATTTTCCTCAGTCCTTGTCCCCACTGCAAAGAATTGAAGGGCAGAGACACAGTAGTGAAGCAGAGTAAAAGTTTTATTTGAAGTTACTTAGAGAAAAAGTGCAGCAGGCAACCTCAGCAAGGCGAGACACCCTGAAAGGTTGGAAAGAGAAAGTTTAAAGTTAAAAGTTTACACACTTAGAAAGTGTGGGCAACCTCAGAGAGAGGAGCACCCTGAAAGGTTCAGGGTTCCCCCTTTGAAGGATTTTTCAGGAATGTAACAAAGGGCTGGGGGTGCAGACTCATTAAGTGTTTCCTGAATATTTAAAATTGACTTAATACAAGGAATTTACTGCTCTGATTTCTCCCTGGGATACCATTGTCTTGGTCTGGGAGCATATCAAGCAAGACTGCCTGCCCAGCCCCCAAGGTGGGCTGAGGTATTGTCTGTTTGCTAAAGAGTAAGTTAAGAATCTTACTTTTCAACTTCCTGGGTATTAAAATACAATCTTTAAAATGGAATCCTTCCTGCCTTCTACTATGTTGTTTATGGCTGGGCCTGCATGCTAAATTAGTTGCCTAGGTTACAAACTACTTGATTAGGGCAGGAAGGAGAAAAAAAACAGCATATAGGTAAAGTTAAAAAATAAACTGGGCCTGCATGATTAACACGATAAAGACATGGGCTATGCTGAGGTACCCTCCTTTATCTGGGGAATATTCAGACATTCCAGGCCAAGTTACTCCTGGCTTTTGAGTTTTAATTGATTAACTCTGGGTCTTTTTAATAGACTTTCCTGGCCTTTTTTCCTCTTTCCACCCCACTTATATCTATTTTCCTGCCTAACATTGCCACATGACCCTTCTCACTGAAATGCCCAGAGAAATTTGTGAGATATAAATACTATCAAAACGAGCCATTTGGAGCCCTGCAAAGTCCTGCATCTGACTCTTGCCCTTCCCTCTTCAGAAGCTGACTTCCCCATTTGGGCATCTCCTTTCCTAAGTATCTGACTGGGGTGATCTGCAGCTCAGGCTCACTTTTACTAGAGGAAAAAGAGAAGGTGCAGTTCAAATCAAGCAAGTTTGCTAGTTTACAAAACACTCAAGATTTGGGGGCAAGAAGTCAATGCTAATGTCTCAATTCAAGGTTTGAGATTATATGTGAATCTCAGCTAACCACTGAGAATAGAGGTGGGAATGAGGTGGGAGGGGAGGAGAAGGGCAGGAAAGGTGGGGGCGTGGTGGATGGAAAATGAACAGAGGAGGCTGGGAGGTGGCGCCCTTTCCTGCAAACCACACCTACAGTAGCGACAATAAGGGTCTTTAAGAGAAGGGTGACATTAGTTCCTATCAGTTGACTGGCAGAACTTGTGGGCCAGGTCATTATCCATATTAGAAGTAGAGGTTAAAAAGTAAGGGAGAGCAAATGAGAAAATCCTGTGCTGCTAAAGACTGCAGGTGGGCTCAGTGCATCTAGGGATTGATTGTGAATGTGGACTTTTCTCCAAGCTGATTAAATGGAATTAACTGCACAGTCCACAATCTTATAACCTCCTGTTGCTCTCATCTCTCCAAATCCTTGTTTAATTTCTTCAGAAACTCCTGGAACCCTGAGGAATTTATTAATGAGGTCCAATTACAGAAAATTTCAGGTTTTTAATCAACTTTGGATGCATGGCTCAGGGGTTTAGCTCCCCCCATCCCCAAGAAAACGTACAAGATTTTAGCTGAACTGCACTCTCCATTTCCCTGCTGTTTCCCCCACCTAGCCCTCTCTCCATTTTCAGTCATCTACAGCGTCTCCACCCCTGCTTCCCCCATTTCCCCTTTGCCCTCATCTTTGCACCCCAGCTTTCACACAGAGCAGTGGACTTCAGCTGCCCCTTGTTTTAAAAACTGCAGCTCAAGTAGAGCTCTGCAGACTGGTAGAAGTGGCTGGGTTCTGTCCAAGTCTCTCCAATCCTAATTTGTGGCTTCCATCTAGGTGTGCTGGAAAGACTTTTCGCAGCCATTTCCACCCTCGTCTACTGCTAGCAAATAACCTTTGTTTCCTCTTCAAGGATATTTTTGAAGACAGATTGGAAGCTGGAAAAAACACTTTGAATAACTCCTCAAACAAGTTTTCCAAACACTGGAGGATGGAAACAAAGGAGGTGGGTGGGAGCATCAGCCCTGAATAATGTTCTGTTTATCACCCTGTGCTGCCTCAGGCCCCGTGAAGCCTGCATTCTCCCAAACCTGTGGAAACTTTGCAAACTTCTGGGGCTTGGCCTGCGGAGGTTGCTCCTCACCCTGGGAGAGCTGGGCCCTTCACCAGCTGCTGTGGGAATGGCACATCTGGCATTCCAGCAGCCACTTCCTCTCCAGAGAAAAACCAGGACTCCACCCTGTGCCGTTTCACAAAGTGATTCTGGGCTCCTGGGAATGCAGGAGCAGTTGTGCACTATTAACATCCTCCCAACTCCTGTGGGGCCTGCAGGCTCTGCTCAGCTGATTAAACATTCTTCATCTGGAGAAGACATTTAAAGGGATGATTGCATGGCATGGCCAGGTTTTACATAGCTGAAAATTCCATTTAACCAGGTGGGAAGCCCAGCTGAAAACAACAAAAAAATGGAAGCTAAGCAGGCTGGAAGATTGATCTGCAGAGGTGGTAGCTTCCACCCTGCCTCTCAGATGAAGCTGTCCTCATCCACTCTAGCTGGCAAGATGTCTTCAGTAAGCCAAGATTCTTTTGGTTGCAAGTAACCAGAAAGCAACTTGATCTACAGACACTGGACAAATGAGAGTATTTGTCAGCTCCTGAGATGAGGATGAGAATATAGCTAGGTTTTGGAATGAATGAAACCGTGGTGTGATGGATCTGGCTCGTACTGGTTTTTGGTTGCTGGTTGTTCAATTTTTAGTAATTTTGTGACCCAGTTGTTTAACACAGCCATTATGAAAAGTTAAATTATATAAACTCATGAGTAAAATTTTATTAAACACAAAGGCAATACATTCTGAGAATTCATTCATTCGCAGTTATTTTACTGTGTTTTAATATATGTGCTCTTGAGATTCTTTATATGTATTGTATCTGTGTGGTGGAAACACTATATAATGGCGGGATGTTGCCCATCTCTTTGCAACTCTATTTTCAGTGATATGTTGGAAGCTTGAAATAGGCAACAGTGGAATTATTTACCATTTATTCCACAGAAATTCACAAATGCTGCAGTCAGGGCTTGATTTATTACTTTGTTGATTGTCTAGAGTCTAGACTTTAAAAAGTGATGGAGAAAATGTTGATAAGGCAAATTAAATTTAAAAGTATGTCATGTCTGCAGAAGATTAAAGATGGCGGCGTGAGAGGTGAGACAGAGACTTCCTCCTAAAACTGCATATAATATGAAAATATAATTAACACAACTAATCCTGAAAGAGCAACAGGAAAGAGGACTGCACCAAACTGCATACACCTGGAGAAAAGAATAAACCTCATGGAACAGGGGTAAAGTACCAAAGCCCTGGCCTGGCGGGACCCAAGCCCTTCCCCCACCCCAGCTCACCAGCAGGAGGAAGAGAAACAGAGTGGGGAGAGAGTGGATGCCTGGGACTGCTGCTACCTAACTCTGGAGATCTGCTCTTGGAGCACAAACCTAATTTCATGGTGTTTTCAGGGTACTCTCGTGATTAGGGGGTTGGAAAGCTAAGACAGGCAGAATACCTAGAGAGACTGAGATTCCAGCTGCTTGTGGAGAGCAGGGATCCATATCCAGCTGCTCTGCAACAAAAGAAAGGTGGGCAGTCTGAGAGACTTCCTAACAGCAAGAGGGCTGCTAAAGGGGCAAGGATTGCACAGAGTTCACTGTTCAGGAGAAAGGACAGGTAGACAAAATTGTCTGGGTGCACTCTGCCCAGCAGGTTGGGAACTTTCACGATCTTCAGGAGCTCCAGCTCCCTGGCTGGCTACACAGCTCCAAGGACCCCCTCCGTGATATGCAGCCTACTGAGCCTTTCTCCTGGCCAGCCCACCTGGCTCACAAACCGGCAAACCCTACCCTGGCATTAGGCCAGCCAGAGGGAAGCCCCATCTACAGCAACTACAAAAACAAAGCACAGAGGCTTATACCTGTGTGCTCAGCTCACTCGTTCTGGCATTGGAGACAGGCATAAGCAGCCGGGAAGCAGGAAACAGCTCTTTCCTCCCCCCAGGTACCAATACTGCTCCCCTGCGACCCTCGACAATGCTTCAGAGGCTGAGCAGCTCCAGTGAGTAGAGCTTCTGGGCACCAGAGGGCGCCATATACAAATATGAAATGCCAAAGGAACCTGGTTCAAAGTAAAATTATGAATACAATCCCTAGAGAAATTCAAATGACATCGACCTCATGAATCTGCCTGAAAGGAATTTCAAAATAAAAATCATGAACATGCTCATGGAGGTACAGAAAAATATTCAAGAACTAAGGGATGAATTCCAGTTGGAGATCCAATAATTACAGAACACAGTATAAGAAATTAAACATACAATGGAAAGTTTTAAAAGCAGATTAGATATGGTGGAGGAGATGATAAATGAAATAGAAATTAGAGAAGAGGAATACAAAGAAGCTGAGGGACAGAGAGAACAAAGGATCTCTAAGGATGAAAGAATATTGAGAGAACTGTGTGATCAATCCAAATGGAACAATATTCACATTATACAGGTACCAGAAGAAGAGAGAAAAAAGGGATAGAAAGTGTCTTTGAGGAGGTAATTTCTGGAAACTTACCCATTCTGGGGGAGAAGATAGTCTCTCAGGCCATGGAGGTGCACAGATCTCCCAACACAAGGGACCTAAGGAAGACAACACCAAGACATATAGTAATTACAATGGCAAAGATCAAGGGTAAGGACAGACTATTAAAAGCAGCCAGAGAGAGAAATAAGATCACATACCAAGGAAAGCCCATCAGGCTATCATCAGACTTCTCAGCAGAAGCCTTACAGGCCAGAAGGGAGTGGCATGATGTATTTAATGCAATGAAGCAGAAGGGCCTTGAACCAAGAATACTTTAGCCAACAAGGTTATCATTTAAACTTGAAGGAGGGATTAAACAATTTCCAGATAAGCAAAAGCTGACAGAATTTACCTCCCACAAACTGTCTTTACAGTGTATTTTGGAGGAATTTCTATAGATGGAAGTGTTCCTACGGTTTAATAGCTGTCACCAGAGGTAATAAAACCACAGTAAAGAAAGTAGAACAGTTAAATACTAAGCAAATGCAAAATTAAATCAACTATCCCCAAAGTCAACCAAGGGATAGACAACGAGTACAGAATATGATCCTAACATATAAAGAATGGATAAGGAGGAGAAAAAAAAGAACCTTTAGACAGTGTTTGTAATAGCATATTAAGTGAGATAAGTTAGACTCTTATGTAGTAAGGAAGTTACCCTTGAACCTTTGATAACCACGAATCTGAAGCCTGCAATGGCAATAAGTACATACGTATTGATAATCACCCTAAATGTAAATGGTCTGAATACACCAATCAAAAGACATAGAGTCATCGAATGCATAAAAAAACAAGACCCATCTCTATGCTGCCTACAAGAGACTCACTTTAAACCCAAAGATATATACAGACTAAAAGTGAAGGGATGGAAAAAGATATTTCATGCAACTAATAGGGAGAAAAAAGCAGGAGTTGCAGTACTTGTATCAGAAAAAATACACTTCAAAACAAAGAAAGTCACAAGGGACAAAGAAAGACATTATATAATGATAAAGGGGTCAATCCGACAAGAAGATATAACCATTATAAATATCTATGCACCCAACACAGGAGCTCCTACATATGTGAAACCAATACTAACAGAATTAAAGGGGGAAATAGAATGCAATGCATTCATTCTAGGAGACTTCAACACTACACTCACTCTGAAGGACAGATCAACCAGACAGAAAATAAGTAAGGAGACAGAAGCACTGAACAACACATTAGAACAGATGGACCTAACAGACATCTACAGAACTCTACACCCAAAAGCAACAGAATACACATTCTTCTCAAGTGCACATGGAACATTTTCAAGAATAGATCATATCCTAGGCCACAAAAAGAGCCTCAGTAAATTAAAAAAGATTGAAATTGTACCAACCAGTTTCTCAGATCACAAAGGTATGAAACTAGAAATAAATTATGCAAAGAATATGAAAAATTCCACAAACACATGAGGCTTCACAACATGTTCCTAAATAACCAATGGATCAATGACCAAATGAAAACAGAGATCAAGCAATATATGGAGACAAATGACAACAGTAATTCAACACCGCAAAATCTATGGAATGCAGCGAAGGCCATGCTAAGAGGAAAGTACATTGCAATACAGGCCTACATCAGGAAAGAAGAACAATTCCATATGAGCAGTGTAAACTCACAATTAACGAAACTAGAAAAGGAAGAACAAATGAGGCCCAAAGTCAGTAGAAGGAGGGACATAATAACAATTAGAGAAGAAATAAATAAAATTGAGAATAAAACAATAGAAGGAATCAATGAAAGCAGAAGCTGGTTCTTTGAGAAAATAAACAAAATAGATAAACCCCTAGCCAGACTTCTCAAGAAAAAAAGAGAGTCTACACACATAAACAGAATCAGAAATGAGAAAGGAAAAATCATTACAGACACCACAGCAATACAAAGAATTATGAGAGAATACTATGAAAAATTACATGCTAACAAATTGAATAACCTAGAAGAAATGGACAACTTTCTAGAAAAATACAACCTTCCAAGGCTGAGCCAGGACAAAACAGAAAATCAGCAATGAAATTGAATTGGTAATCAAAAAACTACCTGAGAACAAAACCCCTGGACCTGATGGCTTTACCGCTGAATTTTATCAAACATTTAGTGAAGACCTAATACCCATCCTCCTTAAAGTTCTCCAAAGAGTGGAAGAAGAGGGAATATTTTCAAACTCATTCTATGAGGCCAGCATCACTCTAATACCAAAACCAGGCAAAGACACCACAAAAAAAGAAAATTACAGACCAATATCCCTGATGAACATGATACAAAAATACTCAACAAAATATTAGCAAACCAAATTCAAAAATACATCAAAAAGATCATCCATCATGATCAAGTAGGATTTATTCCAGGGATGAAAGGATGGTCCATCATTCAAAAATCCATCAACATCATCCACTACATCAACAAAAAGAAGGACAAAATCACTAGTATTGGAGGTCCTAGTCACAGCAATCAGACAATACAAAGAAATGAAAGGCATCCAGATTGGCAACGAAGAAGTTAAACTGTTCCTTTTTGCAGATGACATGATATTGTACATAAAAAGCCCTAAAGAATCCACTCCAAACTACTAGGTTTAATATCTGAATTCAGCAAAGTTACAGGATACAAAATTAGTACACAGAAATCTGTGGCATTCCTATATACTAACAATGAACTAGCAGAAAAAGAAATCAGGAAAACAATTCCATTCACAATAAAATCAAAAAGAATAAAATACCTGGGAATAAACCTAACCAAGGAAGTGAAAGACCTATACTCTGAAAACTACAAGATACTCATGAGAGAAATTAAAGAAGATACCAATAAATGGAAACACATCCCATATTCATGGATAGGAAGAATTAATATTGTCAAAAAGGCCATCCTGCCTAAGGTGATCTACATATTTAATGCAATTCCTATCAAAATACCAACAGCATTCTTCAGTGAACTAGAGCAAGTAGCTTTAAAATTCATATGGAACCACAAAAGACCCCGAATAGCCAAAGCAATCCTGAGAATGAAGAAAAAAGCTGGGGGGATTACGCTTCCCAACTTCAAGCTTTACTACAAAGCCACAGTAATCAAGACAATTTCGTACTGGACAAGAACAGACCCATAGACCAATGGAACAGACTAGAGAGCCCTGATATAAACCCAAAAATATATGGTCAATTAATATATGATAAAGGACATACAATGGGGAAATGACAGCCTCTTCACCAGCTGGCGTTGGCAAAACTGGACAGCTACATGCAAGAGAATGAAACTGGATTATTGTTTAACTCCATACACAAAAGTAAACTCGAAATGGATCAAAGACCTGAACGTAAGTCATGAAACCATAAAACTCTTAGAAGACAACATAGGCAAAAATCTCCTGAATATAAGCATGAGCAACTTCTTCCTGAACGCATCTCCTTGAGCAAGGGAAACAAAAGCAAAAATGAACACATGGGACTACATCAAACTAAAAAGCTTCTGTATGGCAAATGACACCATCAACAGAACAAAAAGGCATCCTACAGTATGGGAGAATATATCTGTAAATGACATATCCGACAAGGGGTTGACATCCAAAATGTGTAAAGAACTCACATACCTCAACACGCAAAAAGTAAATAACCCAATTAAAAAATGCGCAAAGGTATGAAGAGACAATTCTGTAAAGAAGAAATTCAGATGGCCAACAGACACATGAAACATGCTCCATATCACTAATCATCACGGAAATGCAAATTAAAACCACAATGAGGTATCACCTCACACCAGTAAGGATGGCCAGCATCCAAAAGACTAAGAACAACAAATGCTGGTGAGGATGCGGAGAAAGGGGAACCCTCTTACACTGCTGGTGGGAATGTAAACTAGTTCAACCATTGTGGAAAGCAATATGGAGGTTCCTCAGAAAACTAAAAATAGAAATACCGTTTGACCCAGGAATCCCACTCCTAGGAATTTACCCAAAGAATACAACTTCTCAGATTCAAAAAGACATATGCATCCCTATGTTTATCACAGCACTATTTACAATAGCCAAGATATGGAAGCAAGCTAAGTGTCCATCAGTAGATGAATGGATAAAGAAGAGGTGGTACATATACACAATGGAATACTATTCAGCCATAAGAAGGAAACAAATCCTACCATTTGCAACAACATGGATGGAGCTGGAGGATATTATGCTCAGTGAAATAAGCCAGGTGGAGAAAGACCAGTATCAAATGATTTCCCTAATTTGTGGAGTATAACAATGGAGAAAAATTGAAGGAACAAAATAGCGCAGACTCAGACTCCAACAAGGGACTAGTGGTTACCAAAGGGGAGGGGTGTGGGAAGGCGGGTGGGGAGGGAGAAGGAGATTCAGGGGTGTTATGTTTAGTACACATGGTGTGGGGGAGTCATGGGAAAAACAGTGTAGCACAAAAAAGGCAAACAGTGAATCTGTGGCATCTTACTACCCTGATGGACAGTGACTGTATTGGGGTATGGGTGTGGACTTGATAATATGGGTAAAAGTAGTCACCACATTGTTTTTTCATGTGATACCTTCATAAGAGTGTATATCAATAATACCTTAATAAAAAAATTTTTTTAATGTATCTGACGTCTGTAGTTGTTACGTTGTGAATGGCATAAAAAATGAGAAACTATTTCAGGTTCGAAAACTATTCTCTGCAATCTTTGATCTAGGACAGATTTTCAAATGGCCACTTAATTGAAACATGTTTCACTAGTTGTGTCTGATTCATAGGAACTTCATTCTTTTCATTGTGTGTGTTTTAGTGGAGGGAGAGAGAACTATTATCCTTTCTTTATCATACTTTTTCCCCTTTATCTTTATCTTTATCATCCTTTACCATGCTTTTCTTGTTGGTGGGAGTGAGATCTGGGAGATTATCGTGGTTCTCTTCAAATCCAAGCAAGCGTCTGTCTATCTCCAAGGTGTCAAGCAGCAAGTCTGGCATTTGCACATGTGTCTTCCTTCTGAACCCTTGACCTATGGTCTTTATCATCACTGGTTTCCACTGAGGCTAGCAGACAGACTTGGCCCTCTTTCCCAATCTGGGCCGGGAAGCTCTTGTTGAGAATCCTGATTATAGATGATGATCTCTGAGGACCTTCCTGAAGGAGAGCCTCTTGTGCTAAGAAGGTGTGAGAGCTTGTGGATTGGCAGAACTCATGGGGTGGGGCAGGGAGGGCAGCCCTACTCAGGTCATGCAACCCAGCCCTACTGAATGGGTCACTGCACCTATTACTCCACCTCCCTGCTATTTCACTGAAACCATTTAAAAAAGCAGTCTTAGAAACAATTGTATTCAAGAGTATACTCCAATGCCTTATCTAAATCTTTGCTTCTGCACTCTAAATTGATTTCTCCTTTTTTCGTTTTCCAGGTATATGCAAAGAAATCACTGTGTTTTCAATATTTGAAGCTTCCTAAAACTGTGTTCATCTTCTCTTCTGAGCAAACCTTTTTTTTTAACTTTTAAATGTCTCTCACAATGATTTCAAGGCATTGCATTTGCTTTTTGTGTTTAAGACACAGGGCTGGCTTTAAATTCTGATTTTTTAAAATTTATTTTGGTATCATTAATCTACAATTAGATGTGCAATATTATGGTTATTAAACTACCCACTTCATCAGGTCCCCCCCACCAACCCCATTACAGTCACTGTCCATAAGCATAGTGAGATGCTATAGAATCACTACTTGTCTTTTCTGAGTTGTACAGCCCTCCCCTCACCCCCCCAGCATGACCTCTGCTAATCGTAATGCCCCCTTTTCCCCCTTGTCCCTCCCTTCCCGCCCATCCTCCCCAGTCCCTTTCCCTTTGGTAACTATTAGTCCATTTTTGGGTTCTGTGAGTCTGCTGCTGTTTTTTTTCTTTGCTCTTATGCTCCTCATATGAGTGAAATCATTTGATACTTGTCTTTTTCTGCTTGGCTTATTTCACTGAGCATAATACCTTCCAGCTCCATCCATGTTGTTGCAAATAGTAGGATTTGTTTTCTTCTTATTAAATTCTGATATTTTAAAAAAGATTTAGTCTCAATGAAATCCTCTTTACTCTCTTTATGCTGATTTCTCCTTTCTCTGAATTTGGCTAAAGGTACAATCAAAGCTCCATAATTTGTTTCTATTTGTTTCCTGGGTGGAGCTCTTTTTTACCCTCAACCAAAGTATAAACTATGGAGGGCAAGGATAATGCCTTTTACTTCCTGTCCTTAACATCTGCTAGAGTGCTAGAAACAGTTAACATTCAAAAGGAGCTTGTTGCTTTGTGGCTTATTGGTTGACAGACATAGGAACTCTTCTTCCTTCTAATGTCTACACACTCCTGATTGGCTGCTTTTCATCTATTGACAAAGGGAGAAGTCAAAGAAAAAGCTTGTTAGAACTGTGTACAAAGTACAGGTAACTTGGCTCTGAGTTAAATTCTGAAAGATCTCTTATGAATGAAATTCCTGACTATTAGACATACATATTCTTAATTTCCATTTTGCATGCTTGGAAGTTCTGCCCACAACTCCTGTCCTTACTCTTTGGTCAACACCATGTGTTGACTGGGTTGAGGTCCTTAGACAAATAAGTTCTGAGTAAGCAATGTCACTATCATGGCCTAACAAGTAAATTTATGCATTAAAAAAATGTTTTTTTCAAATCCAGGGAATAGGGACTCTTTTTTTTTTTATTTTGGTATTGTTAATGTACAATCACTTGAACAACATTATGGTTACTACACACCCTATTATCAAGTCCCCCCAACATACCCCACTACAGTCACTGTCCATCAGTAGAATCATTACTTGTCTTCTTTGTAAATACTGCCTTCCCCGTGTCCCCCACCCTGCTGCAATATGTGTGCTAATTGTAATGCACCTTATCCCCTTCTCCCTCCCTTCCCACCCATCCTCCCCAGTCCCTTTCCCTTTGATAACTGTTAGTCCATTCTTGGAGTCTGTGAGTCTGCTGCTGTTTTGTTCCTTCAGTTTTTGGTTTGTTCTTATGCTCCACAAATGAATGAAATCATTTGGTACTTGTCTTTCTTAACCTGGCTTATTTCACTGAGCATAATACCCTCTAGCTCCATCCATGTTGTTGCAAATGGTAGGATTTGTCTTCTTCTTATGGCTGAATAATATTCCATTGTGTATATGTACCACATCTTCTTTATCCATTCATCTACTGATGGACAATTAGGTTGCTTCCATTTCTTGGCTATTGTAAATAGTGCTGCGATAAACGTAGGGGTGCATATGTCTTTTTATTTGGGCTGCTGCATTCTTAGGGTAAATTCCTAGGAGTGGAATTCCTGGGTCAAATGGTATTTCTATTTTGAGTTTTTTGAGGAACCTCCATAGTGCTTTCCACAATGGTTGAACTAGTTTACATTTCCACCAGCAGTGTAGGAGGGTCCCCCTTTCTCCACATCCTTGCCAACATTTGTTGTTGTTTGTCTTTTGGATGTTGGCCATCCTAACTGGTGTGAGGTGATATCTCATTGTGGTTTTAATTTGCGTTTCTCTGATGATTAGTGATGTGGAGCATCTTTTCATGTGCCTGTTGGCTATCTGAATTTCTTCTTTGGAGAAGTGTCTGTTCAGATCCTCTGCCCATTTTTTAATTGGCTTATTTGCTTTTTGTTTAGGTGTGTGAGTTCTTTATATATTTTGAATGTCAACCCCTTATCAGATATGTCATTTATGAATATATTCTCCCATACTGTAGGATGTCTTTTTGTTCTACTGATGGTGTCCTTTGATGTACAGAAGCTTTTTAGTTTGACATAGTCCCACTTGTTCATTTTTGCTTTTGTTTCCCTTGTCTGGGGAGATATGTTCATGAAGAAGTTGCTCATGTTTGTGTCCAAGAGATTTTTGCCTGTATTTTTTTCAAAGAGTTCTATCGTTTCATGACTTACATTCAGGTCTTTGATGCATTTTGAGTTTACTTTTGTGTATGGGGTTAGACGGTAATCCAGTTTCATTCTCTTACATGTAGCTGTCCAGTTTTGCCAACTCCAGCTGTTGAAGAGGCTGTCATTTCCCCGTTGTATATCCATGGCTCCTTTATCATATATTAATTGACCATATATGTTTGGGTTTATATCAGGGCTCTCTAGTCTGTTCCATTGGTCTATGGGTCGGTTCTTGTGCCAGTACCAAATTGTCTTGATTACTGTGGCTTTGTAGTAGAGCTTGAAGTCAGGGAGTGTAATCCCCCCTGCTTTATTCCTCCTTCTTAGGATAGCTTTGGCTATTCAGGGTCTTTTCTCATTCCATATGAATTTTAGAACTATTTGTTCTAGTTCATTGAAGAACGCTGTAGGTATTTTGATAGGGATTGCATTGAATCTGTAGATTGCTTAAAGCAGGGTAGCCATTTTGACAATATTAATTATTCCTAGCCAAGAGCATGGGATGAATTTCCATTTATTAGTGTCCTCTTTAATTTCTCTTAAGAGTGTCTTGTAATTTTCAGAGTATAGGTCTTTCACTTCCTTGGTTAGGTTTATTCTTAGGTATTAGGTATTTTATTTGTTTGAATGCAATTGTGAATCGAATTGTTTTCCTGATTTCTCTTTCTACTAGTTCACCGTTAGTGTATAGAATGCAACTGATTTCTGTGTATTAATTTT
The DNA here is from genome assembly GCA_032199065.1 of Smutsia gigantea. Classification (NCBI taxonomy): domain Eukaryota; kingdom Metazoa; phylum Chordata; class Mammalia; order Pholidota; family Manidae; genus Smutsia; species Smutsia gigantea. Next base: position 37,318 of record JAVSCE010010271.1, read on the forward strand.
GTATCCCCCAAGTTTGCTGAATTCAGATATTAGATCTAGTAGTTTTGTAGTAGATTCTTTAGGGTTTTGTATGTACACTACCATGTCATCTGCAAGCAGGGACGGTTTCACTTCTTCCTTATCAATCTGGATGCCTTTTATTTCTTTGTGTTGTCTGATTGCCATGGCTAGGACCTCCAGAACTACGTTGAATAAAAGTGGGGAGAGTGGGCATCCTTGTCTTGTTCCTGATCTTAAAGGAAAAGCTTTCAGCTTCTCGCTGTTAAGTATAATGTTGGCTGTGCATTTGTCATATATGGCCTTTATTATGTTGAGGTACTTGCCCTCTATACCCATTTTGTTGAGAGTTTTTATCATGAATGGATGGTGAATTTTGTCAAATGCTTTTTCAGCATCTATGGAGATTATCATGTGGTTTTTGAATAGGGACTCCTTTTGACTTTATAGCTCTTGATTGATAAATGGTTTGGCTGGATGTTTAGTAGAGTCATGAGAATCAAAATGAAAATGTAATATGTATAATCAAAAGGCATACTGTCTTCAAATAGTTGAAAAGACTAAAGCATTTGCCTTCTAAAAATAATCCAAGCAAATCTACAAATCATAGTAATATATTCGAGTTTATACAAATTTATTTAAGAATTTTTTCAACAAATCTCTGTAACTAATAGCTACTGCTTGGTAATTAACAAAGTGATAAAATCCAGAAGGATATTCTCCTTTGTTTATACACACAGAACGTGAGTGCGTTTGGAAAATTAACCCAGGTATACTGAAGAAGGTTAGAGTTGCACTTAAATAAGTCTTTTATACCCAGGTATTAGCATTTATGTGAGATATTAGACTTGTTACGGAAAACCCAAGAGAGTGTGGATGGCATTGCATATAGACTTCTTCCACTGCAAGACAACTCCACTTATTGAGTACCTACTGTGGCGGTATTCCCATGCAAATGCTTGAGTATTAACCAGATAAAACATTGCTTAGTTTCAAAGATCCACTGAAATTAGAAATAAGGTCTAACTCCAAAAGCTGAGCTTCCCATTCCCTCCCATTGCCTTTCATGTGGCTGAAGCCGGTATTTGCTGCCCGGATAGGATTCCTTCTCCCCTTCGTTGGGCTGGAGGTTGGGCTGTGATCTGGGAAAGGAGTGTCACCCACAACTACATGGGACAGGACAGAAGGGCTCAGACCTCAGTAATGGCCAAAATGCCTTGCAGATGGGAAGTCTAGTTCCCTGGCTTGCAGTAATTTTGAGAGAATTGGCACTGATATTAATAAGAAGTGCTTTGAGCTTTTCAGATGAAAGGCTCTAGTTGTGTATAAAGTGTGGCTATTAGAGACTGGCATGGAATTTTATGTGAAGGAAAGTGCTTCTAATTATAAGGTACCTACTTATTTGTAGATTTGTTTTCTAGTTTAATCTCTCATTGATGCTATTACAAGGGCTTGAAAAGCACCCAACAGTTTATGGCCAAGATTCAAAAGCTAAGTTTGCATGTTCTAGATAGACCAATCTGCTTAAAATAGTAAAAATAATAACAGTAATTATAATAAGTCCTATTTACACCTTGTCTTTACTTGAATGGCTTCAGAGTCTCTGCAAACTTTTAGCCCTTAGTAACTATATTCCTTTATTGGTCTATGACTTATTTGAGCATCTGAGAACATTTTAGCAATAATAGAAACTGACAGGACTACAGAATTAATTAGGCATCATCTTCTTTGGAGCATACCTGTTAGGGAGGAGTAGAGGGGAGAGGTGAATATTTTTTATGTAGCCTGGATGGCCATAAATGTTCTAACTCCTTTTATCTTCTTAGCCAATTCTGGATCAGCCCTGGAGGTTGTTATTGTAAGTCCCCCCGAATTAATGTTTCCCTTTTCCTATTGTTTATTTTTAAATGAACCAAGCAGTGGCTCAGAAAGGAATGCAATTCCCATAAAACATTTTCCCACATTAAACAATTACAAATTATTTTGGGGAAAAAGATGGAGAGAGAAAGCAAGAGAAGGAAATTAGAGTTTCAGAAAAACTTTCATAGAAATTTGATTGGTCTTTTTCTTTTGTGGCTATAGATAGAAAGCCAAGGACAAAGTTAAGTGCCATGGCCAAGATTAGAGAGTAAGTGGGAGCCACTGACCAGGGATATGGGCTGGCCGTATCCTGATATACAATATCACATGTTTTATTAAAAGCCACATTTTGATATTCTTTTTCTGGGACACAGCCTTCAAAGACTAGCCATAGCTACCATCTGTCAGCCTCTTCTTTCTCTGATCTCTTTCCATCTCTTCTCCTTATAATTCTCATTTTGGTATTCAAAAATTCAGCCAGTGGGCTCTTTAGTCACCTCCCCAGCCTCATTCATGCTGCATTAACTAAGGTACATATAACTGCTGTAATAAATTCACTCCCAATTGTGTATTGGCTTGAACACAATAGACTTGTTTTTTCTTGCTAATGTAAAGTCTAAACTAGATGTTCTGATAGTTAAAATGGATGTCCTGATTAATAGAGTTCTATCCTCCATGCAGTGATAAAGGAACCTGAGCTAGTTTTGTCTTGTGGCTTCACCATCTCTGACATGTGGTTTCCAAAGTCACCTGGGCCTGAGCACCCACCCTCCAGATGGGAGAATGGCATGGAGGGACACAGGTGAAAGAGTTTTAAGTGTCTGGTCTGGATGTAACCCACATCATTCTGTTCACCTTAGTTTGGCTAGAACCAGGTCACGTGGGCACACCTAAGGGCAAGGGAATCTGGAAAATATAGTGGGTTCCATGTCCAGGAAGAAGAAGTGGGTTGCTATCTGCCCAGACTGCCTGGCTTAGGCACTTTCTGCAGCTTTGGTCTCTGCGGTTCCCTGTCCTCTCATCAGTTCTTCCAGGATGCCTTCCAGTGACCCTTCTTATGTCCTTTCTGTAGAGAGGATGATAGACCCTCTATATGTTTTTCTTTTTATTTCTTTATATAGTTACTTATTTTTAAAATTGTGGTAATATACACACAACATAAGACTTCCCATTTTAACCATTTTTGACTAAATATTTCAGTGACATTAAGCACATTCATGTTGTTGTACAACTGTCACCACCATCCACCTCCAGAATGTTTTTCATCTTGCAAAACCAAACTTCTGTACCCATTAAACAGTGACTCCCTGTTTCCCCTTCTCCCAGTCCCTGACAACCACCATTCTCCTTTCCATCTCTGTGGGTTGATCTTTTATCTTATTCCATAAAGCATCACACTGGTCCACCACATAGACGACATTATGGTGATTGAATCTAATAAGCAGGAAGCAGCAAGTACTTTATTTTCCCCCCAGTTTTATTGATATATAATTGATATGTCACACTGTATAATTTAAAGATGAATAGGCCACTTTCTGTGGGAGCCCCTTGGTACCCAGCCTTCTCCCATTCCCTGAGTGGTGCCTCTAAGGGGTCCTGGATTCCTCCTTTACAGTCTCCTAGCAGTGTATATACCTTATACCTCACAGAAGAACAAATAAGCTTCCTATCCTCTTACTTCAGCTTGCTTGTTCCCTAGCTCTCCCCTTTCCTTGTATCCCCCTCTGACCAGATCCTTCTCTGTGTACTTCATACCTCATTCAATTTAGTTGCTCTTTCTGCCCCATATTACTGAATCCCTTCCTCAGATTCTGGTTACCTCCTCCCCATTTACCTTTTCAAGCCCCAATTACCCCAAATAGGATTTAGGCTGATGCTCCCTTGACTCTCCAGATGAAACATAAGCTTCTGCCTGTGGTCCCCCAAACCCTCTGTGGGATGTCTTCAGTTCTCAGTCCTCATCCACCATTTAGGTCAAACCACTTTCACAACCCTTTTGAGCTGACAGAGCAGTTTCTTATATATGATCATGTGAATCCCATAAATCATCTGAAAGACAGGTATCATTCATGCCACTTCACCAATGTGGAAATAGATCCAGGGAGAAAAGTGATATTTCCCAAGGGTAACCTGTATATACAGGATAAACTTGAGCTCAAGTTTATATACAATAAAGACTTAAGCTCAAAGCCCATAACTCCTTTGAGTTTCTTAGAGCTCTCAATTTTTTCCACCTAAACCATCTGTGCAAGAACTTATTCCCGCCATTTCCATTTTCCTGCTTCTCTAGCCTCTTATCTCGTCTTGTCTGTGGCCAAAAACTTAGAACTCCTCCATGCCGTACCTTCATGTCTTTAAACTCAGGACTTCACAGAACGTAATGGAAAGTCCCTCGAAGGAGCGTGTGCTGCATGGCTGAAACTCTGAAACTCTGAAAAGACTTGTTGATTGATATATATATATTTTTTACTCTAATGTAGGAAAAGTAATGTGTGTGCAGAATGCAGATCTATAGACATTAATAACTACATTTATTTATTTAATGTTGAATTTAAATTTACTTAATATTGATTTTCTTTATTTAATATCATTCATAATTATAATTATTAATTAATAAATAATTTTAATAACAATTACTTGTTTAATTATGTGCTAATAAATAAATAAACAAAGATTACTTAACCAACAAATTTTGAGTCTCAGCTATTTAAAATTTTGTGATTGGAGTTGTGAATGACGTAAAGAATGAATGAGATTCCCTGCTCAAGAACCTTTAGGAAAGCAGGAGAGATAAGACTAAGGTCCAGACAATGATGACAAAACATGGAAAATGATAATTGCCCAGCAGGAAGCACAAAGTTCACCTGTTGCTTCAGACGATGACTAACAAGAATATTCTCAGCTGGAGCAGTCAAAGGTCAAGCTCATGAAGAAAGTGGAAATTTGAACTGGTCTTTACATTCCTTAATATAGCTATTAACTTGACAATTAAGTACTTACTACTGGCTCACTGCTAGACATATGTCAAAGAACATAATACACGCAGTCTCTATTTTCAGGGAACTCATTGTCTAGTAAGGAAGAAATCCACCCCATTGATGACTACACATATAAACTCTTAATGGCAAAAGGGATAAGTGTTATGAAGGGAAAGTACAAAGTGTATGAGAGTATATAATAGGAAGCTACAAAGGGTTTGTTGCACAGGATAAGATTTGAATTGAGACAGAGTGGGTGGAGGGAGACATCTAGGTGGATGGACCAACACATGGAGCTCCACAATACAACAGTGTAAGTTGGAGTGGAAGTGAAAAATAGGAAAAGTATTACTACCAGCCCCCAGGAAAGCCTCCTTAGATGTCAGGAATTTAAACTTGATTTATTAGAAAATGAGGAAACCATGAAGGTTGAGATAATCAAGAACACTTGTGACCCAGAGCAGAAGGAGGCCATGTAAGAATGAATTACATAGTCCTTGTTTTTGTGCATCAAACTATCCTGGTCCATGCAAGAGGCAAGACGGACAGGTTCAGCGTTAGAGCAGTTGGATTCATGGTACCTGTCCAATGAAATCCTTTCTGAGGTGCATGACTGGAAGTCTTGGTTTATTTGCTTGTCTCACAGCATGAAAGGCAAGAGGCAGGAGCTTAGAAAGTGAAAGAGAAGAGTGGGACGAATGAATTTTCTTATCACTGCAAATCAGCAGATGAAGAGTGAGTGCTTCCCAGCACATCCCAGGGCAGCTCAAGGGAATGCTTTACTTTTTGTTTTACAGCTTGGACAGGACAGAAATGAGACCTTTCTCTGGATTCTGAGAGTTTTCCTTTCTTTGTCTTCCTCAGGTGGAGTGATTTGGCCGGGCCCAGCCTGCCTCTGTTCTGCCACAGCTCACGCCCCACCAGAGAGCTCATCACCAGGTCTCCCTGTTCAGGTCTCCCTGAACATCTTCTTTAACAAGGTTACACCCAGCACACAGACTCCATTAGCCACTCACCACATCCCTTACAAACCCAAATCCACTGGTGAGCGGTAAGATGACTGGCCACCATCCAGATGACAAACAATAGAGGCAATTACTATGCCGCCATTAATCTTGTCAATTACACATTAACCCAGGTGGTGTGTGAAGGGGGCACTATCTGCTTCTCTTTTCCTCCTTCTCTCCCTTTGCCTTTTTTTTCCCTAGAAAATAAAAAGGGACTGAATTCTACCACTTTCTCAACATTATCACTGCTTCCACTTTTCCATGTATGGAAACAGACCACTATGGAAATTCCTTTAACATGAGTACTGATTTTATCTTTCATCTTTTGTGATTTCTTAATACAGACACTAGAGCAAGCACAGGAAGCTGATTTTCTGTGCTCTGAATCTGTTTCTTTTTCTGCTTTGAGCTCCACAAGTGAAAGGAATCGTGTTAATACAATATATCATCCTGATTAGGTAATACAATGATCAACAGCATATTACCTGTTTTGAAATCTCTTTCTAGTACACCTGTATAAGGAAATGATTTCCCATTCATCTTCATCTAGGTAGATGCCACCCAAAGACATCCTTGTCTGTTTGAAAACCAACAGCAGTTGCCTTTGTGGTCAAAGTTGGAAGCAATTAAATATAATATTGGGGTAGATGGTGAAGTGGGCAGATTTTTTCTTCAGTGCCTCCAGCCTTTCTTTTCCTATGCTCACTCTGCCTTCAGTGCCCTTGACCTCTCCTTTCCCTCCTCCTTTTCCCAATCCAGTTCTGGGAAATGACCCATGCCAATCATTTATCCCTTATATGCATTAGTGAGCCCAGAGATTGCTTAGTCCTGCTGTGTTTACCCTGAAAACCTTATCTTTAATTGTGGAATGAAAGGAATTCCAGGTATCACATTACATCTCAAAGTCCAAGTTTTCAAGTTCTAGTCACATAGAGGTCAGAAAAAAACAATTTCTTATTGGTAGGAGGGCAGTTTGTAGCATGCTCCCTTTCCAGCTCTAGAGGTAACTATTTCTCTGCTCTCCTTTCTTTGTAGAACTATTCTCCAAGGAGAGAGAGGGTATGAGGCTGGAGTGGGTGGGGCAAACAACACAGAGTTCTCCAAACACTGCTTAATAAGGCGTTTGAGACCTATTTCAGAGAATCTTAACAAATGTCAGGATAAGAATACGTGGATCAGGAATGTGGAAAAGATGTGTCGAAACAGGGCATTGGCCTCCTTCTTCCATGGGATATAGCAGGAAATTCCCCAGCAGGCATCAATGTTCAGGGCAGCCCTACTCCTTGGTTTTGAGATGGAACCCTGGAGTATGGTCTTGCTTGCTTAAATTACCACATTGTTTCTAGAGTCGGCAACATTTTCGCGTTGCTGGGCATAAACTTGTAAGCTCATTTTCTCACACGCAAATAGGGTAATACAGTGTATTTACAGGAAAGGATCTAGACTTGATGTTTCAGCCTGGATCTGTCTCTAAACGCAGGCCAAGGCACTTCTTCTGGAGCTCAATTTCAATACAATGTAGTTGACTAATCAATCACTGAGGTTCCTTCTAGCTCCAAAATTCTGATGATCTTTGAGGTATACGAAGTAAAAATTCATTGGTCCAACTTGATATGATGCTATTTAAACCAAAATGCTTAGGGTCAGAGACCCAGTAAAAGGCAAAAGCCATGGAGGTAAGCAATAGTGACCATGGATTTTCCATGAAGTGTTGCCTCCCAAATGGGAGCAATTTTAGGGTCATGGAAGAAACAGAAGCTACCAGTGGCAAATCAATACTAATGCATCACCAATAAGATTGTTCAGGGAAATACATTTATAGAGGTTGGGACAGAATAGACAGAGTCTGGGGGAGTTAAGGGAGAGACCATTTTCTCCTAATGACAGTGGTTTGAGGTGACAAACAGCATAACCTCTTTGGTGAAATGATTAAATTGAGCCATGGGAAAGTTCCCTGAAAAGCCAAGTCACAAGTCAGCAACTATCAGATGATCAAGGAGTGTCTATTTCACAACTGACTGTTTCAAAAGTCCTCTTAGCAGCCTAGATCTTCAGATTAATAGCAACCAGTAAATATCATAAATAAATGGAAGGACAATAGAGTCATTTAGAAAAAAGATGATTTCAAAGATTTTTAGGATTTCTCTTTTGGCAGTGTTTCTGTCTGGAATGCCATCACAGGTACTTTCTTCAGTGGCATATGTGGTTAAAGTGGTTTTAGTGAAGTTAAAGTCCAAGACTGAGCCCCATGGGCCAGCCATCTCTAATGCAGTAATAATTGACCAAATCACTTGTGTCGTTAGTACTTTTCCGGGAAAGACAGAACAAATTCACAGCCTTGGAGGAATGGAGAATTTAGCAGAGAATGCAAAAGCACTTACAATGGGTAACAACCTTGGAAATCTTTTCACCTTGCAGCTAAAGACTATATTACCATCCCAGACAGGTGCTTGGTCACAAGAGGGACTGACTGAATTAGTAGGCCAGGGTAAACTTATCATCATTCCAGAGTTTGTGAGTTTGTGGGGCTTGGTGGCCTCATTCCATACATGAAGACACGTGTGTTTTGTAGTGGGGAAGTTGATGGCTATTTCTTTTTTCATCAATAAATATAAGGATTTAGCGATGAAATGACTCTGGCAATTGGGTTCAAGTTCCTCTAACTTCTAAAAAGAACAAGTCAAATGAAAAAGGTATTCTATGATACATAGATGATAAATAAAAATCTGTTAATCTGCTCATATGTATTCAAAATCTATTCTGTGAAAGGCCCTATGCCAGTTTGCAGATTCCTTTTACATTCTCTGCACTTATAATCCTATGAGATTGATGAGCCATGTCTTTTGATCCTTGGAAAGGCTCTGCCCAGGGGCTGAAACAGAGTTTTATTGGCTCTTCAAGCAAAAGATGGTTTTAGAAGCCTTAAGATTGATGGGTAGTTGCAGACCCTCTCATTCCACCTTTGCCTGCATGCAGGTCTGTTCCTTTTGCAGAACTGGCATGGTGCAAACTCACTGAATACAAACTGTGCCAGTTTTGTTCTTGTTCTTAGCAGCTTTGGAATGCTTAACTGTATTTGGGACTTCTTCTGCTCTCTGCTTTAGTTCCAGTAGGTTTTCCTCCCTTTAATCTTTATAAAAGAATGCTTTTTAGAAAGAAAAAAAAACTTTTTTCACTGTTAGTTTGAAAAGTAATAGACTAACAACTTCTTTAAAAAAATTATGACCAAGTTGAATTTATTCTAAGAATTCCAAGTTATTATACATAAGTCACCACATTAACCAAATAAAGGAGAAAAATATAAATAAATTGACTTTTTTTTTCAGAAACAGAACATCTATTCTTGACATGAGCTCTTTAGGAAATTAGGAATAGAAGGGAATTCCTTAATTTGATAAATAGTATATGCAAAAACCTATGGCAAGCATCATGCTTTTCTCCCTCCTCCTTCTCCTTTCCTTTGTAATTTAGTATGTTTGGGGAGGGTCCTCTGAGTTTCTTGAACCTGTGGCTTAATTTATTTCATTATTTCGGGAGAGATGTTCACCCTTTAGCTCTTCAAATATTTTTTTCTACCCATATTTCTACACATATGTTAGACCCATAGTTCTAATGGCTCTTTAGTTTTTGTTTTCAGTTTGAGTAGTTTCTATTGACCTATTTTCAAGTTCACTGATTTTTTTCCATTTACTTTTCCCCTTAGGTTATTAAGTATATTGATTAGTCAGTTGAGGGCATTCATTATTTATTTAGTTAGTTTTAGTTTTAGAATTTTCATTTTATCCCCCATAGAATTCATTGCTCTGCTAAAAATTTCCATCTGGTTTTGCATGTTGCTCACCTTTTCTACTAGAGCCTTTAAAATATTAGTCAATTATTTTAAATTCTCTTTCTCTGATAGTTCCATCATCTGGTTCATCTGAGTCTTTCCTGTTGGCTGCTTGGTCTTTTGAAAATGAATGTTTTTCCTTGACTTTTTGTGTATCTTCTTAATTTTGACTGATTGCCTAATGTTCTAATGCTTAGAACAGTAGAGACTGAGGTAAATAATTTTTATGCCTAGAAATGGACATGTCCCTCCTTCTGCTAGACTGTTAGTAGGGAAAAAAGGTGGTAGTGTGTGTCAGTCTAATCGGGAGTGGAGCTGTGTTTTTTATCGGTACTATAGCTACCTTTGATATATCACTGGCTTCAGATTCCTCTGTTACCTTATGAATTGGGTGGAGGTTGTTACTGGAGGGCTTTTCAATGTTCTTGGTCCACCTTCAGCTTTAAGCCTGTCCCGTGCCCTGTGCCTCAGTTTGCCCTCTGTGCTCCTGACCCTCATCCAGCAGCAGCATTCTGTTTCTTGTTTTACTTGGTGCTTGTTAGCCTGGTGTTGGGTGCAGGGGGTTTCTCTGTTGTCCTGGTTCAGTTTTTGTCTTAGAGAGTCTCTGTGTCCTTGTACCTTGGGGGGTCTTGTAAAAAGCCTTTCTGTTCGGAAAATATCTCCAAACTGATTCAATATAGTGAAGCCTTGGGCACTAAGGCCAAAGGAGACCCAGCATTAGCACTGGGGAGGGATCAACAAAAGCATTTCTTAACTAGCCAGAGAGTGCTTCTGTCCTTCCAGTGTTCATTTTTCTTTGGGTAGATGTGAAGAAAGTCTGGGGCAGTGCTGCACAGCTCCAGGGGAGATCTTCACCCAGGAAATAATCTAAATGGTACCTCTGGGGTTGTGCAGCTCAGTGCTCGTGGGTGAGAGCATGTGCTGGACCCATGTGGGGACTTTGGGGAAGTTGGTTGGAGGTTGTAGTACACCAGGACACTTCTGGATACTCAATAGACTCTGATCAATAGACTTCCAATTCTCTTGGAGAGGTGGGGAATGACAGCTGATAGTGAGATGGTCAAAAAGAAGTACTGGACTTGCAAGATGGCTGCATGAGAGGTGAGATGGAGAGCTCCTCCCCAAACCACAAATTGTACAAAAATATAGTTAATTAATACAACTAACCTTAAAACAGCAACAAGAAAGAAGGCTGAACCAGACGGCAAACAGACCTCATCAACAGAGCAGACCTTGAGAAACAGGGTAAAGTAGAAAAGCCTTAATCCGGCAGGACCCAAGCCCTTCCCTCACCCCAGCTCACCAGCGGGAGAAGAGAAAGAGAGGAGGGGAGGGGGTGGAACACTGGAACTGCTGAACACCCAGCCCTGGAGATCTGCTTTGTGAGCAGAATCCTATAGTGTGTGGTGCTCTGGGCGTTGGGGAGCTCGGACAGGCGGAGTGCTTGAGAAATTGACATTCCGGCCGTTTGTGGAGGAGGGGAATCCACACCCGGCTGCTCTAAGTCAGAGGAAAGGCAGGCAGTCTGAGAGGCTTCCTAGCAGTCAGAAGGCTGCTGAAGGGGCGGGTTTGCACAGTGCGGGAGAAGGGAGAGCTGGACAAGGTTGCCTGGGCCCGCTCTGCCCAGCTGGTTGGGAACTTTGGGGAGCTTCAGGTGCTCCATGCCTCTGGCTGCCTACTCAGCTCCGAGGCCCCCCACTGTGACACACAGCCTGCCGAGCCTTCATACTGGCCTGCAGGCACCTGCTTGCAAACAGGCAGTCACTACACAGGCACCAGACCAGCCAGAGGGAGGCCCCGTCTACAAAAGCTAGAGACCCAAAGCACAGAGGTTTACACATGTGCGCTTGGCCCACTGGCTCTGAGACTGGAGACAGGCACCACAGACGGGAATCAGGAAACAGATCTTTCCTCCCCCCAGGCACCAGCTCTGCTCCCCTACAACCCCCAACCCCACTCTAGGGGCTGAGCAGCTCCAGAGACTGGAGTTTCTGTGTACTAGTGGGCACCACACAGAAATATGAAATGACAAAAGAACATGGTTCAGACCAAAATCTCACAAACCCCAGAAAGAGGGCCAAATGAAACCGAACTCACCAATCTTCCTGAAAGAGAATTGAAAATAAAAATTATAAACATGCTTATGGAGGTACAGAAAAATATTCAAGAATTCGGGAATAAATTTAAGTTGGAGATTCAATCATTAAGAAATTCCATATCTGAAATGCAACATGCAATGGAGGGATCTAAAAGCAGATTAGATGTAGTAAAGACACAGTAAATGGAATAGAAATTAGAGAAGAGGAATACAAAGAAGCCGAGGCACAGAAAGAAAAAAGGATCTCTAAGAATGAAAGAATATTGAGAGAACTATGTGACCAATCCAAACGGAACAATATTCGCATTATAGGGGTACCAGAAGAAGAGAGAAAAAGGGATAGAAAGTGTCACTGAGGAGGTAATTGCTGAAAACTTCCCCAATCTGGGGAAGGAGATACTCTCTCAAGACATGGAGGTACACAGATCTCCCAACACAAGGGACCCAAGGAAGATAACATCAAGACATATAATACTTAAAATGGCAAAGATCAAGGATAAAGACAGACTTTCAAAAGCAGCTAGAGAGAGAAAAAAGATCAGATACAAAGGAAGACCCATCAGGCTATCATCAGACTTCTCAACAGAAACCTTACAGGCCAGAGAAGAGTGGCATGATATATTTAATGCAATGAAGCAGAAGGGCCTTGAACCAAGAATACTTTATCCGGCAAGGTTATCATTTAAATTTGAAGGAGGAATTAAACAATTTTCAGACAAGCAAAAGCTGAGAGAATTTACTTCCCACAAACCACCTCTACAGGGCATTTTGGAGGGACTGCTTTAGATGGAAGTATTCCTAAGGCTAAAAAGCTGTCACCCAAGGGAAGACAAAGAGTACGGAATATGATTCATAACATACAATGAATGGAGGAGGAAGAAAAAGGAGGAAAAAAAAGAATCTTTAGGTTGTGTTTGTAATAGTAAAAGAAGTAAGTTAAATTGTACTGTTAGATAGTAAGGGAATTGCCTTTGAACCTTTGGTAACCACGAATCTAAAGCCTGCAATGGCAATAAGTATGTACCTATCGATAATCACCCTAAATATAAATGGTCTGAATGCACCAATCAAAAGTCATAGAGTTACTGAATGGATAAAAAACCAAGACACATCTATATGCTGCCTACAAGAGACTCACTTTAAACCCAAAGACATAAACAGACTGAAAGTGAAGGGATAGAAAAAGATATTTCATGCAAGTAATAGTGAGAAAAAATCAGGAGTTGCAGTACTTGTATCAGACAAAATAGACTTCAAAACAAAGAAAGTCACAAGAGACAAAGAAGGACATTACATAATGATAAAAGGGTCAGTCCAACAAGAGGATATAACTATTATAAACATCTATGCACTCAACACAGGATCACCTACATATGTGAAACAAATACTAACAGAATTAAAGGGGGAAATAGAATGCAATGCATTTATTTTAGGAGACTTCAACACACCACTCACTCCAAAGGACAGATCAACCAGACAGAAAATAAGTAAAGACACAGAGGCACTGAACAACATATTAGAACAGATTGACTTAACAGACATCAACAGAATACTCCATCCAAAAGCAACAGGATACACATTCTTCTCAAATGCACATGGAACATTTTCAAGAATAGATCATATATTAGGCCATAAAAAAGAACCTCATTAAATTCAAAAAGATTGAAATTGTACCAACCAGCTTCTCAGATCACAAAGGTATGAAAATAGAAATGAATTACACAAAGGAAATGAAAAAGCCCACAAACACATGGAGGCTTAATAACATGCTCGTAAATAATCAATGGATCAATGACCAAATAAAAACAGAGATCAAGCAATATATGGAGACGAATGGCAACAATAATTCAACACCACAAAATCTGTGGGATGCAGCAAAGGCTGTGCCAAGAGGGAAATATATTGCAATACAGGCCTACCTCAGAAAACAAGAACAATCCCAAATGAACAGTCTAAAATTACAATTAATGAAACTAGAAAAGGAAGAACAAATGAGGCCCAAAGTCAGTAGAAGGAGGGACATAATAAAGATTAAAGCAGAAATAAATAAAACTGAGAAGAATAAAACAATAGAAAGAAACAATGTAAGCAGGAGCTGGTTCTTTGAGAAAATAAACAAAATAGATAAACCCCTAGCCAGACTTATCAAGAAAAAAGAGAGTCTACACACATAAACAGAATCAGAAATGAAAAAGGAAAAATCACTACGGACACCACAGAAATAAACAGAATTATGAGAGAATACTATGAAAAATTATATGCTAACAAGCTGGATAACCTAGAAGAAATGGACAACTTTCTAGAAAAATGCAACCTTCCAAGCCTGACCCAGGAAGAAACAGAAAATCTGAATAGGCCAATTACCAGCAAAGATATTGAATAGGTAATCAAAAAACTACCTAAGAACAAAACGGCTGGATCAGATGGTTTCACTGCTGAATTTTATCAAACATTTAGTGAAGACCTAATACCCATCCTCACTAAAGTTTTCCAAAAAGTAGAAGAGGAGGGAATACTCCCAAACTCATTCTATGAGGCCAGCATCACTCTGATACCAAAACCAGGCAAAGACACCACAAAAAAAGGAAATTACAGACCAATATCCCTGATGAACATAGATGCAAAATACTCAACAAAATATTAGCAAACCAAATTCAAAAATACATCAAAAAGATCATCCATCATGATCAAGTGGGATTCATCCCAGGGATGCAAGGATGGTACAACATTTGCAAATCCATCAAAATCATCCACTACATCAACAAAAAGAAGGACAAAAACCGCATGGTCATCTCCATAGATGCTGAAAAAGCATTTGACAAAATTCAACATTTATTCATGATAAAAACTCTCAACAAAATGGGTATAGAGGGCAAGTACCTCAACATCATAAAGGCCATATATGACAAACCCACAGCCAACATTATCCTTAACAGCGAGAAGCTGAAAGCTTTTTCTTTAAGATTGGGACCAAGACAAGGATGCCCACTCTCCCCACTTTTATTCAACATAGTTCTGGAGATCCTATCGGCAGTCAGACAACACAAAGAAATAAAAGGCATACAGATCAGCAAGGAAGAACTCAAACTGTCCCTGTTTGCAGATGACATGATATTGTACATAAAAAACCCTAAAGAATCCACTCCAAAAGTACTAGATCTAATATATGAATTCATCAAAGTTGCAGGATATGAAATTAATACACAGAAATCTGTTGCATTCCTATACACTAACGATGAACTAGAAGAACGAGAAATCAGGAAAACAATTCCATTCACAATTGCATCAAAAAGAATAAAATACCTAGGAATAAACCTAACCAAGGAAGTGAAATACCTCTACCCTGAAAAGTACAAGACACTCTTAAGGGAAATTTAAAAGGACACTAATAAATGGAAATTCATCCCATGCTCTTGGCTAGGAAGAATTAATATTGTCCATATGGCCATCCTGCCCAAAGCAATCTACAGATTCAATGCAATCCGTATCAAAGTACCTACCGCATTCTTCAATGAACTAGAGCAAATGGTTCTAAAATTCATATGGAACCACAAAAGACCCTGAAAAGCCAAAGCAATCCTGAGAAGGAGGAATTAAGAAGGGGGAATTACGCTCCCTGACTTTAAGCTCTACTATAAAGCTACAGTAATCAAGACAATTTGGTACTGGCACAAGAACGTACCTATAGACCAGTGGAACAGAATAGAGAGCCCAGATATAAACCCAAGCATATATGGTCAGTTAATATGCAATAAAGGAGCCATGGGTATACAATGGGGAAATGACAGCCTCTTCAACAGCTGGAGTTGGCAAAACTGGAAAGCTACATGTAAGAGAATGAAACTGGATTACTGTCTAACCCCATATACAAAAGTGAACTCAACATGGATCAAAGACCTGAATGTAAGTCATGAAACCATAAAACTGTTAGAAAAAAATATAGGCAAAAATCTCTTAGACATAAACATGAGCAACTTCTTCGTGAACATGTCTCCCCAGGCAAGGGAAGCAAAAGCAAAAATTAACAAGTGGGACTATATAAAACTAAAAAGCTTCTGTACAGCAAAAGATACCATCAGTAGAACAAAAAGACATCCTACAGTATGGGAGAATATATTCATAAATGACATATCCGGTAAGGGGTTGACATCCAAATTATATAAAGAGTTCACGCACCTCAACAAACAAAAAGTAAATAAGCTAACTAAAAAATGAGCAGAGGAGCTGAACAGACACTTCTCCAAAGAAGAAATTCAGATGGCCAACAGGCACATGAAAAGATGCTCCACATCGCTCATCGTCATAGAAATGCAAATTAAAACCACAATGAGATATCACCTCACACCAGTTAGGATGGCCAACATCCAAAAGACAAACAACAAATGTTGGCAAGGATGTGGGGAAAGGGGAACCCTCCACATTGCTGGTGGGAATGTAAATTAGTACAACCATTGTGAAAAGCAGTATGGAGTTTCCTCAAAAAGCTCAAACTAGAAATACCATTTGACCCAGGAATTCTACTCCTAGGAATTTACCCTAAGAATGCAACAACTCAGTTTGAAAAAGATATGTGCACCCCTATGTTTATCGCAGCACTATTTACAATAGCCAAGAAATGGAAGCAACCTAAGTGTCCATCAGTAGATGAATGGATAAAGAAGATGTGGTATATATACACAATGGAATATTATTCAGCCATAAGAGGAAAACAAATCCTGCCATGTGCAACAACATGGATGGAGCTAGAGGGTATTATGCTCAGTGAAATAAGCCAGGCGGAGAAAGACAAGTATCAAATGATTTCACTCGTCTGTGGAGTATAAGAACAAAGAAAAAACTGACAGAACAAAACAGAAGCAGACTCACAGAACCCAAGAATGGACTAACAGTTACCAAAGGGAAAGGGACTGGGGAAGAGAGGTGGTAAGGGAGGGATAAGGGGGAAAAAATTGCTATTGCAATTAGCACACATAATGTAGTGGGGTGGGGGTGGGGTGGGGGGATACGGGGAAGGCAGTATTACACAGAGAAGACAAGTAGTGATTCTATAACATCCTACTACGCTGATGGACAGTGACTGCAATGGGGTATGTGGGGGCACTTGATAATGAGGGGGGGCTAGTAACCATAATGTTGCTCATGTAATTGTATATTAATAATAGAAAAAAAAAGAAGTACTGGACAACTTTTGTGTTGCTGCTGAGGATTTCTACCGTGTAAATTAATATGCTGTACCTAGGGAGAACACTCTGGTCTTTCTTTCAGTTGCTCTATGACTCAGATTAAAGGAGGAAGGTGTAGGGGAACTATATCACCTCTGCTTGCTTATTAAAGGCATAAGGAGCTGTTTTACTTTTTTTCAGAGCTGTTTTATGATGTTATTAATATGACATTTTTTAGTACTTTTTATAACAGGAAAACATTGTAACAGCTTAAACTGTCAAAATAGAGGCTTAATTAGAAATGTAGCATATATTATTTATGAAGATTTTTTTAATGACGGGAAAGTACACACAGTATAAGGCTAAGTGAAAATAATCTAAAAAAGGTGTATAGTGTCTTTTAACCGTGTAAAAAAATTATACATATATATGTATAAAAGATTTTCCAAGAAAAAGAAAAAGACTGGAATAGAATCTACCAAAAGAATTAAGATAATTTATTCTGGGTAGTGAGATTATGGTTGATTTCTTTTACCTTCTTAATCTTGTTAATTTTCCAGATTTTCTTTAATGAGAAAATACTACTTTTAAAATCAGAAAAAGAGAGAAGGTAATAATGTAAATGTAACATTTTTACATTTAATGTAACATAAATCTAACAATTACTAAGGACTAGAACGTGTGGCATTATTTCTTATTTAGTGATTATCTTCATGTGAAAACCCTTAATTTTTTGTACAAGTGTTGATAGAAAACATACTATTTTTGCTTTAAATTTGTCATAGCTATCTTATATTATGACATTAGCCACATGATTTGTTGATTCTGGATCCTTGATATATTCAAAGTATACCATTTATACCTTTTACAAATGCATAGAAGGAATTTAATGCTTCCTGTGTTAATATATATGTTCCCCCTCTATTGGTTAGAGGCCAAAGTTGTATGATTTAAATGATACAGTGGTTTTGTTTTGTTTTTAAATATTTTCAGCATTAGGATACACTTCTTTGCATCCAGACTAAATCTCTTCAATTCTTTCTTGGGGGGAGAAGCAAAACAACCAAGCGCCATTTTTGTTTAGTAAGTTTCCCTAATGGGCAAATGTTCCTAGTGAGTCCCAAAGAATATTGCAGAAATTTCTTTCAATTTTGGAGACACATGTCACTAGTAGATCTAGAAACATTTTTCATCCTTAGGAAAAGATCTGGAAGCCATTGACAGTGTCTGACCTGTAGGAGGGCCTTCAAACATATTGTTGTTATTATTGATATTTTTATTTTTTTATTACTACTAAATCATTGTGTCTGTAGACCATAATGATATCATGTACTAGATGTGATTTGGGAGATTATTTTTTGCAAGAAACAGATCAAGGGTTTCTCCATTACATTTTTTGTTTTAATAATCATTGAAGTTTAAGGTTTTATTTTTCCAATATCTGGTAAATTACTTACCTCCATTTCATAAGTTTTTTTTTTTCTGAGGTTTTATATTGTTCTTTTGCTTGGGCATATTCCTGTTTCTTCAGTTTGCTTCACTCTCTGTGTTGTTTCCTATGCATTAGGTAAAACAGTCATTTCTCCCATTGTTGAAGGAGTGGCCTCTTGTAGGAGTTGAATTTATCGTTCAATCTTGCTCTAGCTTGGTGGTCTCTCAGTTTTTTGTAATTGTCTAAGCAATTTGTTTTATTTTTAACGGCTCCCAGCAGTTGAGGGCATGCCAAGACCTGGCTGTATCCCAAAGGGAAGGACCTCTGTCAGTACCTAGATTCAGGCTGGTTTAAAAGCAGCTTTTAAAATATGAAAAAATATATACAATCCTGTGGACCACAAGTAAGCCCACTGACAACAGAGCCTGGGGATCTGGAGTTGTCGCCTGGGGCGGCAGTCGCAAAAAACGGGGTTCCAGACGTGCTTGCGCATCAGCTCCCTTCTGGGAGGTACTGGCGAGCTGCAGCGAGGCTGAGGGAGAGGACACAGAATGAGTCCCAGGGCAGGTCCCTGAGAGCACCTCGGTAGGCCCCGGGTGTGTGCCGAACCTGAAGCCTGCCCCCAGGCGAAGCTCCAGGACAAGCAAAGAGGCCTCTTTCTCAGAAAGACTCCGGGAGCGTTTCTGCCTGCTGTCAGTGCGGTGTCCTGGGGGAGGTAGCCAGTCGGGAACTGTCTCTCCCACGTTACAGTCCCATGGGACCCAAGAACGCAAGCCCGGAGCCAGGCAATCTTGGGGCACCCCCTGGGCGGCAGCTGCCAAAGCGGGGCCCCGGGCGCCCGAAAGCTCCGTCTGGGAGATTCCCGCGCTCTGCAGCCCCGCAGAGGAAGGCGCGCCAGGAGGGCGCCCAAGCAGCTAGAATGAGGCAGAGGACCGCACCTGCAGGAAATAAAGAAAGAAGAGAGGGAAAAACGAAAGATGGCGCCCGTGAGCCTGAGCGTGGAGATGGTACCGGCTGTGCAGCAGGCCTAGCTGGGCGCACAATTACATGCCTGCTCCTCAGGAACCACCCCAAGGGTAGCAACAGAGTCTCATTCACAACAGGTCGGACACTAATTCCTGGGCTTCCTCTACACTGAGCACTTCCGCAGATGAGTTGTGGCCGCGCGTCCTTTAACTACCAGTTCTCAGGTTGGTAGCCTGTGGTCTCATGGATAGGAGTCCTGTTGGTTTTCAGAGTTGGATGTTTCGGGAGCTTGTCTCTTAGGTGCTCGTCTAAAAGTTGAAGAGCCCTGTGTGGGCTTCAAACTTGTGGCTCCTCAAGGAGAAACACTAGGTTTGCGCTCCCTCCGGATTGTGGTCGCGGTGCCTGGGTTTATGGTGAGATTGTGTCCCAACCTCTCCTGCCCACTTGAATGTGGGCTGTCTCTCTTTGGCTCAGACATTTTTTTGGCTTTTTTCAGAGGGAATTGTTTTATATGTGGCTGCAGCTTTGGTGTGTCTGTAGAAGAAAAGTGAACCCAGGATCCCCCAGGTGGTCGTCTTCAACTGGAAGCTGTTTTTCCATTATCTGTTTCACATATTGGTCATAGACATTAGACATCATTTATTTGAATTGAGAATATTGTAGAAGGAGGATGAGGGATGCCTATAGACAATTTCATGATGGACACATCAATGTTCATGATTCCTTTGATCCTTTTTCTCTTCACCAATAGACTGAATCTTGTGTGTCACATTATTAACGTCTCCTTGTGCAACAAAACCTCATACCTCCCCCCCTTTTTTTTAAATTACTTTGGCAGGCTGAGTTTTCTCACTGTCATTAGTCCCTTAAGAATTCCTGTACGTTGATTTTCTGAGACAAGTTATTAGAAAGACAGGGAAAAGATAATTCTGGTAGAGTGAGCCTTGCATTAAGAATAACAGTCGGACCAAGTCAGGCACATTCCATTCTAAGGCATTTCCACATGAGTAAAAACAGTGCAAAACTGCCTTCCCCACCCCTACCCCCCAACTTATTTGCCTTCTTTTTTTGGCATGATTTGGGGTATGTGGCAGGTAAGTTAACTGCTGCCAAGACTTAAAATTTTTTTTTTTTCTATTTAAAGAAAAGGATAGTATTTATCATCTGGGAAGTTTGTTGCAAATCGGTGCTTTAACTGACACTGTCTAACAACTGAGGAGTGGGAGAATTTAATATGCTCTAACTGTGACTGAATTACAGAACAGTTGAGTGACCAGGTCCCCTCCTACATTCGTTTTCCTGGAGGAAGCTTCTCCCTGCTTCCAAGGAGAGGCTTGATGATCTCCCTGCCACTGATCTCCCTGCTTCCACTGCTTTCCTGTGGTCCAGTCTTTATACAGAAGCCAGAATGTTGTTTAAAAAAGATAAATCTGATTCTTTCACTTCCCTGTTTAAAACTCCCCCAGGGATTCCCACAATATTTGGAATAAAATCCAGAGTCCTTACCATAACCCTCAGAAAGCGCTATGACCCGTTCTGACCTCTGCCATCGTTGTTGTTTAATGCCGTTTTGGTGTCTGTTGTGCTCTAGTCACAGTGGCCCTTCTTTTGGCTTCTAGAAATGGTTTGATTTGTTCCTGCCTTAGGTACTTGCCTACCTGCTGTCTCTGTCTGCTCTGGTCCTGCCTCTTCCCTTTTCCTAACTGGCTCCTGGTCAGTCAGGTTTTACTTCCTCAGAGATACCTTCTTTGGTTGCTAGTTTACCCAGTGATTATATTATTCCTCTATTTTTAATTCTCTGCATAATACTTTTCACTCTTAGTTATTTTTCTTGTTTATTTCTTTATTTGTTGTCAATACTTACCATCCCCCATCCCATAAAAGCTTCATGATTACAGGGACTTTGTCTAGTCTTATGAATATGTAATCCTACTGCCTAGAACAGTGCCTGGTACACAGTAAAAATAACTGTTAAATAAGTAGATAAATGTTCAATGGAGGTAACAATACTGATCATAGAACATTATTGTGAGGATTAAATAAGGTAGTTAAGTCTATAAAGAGCTTAAAATAGAAACTGGTACATAATATACCCAATAAATGATAACTATTGTTATTGTTATTATTTTGTAATTTCTTTGGTGACTCCCCCCAACCCCCCATCTTTATAATTGGGAAGTTCTTTTTTTTGAAATGTAATCCAACTTCTTCTGCCATGGTGATCTGATTTTCCTCTTTGTGGACCACAGAGAGTTACACTTCTGAGGTGTTTGAAAGTAGCAAGCTTAGCCCTTGGCATTCTCTCTTCTTACGTTAAATTTTTTTTTTCTTATTAAGTTAAGTAATTCTAATTCTGTTCATCTTTCTTATACTTGGAGAAGAAACTTAAAAAAATTATTGTGCAATCCCCATTGGAGACCTATGCCAGGGCTACTGAATGGAGCCATCACCACATACTAATTAGAAAATTCCTGCATAGCTCTAATTTGCCCCGACATAAAGGAAGCTGCCCACACAATTTTCCCTTGAAAATGACAACTTTGCAGTAGTTCCACCTACTCTTAAGGGGCAGGAGTATCCTTGCACAGCCATTCTTTTATGCACTTTTAAAAATACTTTGTCAAATAAAGGGTCTGGTCTTTATTCAGCTCTCAGTTCTCTAGCTGTTTTTAGAGAGCTCCCCCACTGCACCTGAGCTTCCCCATTCATAAAAAGGACATAATAATTGAACTTAGAATCTGTGAAATTATTTCATAGCTGAAGTAAGTACTTACATTCCAAAGGAATGGGAGAAGTGATTTGGCCTGGATCTTTCAGCATATTCAGGAGGTACTACTTTTCTGTGGTTTCTTTGTGTCACTTGGACCCTGAGGATGGAAAACACTGTGATTTCCATCTTTAATTTTATACTTTGGACAGGATTATATTTGGGGGTTCTTGACTTTGATAGTGGTTATTGACTGTTCTAATGGTTATTTCATTGAGAAAGAAAAAATGATGTACAAATATCCTCAATATGTCAGAGTTGTTGATGGGACTTTTTAATAATCTGAACAGAATATATTATAAAATTGTAGAATAGGAAGAGAATTTTCAGCTCACTCTGGGTGTGGCCAAACTTAGTCATGTTTGGCTTTTTTCCTAAATTTTTTATTAAAATGGAATGCACATTTGGAGAACAGAGATAAAATAAGTATTACAAATGCCAATTTGTCCCTTTATACTTACACTTTTTTCTCCCTTTACAAGAAAGTCAATTATACTTTTTCTTTTAATTCCTCATAGAAACTTTTTAAAATTGTGAGATTAAGGCCATTTTAAATCTGAAATACTGCAGAGTATTCATGGCTGCAGCCTGACTAGCACTGCCATTTTGTTACATAAATTTAGTTTACATGAAAGCAGTAAAATAATAATATTGATACTGTGAAACACCAGAATTAGTGAGATAAAGGAGAGGATTGAGGAAAATCACAAAAGTGGCTATGGGAAAGGACTGAGTTGCAAGAGATTAGAAATAAAAGCACGGACATGAAGAATAGATCATGGAGCTCCAAGATGCAGAAAATAGCAATTCATAAACAAGAAAAGTGAAAAGAAATAAAACATTCAAAGATGTAAGAGAAGAAAACTATCCTCACATGAAAGAAGATCTGAATCTCCAGGTTGAAAGGGTTTATGGTGGCCCAGGAAAATTGAATGTTACAACTCACATCCAGATACATTCTGGTGAAGTTCAGTTACATCAAAAAAGAAAAGGAAAAAAAAATCCACATTATCCGCAGATAGAAACAGAAACATGTCACTATCTTTTCATTTCCCCCCCTCCCCCTCCATCAACTTCTGCCAACAAGAATAAAAACAGGCTAACAGTTCAGACTGATGTCAGACTCTTCAGGAGCATTTTCAGATAGAAGACAATGCAGTAACAACTGAAGAATGCTGAGTGGAGATTATCACTGAGCCAAGCTGTCTTTCTCATATGAGGCCAATAGTAGAATATTTCTAAGAAAGGGATTATTTTTGAAACCTTCCTGGAAAATTTCCTAAAAACATAACTCAGCCAATCAGAATAAAAATAATAACAATACTGTGAAAAGAAAGAAACCCAATTTATTTATAAGTGAAATAAAAAGAACTGGAAAGAGTATAGGATTTAGATTTAAAATTATAGGCAATGTTTTAAATTGAAAATGCAGAGAAATCTCATATAGTGACACCTGAAATATATTTGTAAAGATATGATTGCAATGGTGAAACAGTAAGGGAAGTAATAAAGGCCCGAAACAGAAGAAAGTGATTTTACAGGGGGAGGGGGACTGTGATGTTAGAGTGGCATCTGCCTTGTGTAACATCTTACACTGACTGATCCTGGTGGATTTTGTGTGTATTTTAATGGGCCACATATTGTTAGGGGATGGAGCAAAGACTGGAGCTTAATCAAGGGGAAGGTAGACTGAAGAGATCTGCATAAATTTGGAACTCCTAAAAGATGCCACCTTCAATGGATACAAGATCAATGGGACAAGGAAGGACTATCCAATTAAAATTGGGTGGTTAATTGGTTGTTCTTATGAAGGATAAAAAATGGAAAATACTTTTCTGGCACACCTTGCACAAAAATCAGTTCCAAATATATTCATGACTTAAAAATTGAAAGGCAGAACTGGGATTCAAGATGGCGGCATGAGAGGTGAAATGGAGAGCTCCTCCCAAAACCACAAACAGTATAAAAATATAGTTAATAAATACAACTAACCTTCAGACAGCAACAAGAAAGAAGGCTGAACCAGACTGCATACAGACCTCACGAACAGAGCAGACCTCAAGAAACAGGGTAACATATGAAAGCCTTAATCTGGCGGGACCCAAGCCCTTCCCCAACCTCAGCTCACCAGCGGGAGGAAGAGAAACAGAGCACGGGAGGGGGTGAAAGCCTGGGACTGCTGGACACCTGGCCCTGGAGATCTCCTTTGTAAGCAGAATCCTGTATTTTGTGGTGCTCTGGGTGTTGGGGAGCTCGGACAGGTGGACTGCTTGCGAAATTGACATTCCAGCTGTTTGTGGAAGAGGGGATCCACACCCTGCTGCTCTGTGTTTGAGGAAAGGCAGGGAGTCTGAGAGGCTTCCTCACAGCCAGAAGGCTGCTGAAGGGGTGGGGTTTTCACCGAGCTTGCTGTGCGGGAGAAGGGAGAGCTGGACAAGGTGTCTGGGCACACTCTGCCCAGCTGGTAGGAAACTTTGAGGAGCTTCAGGTGCTACATCCCCCTGACTGCCTACTCAGCTCTGAGGCCCCCCACTGTGACACACAGCCTGCCTAGCCTTCATACTGGCCTGCAGGCACCTGCTCCCTTCATACTGGCCTGCAGGGACCTGCTCACAGACCGGAGTCACTGCGTAGGCGTCAGGCCAGCCAGAGGGAGGCCCCACGTACAACAGCTAGAGACACAAAGCACAGAAGATTACACATGTGTGCTTGGCCCACTGCTTCTGCCCCTGGAGACAGGCACAGCAGACAGGAATCAGAAAACAGATCTTTCCTCCCCCCAGGCACCAGCTCTGCTCCCCTATGTCCCCCAACCTCACTCTAGGGGCTGAGCAGCTCCAGAGACTGGAGGTTCTGCACACTAGTGGGCACCACACAGAAATATGGAACGTCAAAAGAACATGGTTCAGACCAAAATCTCACAAACCCCAGAAAGAGGGTCAAATGAAACCAAACTCAAAAATCTTCCAGAAAGAGAGTTGAAAATAAAAATTATAAACATGCTTATGGAGGTACAGAAAAATATTCAAGACCTGAGGAACGAATTTAAGATGGAGATTCACTCATTAAGAAATACCACATCTGAAATGCAACATACAATGGAGGGATTTAAAAGCAGATTAGATGTAGTAGAAGAGATGGTAAATGGAAGAGAAATTAGAGAAGAGGAATACAAAGAAGCCGAGTCACAGAATGAAAAAAGGATCTCTAAGAATGAAAGAATATTGAGAGAACTGTGTGACCTATTGAAACGGAACAGAATTTGCATTATAGGGGTACCAGAAGAAGAGAGAAAAAGGGATAGAAAGTGTCATTGAGGAGGTAATTGCTGAAAACTTGCTCAGTCTGGGGAAGGAGATAGTCTCTCAGGCCATGGAGGTGCACAGATCTCCCAACACAAGGGACCCAATGAAGACAATATCAAGACACATAATAATTAAAATGGCAAAGATCAAGGATAAAGACAGACTTTTCAAAGCAGCTAGAGA
The DNA here is from genome assembly GCA_032199065.1 of Smutsia gigantea. Lineage (NCBI taxonomy): Eukaryota > Metazoa > Chordata > Mammalia > Pholidota > Manidae > Smutsia > Smutsia gigantea. The sequence goes on from JAVSCE010010271.1 coordinate 62,902, forward strand.
GAGAAAAAAGGTCACATACAAAGGAAAACCCATCAGGCTATCATCAGACTTCTCAACAGAAACTTTACAGGCCAGAAGAGAGTGGCCTGATATATTTAATGCAATGAAGCAGAAGGGCCTTGAACCAAGAATACTTTATCTGGCAAGGTTATCATTTAAATTTGAAGGAGGAATTAAACAATTTTCAGATAAGCAAAAGCTGAGAGAATTTACCTCCCACAAACCGCCTCTACAGGGCATTTTGGAGGGACTCCTATAGATGGAAGTATTCCTAAGGCTAAACAGATGTCATTCAAGGGAAGACAAAGAGTACAGAATATGATTCATAACACACAGAGAATGGAGGAGGAAGAAAAAGGAGGAAAAAAAAAAGAACGCTTACATCGAGTATGTAATAGTATACAAAATAAGTTAAATTAGACTGTTAGATGGTAAGGGAATTGCCCTTGAGCCTTTGGTAACCACAAATCTAAAGCCTGCAATGGCAATAAGTACATACCTACCGATAATCACCCTAACTGTAAATGGTCTGAATGCACCAATCAAAAGACATAGAGTTACTGAATGGATAAATAAATGAGACCCATCTATATGCTGCCTACAAGAGACTTACTTCAAACCCAAAGACATACACAGACTGAAAGTAAAGGAATGGAAAAAGATATTTCATGCAGCTAATAGTGAGAAAAAAGCAGGAGTAGCAGTACTTGTATCAGACAAAATAGACTTCAAAACAAAGAAAGCCACAAGAGACAAAGAAGGACATTACATAATAATAAAGGGGTCAATCCAACAAGAGGATATAACTATTATAAACATCTATGCACCCAACACAGGATCACCTACATATGTGAAACAAATACTAACAGAATTAAAGGGAGAAATAGAATGCAATGCATTCATTTTAGGAGACTTCAACACACCACTCACTCCAAAGGACAGATCAACCAGACAGAAAATAAGTAAAGACACAGAGGCATTGAACAGCATATTACAACAGATGGACCTAACAGACATCTACAGGACACTCCATCCAAAAGCAACAGGATACACATCCTTCTCAAGTGCACATGGAACATTTTCAATAAGTGGTCATATATTAGGCCACAAAAAGAACCTCATTAAATTCAAAAAGATTGAAACTGTATCAACCAGCTTCTCAGATCACAAAGGTATGAAACTAGTAATAAATTACACAAAGAAAATGAAAAAGCCCACAAACACATGGAGGCTTAATAACATGCTCGTAAATAATCAATGGATCAATGATCAAATAAAAACAGAGATCAAGCAATATATGGAGACAAATGACAACAATAATTCAACACCACAAAATCTGTGGGATGCAGGAAAAGCTGTGCTAAGAGGGAAATATATTGCAATACAGGCCTACCTCAGGAAAGAAGAACAATCCCAAATGAACAGTCTAAAATTACAATTAATGAAACAAATGAGGCCCAAAATCAGTAGAAGGAGGGACATAATAAAGATTAAAGCAGAAATAAATAAAATTAAGAATAAAACAATAGAAGGAATCAATGCAAGCAGGAGCTGGTTCTTTGAGAAAATAAACAAAATAGGTAAACCCCTAGCCAGACTTATCAAGAAAAAAGAGAGTCTACACACATAAACAGAATCAGAAATGAAAAAGGAAAAATCACTACGGACACCACAGAAATACAAAGAATTATGAGAGAATACTATGAAAAATTATATGCTAACAAACTGGATAACCTAGAAGAAATGGACAACGTTCTAGAAATATACAACCTTCCAAGGCTGACCCAGGAAGAAATAGAAAATCTGAATAGATCAATTACCAGCAAAGAAATTGAAATGGTAATCAAAAAACTACCTAAGAACAAAATGGCTGGATCAGATGGTTTCACTGCTGAATTTTATCAAACATTTAGTGAAGACCTAATACCCACCCTGAATAAAGTTTTCCAAAAAGTAGAAGAGGAGGGAATACTCCCAAACTCATTCTATGAGGCCAACATCACTCTAATAGCAAAACCAGGCAAAGACACCACAAAAAAAAAGAAAATTACAGACCAATATCCCTGATGAACATAGATGAAAAATACTCAACAAAATATTAGCAAACCGAATTCAAAAATACATCAAAAAGATCATCCATCATGATCAAGTGGGATTCATCCCAGGGATGCAAGGTTGGTACAACATTTGAAAGTCCATCAACTTCATCCACTGCATCAATAAAAAGAAGGACAAAAAAACCACATGATCATCTCCATAGATGCTGAAAAAGCATTTGACAAAATTCAACATTTATTCATGATAAAAACTCTCAACAAAATGGGTACAGAGGGCAAGTACCTCAACATAATAAAGGCCATATATGACAAACCCACAGCCAACATTATACTTAACAGGAAGAAGCTGAAAGCTTTCCCTTTTAGGTTGGGACCAAGACAAGGATGCCCAGTCTCCCCACTTTTATTCAGCATATAATACTGGAGGTCCTAGCCACGGCAATAAGACAACACAAAGAAATAAAAGGCATACAGATCGGCAAGGAAGAACTCAAACTGTCCTTCTTTGCAGATGACATGATATTGTACATAAAAAACCCTAAAGAATCCACTCCAAAACTACTAGATCTAATACCTAAATTCAGCAAAGTTGTGGGATACAAAATTAATACACAGAAATCTGTTGCATTCCTATACACTAACGATGAACTAGAAGAATGAGAAATCAGGAAAACAATTCCATTCACAACTGCATCGAAAAGAATAAAATACCTAGGAATAAACCTAATCAAGGAAGTGAAAGACCTATACCCTGAAAACTACAAGACACTCTTAAGAGAAATTAAAGAGGACACTAATAAATGGAAATTCATCCCATGCTCTTGGCTAGGAAGAATTAATATTGTCAAAATGGCCATCCTGCCTAAAGCAATCTACAGATTTAATGCAATCACTATCAAATTATGAACAGCATTCTTCAATGAACTAGAGCAAATAGTTATAAAATTCATATGGAACCACAAGAGACCCTGAATAGTCAAAGCAATCCTGTGAAGGAAGAATAAAGCAGGGGGGATTATGCTCCCTGACTTCAAGCTCTACTACAAAGCCACAGTAATGAAGACAATTTGGTACTGGCATAAGAACCGACCCATAGACGAATGGAACAGACAAGAGAGCCCTGATATAAACCCAAGCATATATGGTCAATTAATATACGATAAAGGAGCCATGGATATACAATAGGGAAATGACAGCCTCTTCAACAGCTGTTGGGAAAACTGGACAGCTACATGTAAGAGAATGAAACTGGATTACTGTCTAACCCCATACACCAAAGTAAACTCAAAATGGATCAAAGACCTGAATGTAAGTCATGAAACCATAAAACTCTGAGAAAAAAATATAGGCAAAAACCTCTTGGACATAAACATTAGCAACTTCTTCATGAACATGCCTCCCCAGGCAAGGGAACCAAAAGCAAAAATGAATGAATGGGAGTATATCAAACTAAAAAGCTTCTGTACCGCAAGGGATACCATCAGTAGAATAAAAGGACTTCCTACAGTATGGGGAATATATTCATAAATGACATATCTGATAAGGGTTTGACATCCAAAATATATAAAGAGCTCATGCTCCTCAACAAACAAAAAGCAAATAAGCCAATTAAAAAATGGGCAGAGGAGCTGAACAGACACTTTTCCAAAGAAGAAATTCAGATGGCCAGTGGGCACATGAAAAGATGCTACACATCACTAGTCATCAGAGAAATGCAAATTAAAACCACAATGAGGTATCACCTCACACCAGTTAGGATGGCCGCCATCCAAAAGACAAACAACAACAAATGTTGGCGAGGATGTGGAGAAAGGGGAACCCTCCTATACTGCTGGTGGGAATGTAAACTCGTTCAACCATTGTGGAAAGAAGTATGGAGGTTCCTCAGAAATCTCAAAATACAAATACCATTTGACCCAGGAATTCCACTCCTAGGAATTTACCCTAAGAATGCAGCAGCCCAGTTTGAAAAAGACAGATGCACCCCTATGTTTATCACAGCATTATTTACAGTAGCCAAGAAATGGAAGCAACGTAAGTGTCCATCAGTAGATGAATGGATAAAGAAGATGTGGTATATATATACACAATGGTATATTATTCAACCATAAGAAGAAAACAAATCCTACCATTTGCAACAACATGGATGGAGCTAGAGGGTATTATGCTCAGTGAAATAAGCCAGGCGGAGAAAGACAAGTACCAAATGATTTCACTCATATGTGGAGTATAAGAACAAAGAAAAACTGAAGGAACAGAACAGCAGCAGATCATAGAACCCAGGAATGGACTAGAGTTACCAAAGGGAAAGGGACTGGGGAAGATGGGTGGGAAGGGAGGGATAAGGGGGAAAAAGGGCTATTACAATTAGCACACATAACGTAGAGCGGGTGTAGGGGTGGAGTGGGGGGATACTGGGAAGCCAGTAGAACACAGAGAAGACAAGTAGTGACTCTGTAACATCCTTCTACGTTGATGGACAGTGACTGCAAAGGGTATGTGGTGGGGACTTGATAATAGGGGGAGTCTAGTAACCATAATATTGCTCATGTAATTGTATATTAATAATAGCAAAAAAAATTGAAAGGCAAAATTTAACACTTTATAGAAAAAATAGAGAATATTGCTGGGACTTGAGGATAGGGAATCATTTTCTCTAGGAGAGTGATACCAAAAGAAACTAACAATAAAGGAAAAGATTAATATGTTTGACTGACTATGTTAAAATCAAGAATTTCAGCTGATTAGACGATGTCATAGAGAGAAAAAATAAAATTCATAAAGAGGGACAAGATATGTTCCACATATAACCATTTGTCACTCACCAAAATGTTACTGGCTATAATACGAAAAGAACTCCTTTGAATCATTAAGAAAAGATGAATAAGCCAATAGAAGAATAGGCAATTATCATGAACCGTCATTTTCCAGAAGAGGAGACACAAATGGCAATAAACATGTGGAAATATTATTAACTTCATTATGTGTCAAGATAATATAAGTAAAAAAAACATAATGACCATCTATAATATCTAGTACAATATTAAAAATTCTAAAATTAGTTCATACCAAGTGTTGACAAGGATATGGAGCAACAGAAACTTTCAAAATCTGAGGGAATACAATTAAGTACACTTTGTAAAACAATCTAGTATTAACTAGTAAACTGAATATTCTATACCTTATGATCTAGCACCTTAAGTCTCCTGTGTATGTATCTTAAAGAAACTTTTATACACAAATTAGGAAAGCATTGTTCCTATTAGGAAAAATCTGAAAGTAATTCAAATGCCCAGCAACAATGGAATGCCTAAAAAAAATTAGACATATACATATAAGAAAATACAATATAGAAGTAAAAAGTAAGTGAACACACTGTGGACATCAACATATATAAACACCGACGTGTGTGCACACACGTGATGTGAAACCCCAAAGGAAATTATAAAAAAATACATATAAAATGCTTCTATTTAGAAAAAGTTAAAAACCAGGCAAAACTAAAAGATATATTGTTTAAGAAAATACACAGGTGGTAAACCTAGAAAGAAAACCAAGGGAATGCTTAATGCTAATTCAGTACAGTGTTACCATGATGGCCCAGAGAACAGACCAGGAAGGGGCACATGGGGGATTCAAGTCAGAGCATGGTGGAGAATGCATGAGTATCATTTTGTTGTTTCTCATTCAGTGGTCTATATATTTGTGCCCTTTTAGTACATATAATTTTTAAACATTAAAAACTATAATAAATATGGTTACAAAGTAATTTTATTAGAATAACAAAATACAAGTGCATATCAAGAAAAATATTTAGAGTAAAAGGCATCAATAGGAAAAAACTGAGTGGCTTTACATCTTGGCCCAAATGTGAAGTTAAAAATCAGTTAAAGGAGTATACCTGTAACACAAAAAGAGGCAGATTTTAAAAACAGGATACAGAGCCCAGAAACAGATTCAAGTACACATAGAAATCCAGTATGTATAAACAATGATAGCTCACATTTATGTCATATTTACTACATATTTTATTAAACTTAACGCCTTATGGAACAAAGATTTAAAAGTAAAATGAAGTCATAAATGTTACTTCCTACAGGAAGCTTCCCTGAGCTTCCTAGAAGCCCGAAAAGTGTCCTTGCTGTAGGCTCCCATAGCAACCTATATTTTCCTCATCTCTATGGATAGCATTCTTTGTAGTAGTTCTGTGTTCAGATTCTTCTCCCCTGCCTCTTAGAAGACTGTGAGCTCAGTAAAGGTATGGTACTATTCTATTTTATTCATACTGTATACCCAGCAATGCAAAGAGGGCCTGGCACAGGGTAGGTATTTAATAAATATTCATTAAATATTCATATTAATTAATATATAAATGGCCAAATAAATCAATACAGCTTTGGTAAGAGTCCAGCGTATGAAATAGCATATGGAAGTGGAAGTCATAAAAGCAAATAATTGAAACATTTGACTTCATCAAAAGAAAACATGAAACCTTTGTACAGCAGATGAAAGGCAAATGACAAAATGGGGAAAAATGTATTGCAATGTCAGACAATATCCTGAGTTAATATTAGAGTTAATATCTCTGATTTACATAAAGCTCTTATAAATTAATAAGCAAAAGACGAACAAAGAAATTTCACACCTAGTTCACATACGCACACAGTTTATCCTTATCTTGTGATTCTGTGTGTTAATTGGGCCCAGCTGGGCAATTCTTGCCTGGGGTTTTTCATGCAATTGCCCAGCTCTTGGCTGGGGCTGCACATCCAAGGTGGCTTACTCATGGCCAGTAGCTGCTACTGACTGTTGTTTGGTCCAGCTGGGCTGTCCACCAGAGTGCCCACATGTGGCTTCTCATGAGGTTTGGGCTCCTCCCTGTGTGGAGGCTGGGTTCAAGGGGAAGCATCCCACCAGTGAGTGTCCTAAACACCCTGGGGATACTGCAGGGCTCTAAGGAATCAGCCTCAAAATGCTGCTTCGTTTGTGCCATTCTTATTGTCCAGCTGGTCACTAAGGCAACTCAGATTCAGAGAGGGAATTAGACTATACAACTTGAGGGGAGAAGCAGTGTGTGTAGGAAGGGAAGGCATTGGTGGTGGCCATCTTTGGAGAGCACCTATTTGCGGTCTGATTGTGGAGGTTCTCAGGGGAAGCAGGGCTCAGATTTCCTGATCTGAGGAAAGATGCACATCTGTTCTACTGAATCTTGGTTTTAAACCACTTGGTGTTCAGCAGCCGTGTAATTTGTGCTTCTGATCATTTTTTTTTAAATCATAATCTCTTTTTCAAAAACAGCTTATTTCTGACAATCTATAGTGATTTACCTTTTGCAAGTGACTGGCTTTCATATATATCCTTAAACTCATCTGGACAGTGGAGATGACCTTTGAGAAATGATAGCTAGCGCCTGCCCCTGCCTCCCTCTTTTGAATTGTCCCTTGCAGTTCTTGAATTACAGGAAATTTCACGGTGTTCACTTGCAGTGTCTGTGTATGTGTGGGGTGTCACTGCATTGGGAAAACTCTTGGATTTGAAAGACAATGTTGCATTTATTCGAAAACTCTTTATTTGTAAGCTTGAGCAGTCCAAAGTATCCTTGTGTACAAGTCCTGCCTTTGCTTCCTGTTATTTTCTTGCTTCGGACGGTCATGCCAACTGCTTAATTACATGGAGAGTTATGAAACAGCCAGGATACCAGAACATTATTCAACTGTGGGTTCCTAAAGGAAAATAAACTCTTGCACTGAGTTCAAACAGCTGCCAATAAACCAGGCATGTTTGTCTGTTTGTGGCTACATGTATAGCTTCCTTGTAGAAAGGGATTCAATGGCTGGGCAAAAATCCTGGATTCACCTTCCCTAACAGCACCAGCAGCTATAGTACAATAGAACCATTTTAATTCAGAGAGATTAAATCTGAGTACTTCAAGTCAGACTTTTCCTTTCATTGAATGTAAACAATAAAACCACTCTATGAAGGCTTTCCTGCTTCACTCAGAAATAGGCTATGTTTCATCATATAACCCTCATCAAACATCGGGCTCAATAAAAATGTGTGTTTATTAAAGAGATGATTATGTAGTTTAAGGTTCCTATAATCCATCTGACCCTCAACCATCTGCCTTCCAGAAGAAAGAATTTGCTAGAAAACCCGTGTTCAAGTTGGTGAGAGCATTATGTCTGGTTCAACCTGTAAGATCCCTGTTTTGGTCTGACTCTCACCTTGACAACACGTAGACATGGGCATTTCATATATTGCCTTTACTTTATCTGCTTTTATGCAGAGGCATGTGCTAGTTCTAAATGAGCTCTATGCAAAATTACATGCTGAAAGAGAAACAGAAACAGACCCCTTGAACGGGCTCCTCTCCTGAAGAAGTGTTTTTTATCCGGTAATAACTGAGATAGTCACTAACTTGCTTCTACAGGAAACAGCTTGCCCTGTTGCAGAGGGTGGGGCCCTCTCTTATTTCTCCAAACACTTTTGGAGAGAAAAAATGAGGCTCAAATGCCAAAAAACTACTTTAACCCTCAAATCCCAGAGCCCAAGGTCAACCAAAGGTCACACACACAGTGCTCAAGTGAAGGTTGGCTTACTCTCCAGACAGTGTCTGTTCCTTCTGAAATCTATAGCTAAAGCAGAAGCTGTGGAAACATTGTTTGCTCATTCTAAGTCAGAAGTACCTGTGATTTATTAAGTGTTATGAGGAGCTGGTCAGGAAATTAAGTTAAATATTGAAAAGACTCCTGCTCCCATGGCTGCCCCTCCTTCTTGAAACCTTATTTAGACCATATCAGAGTTTTTATAAAGACATTCCTGATACCATTGTGGTGTAAATCCTGTCTGATCCAACCTTCAAATATTTATGTAAACTGAAATATGTCTGGAAAGGAGTCAAAACAAAACAAATATGCCACACTATCTCATTCCAGGAGGTCCCTTCTCCCTCATTGACATTCAAGCATAAACCTCTCCAACTGGCTCCCAACTGTTAGGGCTGGTTAATTAGGGATAATTGCAGAGACTGTTTCTTTGAATGCACTGATGGCCTTATGTCTTGGAACCAATTTAGCCTGGAGTCTTCAGAATGTGTGAAATGCGTTGGTAGCATTTAAAAAAAAATCATTACAGATAAGTGCAGTCTCCCTGTGACCTACTGCAACAATAATGAGTGCTTTTAAAACATCTACAGGTTGGTGAGCATGTGTTCCTTAAGCTGTTAACTCAGCCTTTCCTGTCATTAGAGTGGGCTGTTTCTCCTGGGATCATTTGGGGTGAAGCGCTCTAACTCAGTTTCAGATGATGCAGTTTGCTAATGGTAATTTGCGTCACTTGCAAATCGTAGCGACCTCAGGATCTCATGGTCTATCTTTTGGCCCATGATACCATGTAATTAGAAAGAGTGGAAAGGGGGAAAGAATTTTAAAGCGACTGTGTGCTCATATTACAATTCTGAAATGCAAGGGAAGAAAAGAGGGGCCATTATTTGTGTTAATAATGGAATACTCATACTGTTTTGAAGGTACTGTGTTATTTTTGATATTGGAGTTAAAAATGGAAGTAAATAATTTTTGCCATCACTAAGTTGACTTGTTTATGTTATAGTGGGTTTTGGTTTTCCAGCTTGCTTTTAGTGAATACTTACACTGTGCTAATTTAGAGAGATGAGAATGAAGAGGAGTGAATGGGGCACAGATCTTCCTTTGAGAGGGTTCGTTTTCACACACCATATCTTATTTGAGGTTTATGATAATGCTGTGAGGTAGGCAGGGCAGATATTCATTATCCCATCATACAGGTGAGGAAATCGAAGCTTGGAGAGGTTAAGTGACTTGCCTGAGTTACACAGCTAGGGTGAGCCAAGATAAGGAATCAAGGATCTGACTCCAAGCCTAATCTTTCTTCTCTACATCTTTAAGCACTCAGTGGTGGGGAAATGGGTCAAACAAATAGGCTTGTAAAACAAAATGGCAGCCGTAGTCATGCTTTACCCAGTTGTTCAGAGCTATATACACCAGAACTAGATCTTCTGGGCCTTGAGAATTGCAAATAAATAGAACACTGGCAGTCTCTAGAGCAGGACCTGGAGGCTTTACCCAGGAGCATATTCCAAGCCTTGGCTGTATCTTTATCTCACCTCATACCTCTAGCATTCTGACGTCAGCAGTAGGAGTAGCCCATTCTGCCCTTGCCATGCTCCATCTAAATTACACTGAGCAGTTTTGAAGAGACTGGAATTTGGGTGACCAGGTGAAATGAATGGCATGTGAGACTTGAATGGAAGATAATGACAAAATGATTTTCTCAACTTGATCAGAGAGCTGGGTTGAAGCAAGAGATGGGAGCAGCTTTAGGGGTATTGGGCCAGAATGGTGGTGTTGACTGCTCGGTGACTAGGAGCAAGCCTGGCTTCTTGGGCATAACACCTTGTAGCCAGCACTTGGTTTAATGCTCTGCTGTCGCCATCTTGAAATTCTTAGTAATTTTTTTAAAAAGGCCTTGCATTTTCATTTTGTACAAGCCCTGCAAAATTATGTAGCCCATCCTGTCAAGGTGTTTTACTTTGTTGTTTATTCTGCTTCAGTGTAAAAGTATTAGACCAGTATTATTAAATATTAAACCGGTTTAGTATTAGACCACTATTGAAAATTAGTATTAGATCACTGATACTATTGCAGTTGTATGTTGATTGACAGGAGAAGACAAGATGAGAGAGATAAGAGGAACACACATTCTTACACATCAGTTGATGTAAAATAATCTTAACTCGGTGAAACAGCAGAAAGAAAAGTACAAGGTACAAAGGTGTGAGCCCTCACTTTGGGATTTCTAAGGAGCTGTCCTTTCCCTATCTGTTTTAGGACTATGAGCTCTGCTGCATAGGTCTTTTTATGGTCTAATGTCCTTTATATGGGCACACAGTGTACCTCTATTGATTTTTCTGTTGACTATTGCTCTATCATCCAGTTCAATCAACTTAGCTCTGCACCATTCCACATAAAGAAACAGGTATTGAATTTCACTTAGTTCCATTTTAGGCTTATCTTGAACCTTACCTGTATGGTCTCTTAACTTTCAATAGGTATTCAGCATTTAAAATGCATGCTTTTAAGTGGAATGTTTATTCAATCTCAGGTGCTAAAGGAAAGATTGGCAGTCAAAATAGATTTAAAAACAAAAAGGGAACATAAAAACAAATTTGAATAAATGTTCATTTGGTACTAATGTCTTTGAGTTTAGGCATTGTAAAGAAGTCATTCTGATTTCTTGAGAGGTTTGTTCTTTGGGATTGAGGGTACTTTAGGTTAAGATGTATTCCAGCTCCCCAGCTGTTCCTACCTGCGACCTGCATTCTTGTTCTCTTTCAGTGCTGCTTAGAGATCAGTTCAATTTGCAGCATAAAATTAACTGGTGAGTCAGTTTAATAAAACTGAGCGGGTCTAGCCCTTTGTCTCAGGTCTGTTCTGGAAGCAGGCCCTGAGAAGAGGATTCAGATGCAAATAATTTAGTAGTAAAGTATTCAAAGGAGAAATCAGGAATGGCATGGATGAAACAGGACTGGTAAGGGGGAAAAAATCCCAAGCAGGTGTGCAACCTCAGGTGAGGTCCCATCCTTAGTCTGATCCCAAGAGGAGCCCTAAAGTCTCATTATACTGGAGTTTGCCTAGCTCGAGGCAAGAGAGCTGGGCTTTCACCTTCTAGCACTAGATAGTCATTACCCAGAAACTAGTGGGCGGCCAGAACGTTAAGTCCCTGCCATTTCCTGCTCTGGCTGCTTACACTAAGTGACACTGTCAACTCAAAGTAGGTGTCTGGAGAAAATTACAAGTGAGAACAGTTAGGGACAAAGCATGCAGAGCCATGAAATGCAGATCGTACAGGGAGTTCTGGAAAGGAAAGAATAGACATACGTGCTCAGAAGCATGAAAGTAGATGGAGGCTCCCTCAAACCATAAAGGTGGCAGAGCTTGGGGTGCATCCCCAGAGTAGGAGGATCAATGCTCTGCTCATTCCCAGCAGCTCAGAATGGTGGTAAGACCACTAAGGGAAATGGCTACCTGTTTTCATCAGGGTTCCCAGCCTTGGCATGGAAGCAGGACAGCCACTTGTTTGCCATGGTTAATGAGCATCTCGGGGCTGACCACAATGGAGAAAATTTAAAGATTCTTCCAACATTTTCTATGCACAAATCACAGCCCTGATTGCCCTGGATGGAAACAACAGATGGAGAGGGAGCAATCCAAAACAGGGCTTCTGGTCCCATTTTGGGTCTGAGCATTTTTGCTGAACTCAGGGTACATCTGCAGCACTGTACAGTGATTCTTAGAGAACCTCAGCTGAGCCCCTACAGCTGTAACCATTACTCTCAACAAGTGGGACTCAGAATTTATGCAGAACATAGTTAGTTTCATTTCCTCCCACTGTTTCTTCAAGCCCACCCCAGAGGCTGGTCCCTCTCAGACACATACTCTGGTCACTCCTAGCCTGAAAAACAGTGTCAGTTTAGTATTATGCCCAGTCCAATGTCATAATGAAAAATGTACACTTCTTTAAAGTTAAAGTTTTCTCCTTATCACTGCCACCCTACCCCAAACTCAGAGCTGCAGTAGAGAAGGATAACTTGGCTTCACTGGGCTGTCTTGTGTTTCTCACCCCTTCTCAACCGCTCTTTAGGCTGCCTCTGGCTCCTCTTGGGCTGAGCCAGGGGGAAAAGAGGACAGGACGCAGGACAAATTCTTCCTGAACTATCACTGCCAGGCCTGAAGGTGGCTAAAGCCAGCTCTTCTGGGGTGGGGGGGAACTTCGTGAATGCTGCTGGTGATAGCTTATTATGGATAAAATGAAGATTCCTGTGGCCAGGATTCTCACCTGGTCCTCGTCGGCTCGCTCACTACACAGGTGTGGGCAATACGTTGCTATTGACTCTATATAAAGGGTTCTGCCCAGTGCTCTGCACAGCACAGTGGCAGGGCTGCAAGGCTGCAGGAGAGCAAAGCAGAGGCTGGAGTGGTGGCAACTCCGAGGACAGAGGCCCAGAGGCAGAGACTGGCTTGCTGCATGCAGACTCTCTCTGAGTGGATGGGATTTTAGTGACTGACCTGCCAATGTGGAAATAAAGTTGAGTATAACCCTTTCACCCCAAGAATGTTCTACTGTCATTTCTTTGGTCACACTGAATCCATAGTGAACTTGCCCGGGGTTGAAACCCATTGGCAAGACACTTACACATTTTCTTGCTGGTGCCTTACAATTTCTCACCTTGGGACTCTGGTGGCCCACCTTCTTGTGGCATCACTTTGCCCTGCCAGTCCCCTTGTTTAGATTCTGAGTTGATCTCAGGCTGGTCTCTTTTCTGTGTGGCTGGTATCTGATCCATGGGAAACACTCAAGCCTCCTTTACGCTGTCTGGGAGCACCATCCCATCTCGGGGCAGCCATCCTTCCTTTATTCCATTACGGTGGTAGTCTGCCAGTCCTTAGTACTTGCCCTTGGCATATGTCAGCCGTGAGAGAGAAGCCAGCCTGCCGTGGCTCCTATACTCAGTCTCTTGGAGTGGGTCATTTATGCTCCCTTTCTGACTTCAGGTCAGGGAACAACACTCACGACCTCTCCACGGGGTAGCATGGGACTCAGCATATGCATAATCTCTCTGAAACGCCTAATCACCATTCAGTTCAGCTGGATGTGTCTTAGTAGTGAGGGGCTCATAATTCTTTAAAACTGATTTGGAGACACTGCCTTTGACAACTTGCTTTTGTAGTGTCACCTTTCCTTTGGAGGGTGGTGTCTCTGGGCCCAAATGATGCTAAAAGATTTGTCTCAGCACTCCAGTGCATTGTACAAAAGGCCAATGAAGAAATGTTGTGTGTTTTGATTCTTTCATTTATTCTATCAACATCAAGTGCTTTCAATATGCTATCATGTTTAGCATGTGATATGGGTATATGAAAGTACACGTGGGGCTCTCTTGTCCCCTCCTGGCGTGAGCCAGGAGCTCTTTCCTCTCACTGTGTCTCTCAGTAAAAGCCTCTACCCTGGCTCTCCTAAAAAAAAAAAGAAAGAAAGAAAGTACACGTTATGTAACTCTGAAATCCCCAGTGTACTTAAAAGGTATGTTAGTGTGAATGGTATAGTTCTCATGTTGACTGTTTTGTAGTTTTGTAGTATTAAGTACAAAATAAATATATTAACTGATTAATAAAGAGAACCATGCATGGATTAATGATTAGAACATGTCATAAACCAAAGGCTTTAATTAATCCAATTCTGTGCCCCCAATTAAAAAAAAAAAGACCTGGGGACCTCTGAGTCTAGACACTAAAAACAATAATCACCAACATTTATCAAGTATGACTATGTGCTAAGTGTTATGCTAAGGGTTTTGCAAACAATACCTCATTTAGTCCTTTTAACAGCCTCATGAGGTTAATAGTAATATTTTCTTTCTCATTTTACAGATGAGGAAACTGAGTCCCAAAGGGGATAAACTTGCCCAAATTCCCATGGGCAGACTAAAGAACCAGATTCAGGTCTGCCTGACAACCAACCTCACCACCACTTCCCAGACATAAATGTCAAATAGTTAGTAGGATATGCTACAAGATAGGAATAATATAGTATATTGGAGTAGAAAGAGCATAGGTTTTATAGCCAGTCAGAGCTGGCTCCACCACTTATTAGCTGTATGATTTGGGGCAAGTTCTTTTATCTTGACCTCTTGAGCCCACCTATAAGATAGAGGATGATAATATTTACCTTTCAGGTTTCTTATGATATAAGGTAATTACTCTGAAGCAGTGGGCACATTAGAGGCCCCCCAAAATCATACATACTATTTACTGTTTTCATTCCTACACCTTGCCGCAAAATGTTTTGAGAGCACAGAAAAGGAGACAGGCCAGGCTTGGATGTCATACTCTGGTATTCTAGTACTTTTCTGTTTTGACGGTCAAACTCCAATGATCTAGAACTTGTCTCTACAAGGGATCATTCTATTGTGGTTATTAAGTAACGGTAGGCAGCCAAGTCACAGAACAATCTTGGGGATGTGCTCAAGACCTCCCATTTCTTTCTGATTTAGACTTCTGAATACAGAATTCCTTTTCCCAGGCAATCCTTCCCAGGACCTCAGCAGTACATGATGGTATCTGGCAAAATCTCCTTTTAGCAGTAGGGTGGTTGGGCTGGTTTGGACATGATAATGCTGTTGAGTTTTTCCACAGACCCACATAACCTGTCCTCCCTATTGTTATCCACTGGCATATCCTTTCTGAGATGGCAGCAGGGGCATGGACACATAGAACTTGAATTGTATCTTGGGGTGCAGTTGCTTCTAGCTCTGTCCCCAGACTGCCAGCTGCAAATCCAAGTCTCTGGCTTGTTGCAGGGGTGCCAGAGGAGTCAGGAAAGCAGGACCTGGGCAAAAAGAATAAGAAAGCTCCACCCACACCTCCATTTCCACTCTTCTCCATGAGCAGTCCTCCAATATTAGAAAATGGGGTGTGGATTCCCCAATACCTAGTCAGCTGGCATCTTCCTGAAGCTCAAGATGTTCCCCTCACCTCCTGCTCCTGTACAGCAATCCCCTTCTGCTCTCCATTTAAAAATTGTTCACAGAACCACTTTCAGATCTAAGGAAATAATTGTGAAATACCTTTGTGTTTACAGTATATACACTTAATTAGGAGCTGAGAATTAAGCTCCCAAACACCACAAAATGAAAGCTTGAGATTCTCCCAACAAAACCCCAGCTTTCCTTGAATGTGGGCTGATTCATCCATCATCTTCTGTTCTACTCCCCATCTCCTACCCCCACCCCCACCATTCTCCCCAGCCCTTGTCTTTCATGCTGAAGTCATCCACTTTCTTCACCTGCATTTGGAAAACTGCTGAGGTCTGGTTCAGCCTCATTCCAAAGTTTTCCATCAAAAGCAAGGACATAGAAAACTGCCTGTTGCAGGAACACAGGAGAAGGGCATACTTGTTGAGTTCGGGAGCCTCACAAAGACTGTTAATAATTCATTTCTAATGAGAACAGGCTAAAAATGCACAATATGAAGCAGAAGGAATATTTTGCTTTTGTAATTTGATATTAAATGTTATATCTAGAAGACTGGCTGATAATAAAATATGTGACATTTACTTGTATGAATTGAGATAAAATGGTTCTAATTTTCTTGCTGCTTTCTGGCTTCAGGGCCCTGTGAAAGAATGTTTCTGTTCTTGTTTTTGGTGGGAAATGGATGTTTGTCGATTTAGCATATGTTTAAAATATTTTAGCTTTGGAACACTGCACTGATAGCCTTTTTCCTCTAGTCAAAATTAATCTCATCTCCTCTAGTTCTCATAGCATATGGCTCTAATACAGCACTTCTCATATTCTACTTTAGTCTATAGTGACTTTTTTTTGTCTGTCTTCCTACAACAGATCTAAAGTTCTGTGTGGGAAGAACTACATCTTATCCATCTCTGTATTTATCTCAGTCTAGTCCTACTGTATTCTATATTGCAGACATTTAGTACATGTTAACTTACTGAATTCTGAAAGATCACATAGAATGAGGTGACTCTGAGTGATAACAACACCCATCTTTATAGCAGATGCCCCAGGGCTCAATTTAGGCAGATGTTATATGAACCGACAATGTCCTGCTTCTCTGTGCCTGCGGGCATTCTTTGGCCGTGGACATGGGCTTGGAGGCACACAGGTTAGGCTGCAAATGCCAGGGAGTTATTGCCTGAGAGCAATCCTTGGCCAGGGAGGGACAGACCTGGCTGGGTAAATAACCAGCTTGCTTGCTGTCATTCTGAGGAATGCTCTACACAGTCTTTTAGAGGTTTCCTATGGTAGGAAGCCCTAGTTACCCACAGGTACCTTTTATTTTTTTTCCAAATGAAGTATAATTGATGTTCATTATATTAGTTTCAGGTATAATATACAATTATTCGATATTTGTATATTTTCAAATGATCACCACAATAAATCTAATTAACACCAGTCACCATATGTAGTTACAGAATTTTTTTCTTGTGATGTGAACTTTTAAGATATACTCTCTTAGCAGCAGTATTAATTATGGTCATCATGCTGTATATTATATCCCTATGACTAATTTATTTTATAACTAGAAGTTTTGACTAGTTTTTGACTCCCTTTACCAACTATTGCCCATCCTCTACCCACTGCTTCTGGTAACTACCAATCTAGTCTCTGTTTAACTATGAGACTGGTTTTGTTTTATTTTCAGATTTCACATGTAAGTGAGACTATATCATATTTGTCTTTCTCTGTCTGACTTACTTCACTTAGCATATTGCCCTCAAGGTCCAGCCATGCTGTCACAAAAGACAAGATTTCATTCTTTTTATTGGCTGAATAATATTCCATTGTGTATATATAGCACATTTTCTTTATCCATGAGTTCATCAATGGGCACTTAGATTGTTTCCATATCTTGACTATTGTAAATAATGCTGCAATGACCATGGGGATGCATATATCTTTTTGAATTAGTGTTTTTATTTTCTTTGGGTAGATACCCAGAAGTGGAATTGCTAGCTCGTATAATAGTTCTATTTTAATTTTTTGAGGAATCTTCATACTGTTTTCCATAGCGGTTGCACCAGTGTGCATTTCCATCAATAGTGCACAAGGGTTCCCTTTTTTTCACATCCTTGCCAATCCTTGTTATTTCTTATCTTTTTGATATAACCATTCTCACAGGTGTAAGGTGATATCCCATTTTGGTTTTGATTTGTATTTCCTTGAAGATTAGTGATGTTGAGCATCTTTTCATGTACCTGCTGACCATTTGTATATCTTCTTTGGAAAAATGTCTGTTCAGATCCTCTGCCCATTTTAAAATCAGATTGTTTGTCTTTTTGCTATTGAGTTGTTTGAATTCTTATGTAATTTGGATATTAATGCCTTATCAGATATGTGATTTTCAAATATTTACTCCCATTCAGTTGGTTGCTTTTTTGCTTTGTTGATGTTCTCCTTTGCTGTGTAGAAGCTTTTTAGTTTGATATAATCCCATTTGTTGATTTTTGTTTTTGTTTTTGTTTGCTTTTGGTGTTACATCCAAAAAAACCATTGCCAGGACTGATGTTAAGGAGCTTACTGCCTGTGTTTTCTTCTAGGAGTTTTATGGTTTTTAGGTCTTACATTTAAGTCTTTAATACATATTTAGTTAATTTTTGTGTATCATATAAAATAGTGGTCAAGTTTTATTCTTTTGCACGTTGCTGTCTAGTTTTCCCAACACCGTTTATTGAACAGACTGTCCTTTCCCCATTTTATATTCTTGCCTCCTTTGTCTTAAATTAATTGACCATATATGCATGGGATTATTCTGTTCTCTATTCTGGGTTCTCTATTCTGTTTCATTGATCTAAGTGTCTGTTTTAATGCCAACACCATACTGTCTTGACTACTACAGCTTTGTAATATAGTTTGAAGTAAGAGCGTGTGATGCCTCCAATTTTGTTCTTTCTCAAGATTGCTTTTGCTATTCAGGGTAACTTAAAGCTTCTTAACTTTACTGGCTTTCCTCCCTCCCTGTTTCACATTTTCTCACTATGTTTTACTGGGATCAACAGCCAAATAAACTGCTTCACCCAAATCCTTGCCTTAGAGATGTGCCACAGGGGAATCCAAAGACTCTTAAAAATTAAGAAGTATTAGAGACGATGATGAGGCCATCAATGAGAACTAGGATGAATAAATTATCCTGTCATCTCTGCTTTTCAAATGAATGAGCTGGAGAGGTGTATAAGAAATGAAATAGGATTCTTTCAGTGAGCTTGAGGCTCTGTGGAGCTTTTGAACAGTGGGGGAGAGTAAAATTCTATTTCTGGTCAGAAAACGGAGTTGATGTCTTATAGAAAGTCTCCAGGTAGAAAAATGGAAGTGTAAGCTTAGACCAGTAGGTAGAGGAACTCACTGAGGACTAGAACCAGCCCATGTTTCAGACCCACCAAATGACTAAAGGAGGAATGTGTTGTCAGGGAAGAAAAGGATTCCAGACTCACAGCCACAGAAATCTTTAGGAGAGGGGAAAGAAAGAGGCATTGATTACCTGGCACAGGAGCTCTGAAGTAGGGATTGGTGATGGGCAGTTGGGCCATACTGAGGTAGGTTCCAAGAGAGTGGAGGGCAGAGGATAGAAGAGGAGCTTGAGACTTCACGTCAATGCAGCCAGTTAGGAACAAAGTCAGGGGCTTGGGTTTCAAACCCCAGTGATCTAGAACTTGTCTTGTTTTAACTGCTTTGTTCATTTCTTAGTAAAAGTGTATGTGTGTATGTGTGTTGGTGTGTTACCTGCCTCAAATGAAACACAGTGCAAAACACAAGGTGAAAGTAGTGCCTTTCTATGTCTGTCAACACAAAGTCTTAGCATATCCTTAGTCTTATGACTAGGCGTGGCAGTTTCCCAGAGCCAGGGACCTTTTGATAAAGAGAGTGGGGAGGGCCAGCAGGCAGATGGAAGGGATCTGCTATGTGCATTGGTGCCTCTTTTTAAATGGGCTTTAGTTGGTTGCGAGAGCAATTCCTGGGATCAGTTTTAAGGTATTCGGGCTGTAACAGAAGCACTGTTGGTACACAGATTTGAAAAATAATGGCAAATACCTCTTGGGTTTGAAAGTTTAGTAATTAGAGAAGAGGTTTCTTTTGAAAATGAAGCCAGGTCCTTACAAAAGTAAAATAAAATAAAAATGTCATCCACTGTTTTTGCTTATAGGAGTAGGTAGAATGTGGTAGAAGATCTCAGCCCTAACTTACCAGCTTTGGGACCTTGGGCAGTCACGTCACCATTCACCTGTAACACAAGGGGCCTGCCCAGCCATCCCAAATAGCTCCTGGAATTTTGTGATCTAAGGTGAGGTGGTTGGGTCTGGAGAGACTGGAGCTGGCCAGGAGGGCTGCCTATAGGGGCACAATGGTAGAGGCCAGATTTAGTACATTTCGTTGTCTTGGCTTCCATAGCAATAAGGATGTGAGACCCTTCTGAAATCCTATTAATTCAGACTATTTGAGGTCTAATTTAGGTTCCATTTTTAAGGCCACCTTTCCCTTCTCCTACACTGTTTCTTTTGTTGCATTCCTCAATACAACCACCTTTATTCAAGTCTAAATTAATAGACTTGGTTTCAAGACAATTTTCTCTTTTTAAAGCAATTTCCCAACACCCTGTCCTGTGGAGAGTGGCAGAGGGAAAAAGTAAAAATCCGGGCAAGGAGAGTGAGGGACGTGAGTGGGCCAAGTGTTTTACCTGACCCACACCCGTGCTCCAGCTTCTCTATACTTCGGGAGTTCTGCTCAGATGTTGTCAGAAATTTTAGAGCCAGGATGGCAGAGCAGAGAGCAATGGGTTCACGACTGATCTTCTTCTATATGTAACTGGATTTCTCTGTGGTGGTAGGCAGACCCATTTTAAGGAGCACTTTATCTATTCTGAGCCCAATCCTCTAATAATAGGTATATGTTTCATATTTACATGCGGGGATTTTATTCTAGGCCCCCTTCCTACTACTCCCTACTGTTTCTCCAGGTCAGCTCCCCAACAGCCCTCTTGGTTAACTTTAATATTGCCTAAATGAATACATATGATCTATTTTAACACCCCATCCCCCTTTTAAAGGCCTCAAGTTGTTGTCGTGTTTGTGGTGGTCATACATTTAAGATTTGGAAAAAGTAGACACAAGGACTTAAGCTTTTTGCCCAAGGGTCAAAAGTGGAACCATGTCAGCTGCAGCCCCACTCATCAGTGTCTTCTTCAAACATCAATGTCCCACCCATTGATGTGTGTCGCAGACCTTTGTGCTAGTTCCTGCGTAATCCAGACTGACACCAACTCCTCTTCCTACTCAAACTTTATACCTTTGAAATTGGCTTCTGATTATCCACAAATTCACAGTTCTGTAGTTCTTCAAACACTTTTTATAGGTTACCCACTATAATTCTATGGCCTGGGTGAAACTTACGGAACCATCAGAGCTCCTAGCAAGAAGTCTTATTATAGTGGTGAAATAGGACAGGGAGGAACTCCTTATGGCTGGTCTCTGATAAACAGTATCATATTTACTATTACTACTGACATGTTCACATGCATACTTAAGAAGACAAGTTGATTAATTGGGACCATTAAGATGTATGCCTCTGAGCCCAGTTTTCCCACCAGCAGCCACCATAA
Source organism: Smutsia gigantea (assembly GCA_032199065.1). Classification (NCBI taxonomy): domain Eukaryota; kingdom Metazoa; phylum Chordata; class Mammalia; order Pholidota; family Manidae; genus Smutsia; species Smutsia gigantea. The sequence continues at coordinate 84,158 of JAVSCE010010271.1, forward strand.
TAGCCCCTTTAGTTCCCTTTTCTCTAATCTGACTGTGGAGCCACATAGCAATTCGGTTTTTTCAACATTTTTTGAGCACCTACTATGCTTTTGGCCCTAGGGCCACATGAATACACAAATGTTTAGAATACACCCTTGCCTTTGAAGTAAAGGCATGTTTCCAAGAAACCTACTCTTCTCATGTACTGAGTTTTAGGGGATTTGGAAAATGGGAGTTGCTGGATAGGGTTATTGTTTATGTAGCAGCTGGGATTGTTTTTAGGCTCTAATAGCTCTTTCACTGTGACCCGTAATTATAATACTGTTCACATTTGCATAATGCTTTGCAATGGGTAAAGAGATTTTGCATGTTTAATTTCATCTGGTCTTCACAACACCCTTATGAAGTAGGTTGCCAGAGTATCATTACCCTCAATTTACAGAGGAAGAAACTGAGACATAGAGAGGTTAGTAACTTGCCCAAGGTCAAAAGCTAGCAAGTGGTGAAACCAAATCTCAAACTCTGATCTTGTGAATCTAATTCAGAAGTCTCACTGCCATTCTGCTTCTTTCAGAACAGAGTGAGAAGTTGTACTATGAGCCTATTGAGGGCAGAGAACTTACCTTGTTACCTCAGACTCCTCCTTGTCCCCACAGACCCCAGCATAATGTCTGGTATACATCTGGCAATAACACAAGTTTATTGGGTGAAATTAAAGCCCTTCAGTGAGAGACAATAAAGAGCTTTCCACTTTCCCACTCTCATATTACCAGACTGTAAAGATTCTGAGGATGATCCATCTACTTTGTTTTTGCCCAACCAACCTGCATAGGATTGCCCATAAATATTTCTTTGTATTGAACCTTTCATTTCTCAGCAGTCTAGGGCATTTTTAGGTAGTTGGTAGCCTGAACGTGACTCTTGAATTTGCAGAACTCTTCATTCACATGATTGCTTATCTTATCTTCTGTCCTTTGACAACTTTGAGGACCCCCTTAGAAAATTTGAACTTTGTGACTGCTCCAGAGACCAGCCAAGAAATTTCAGTAACCTCTCTGTGAATGTCATAAGCGCAGGGAAGGGGGTAGAAGGTTTAGCACTGTCTTTTCACAACTACCACTGAAGAGATAAGCCAGGTTCTTGTCTCAAAGTTCAGGGCTCCTGAGAATGCTCCTCTTGTTCCCATCTTCTGAAATCATCCTCAGCAGAGAATTTATTTTAGGCTAAAATAAGCACTTACTCCAGTTTGAAACCATAGTTGCTCAACTTCAAAAAATCTGGTTAACCTCAAGCAGGTGATGTTTGATCATGTTTTCTTCTTATATAAGATGAATTTTAAACTTTCTTTAAGGTCAACAGGCATGATGCTGAAATCCCTCCGTGGGTGCCCATTGACCTAAGCTATCCAACTGGCACTCAGCAAGTACAAAATCTTTTTCAGATGAGTCTGTTCCCATTCTGCCCCATCAGCAGGAAAGAAAGGGGACAATTATTTGGTGATAATTACTCTGACGGCAATAATCTCTGGCAGCTGCTAGAAAAGAGACATAATTGCCTCCTACCACCCCCTAACCTTTTAGAATAGAGCTCTGAAAGCCTGATAAGAGGGGCTGAAGATGTGAACAACCTTGAAATAACTTTCTACCCACTTGCATCACCCAGGCTTTAATTAAACGCAAATCATACCTCTTCAGAAGCTTGAGACGATGCATGTTAAAGAGCTTTATAAAGGGGAGATCTGTACTAATGGTGTACATTACTGTGTATTGTTCAGTTCCTCTTATCCAAGTCAGAAGCCTTTCTGCTGCCCTAGGAGCCTGCTTTTTCTTCCTTTGGGAATGAGGAGGACTAATTGGAGAACTAATTTTCTTCTGGAAATTTTGGGACAGGATTTTGAAGTGAAAGATGTGTGAGTACATAGGGAAAATAAACTCTGGATAAGAACCATTGGTTGGCATTCTTGTGCCTTAATGTCATTTTCTCCATGTAGACGAACTTCCCCAAAAGTAAGAAAACACCATTGGCCTTTCTAAAAGGAAATTTTCAGTCTTTTTCCAGTTTTCTGTACAGTTTAGCATTCCCTCTCATTGTAGGGTCTGGAAGTAGAACAATAAGGCAAAGCAGTTGAATATAGTAGTTTTTCTGGCTGTTCTCAGAGATTCGGGGCAAAATGGGGGCAAAGAAGCACAGTTGCAGCCTGGCTATTGGTGACACAAATTGAGCTCGTATGTTTTCACATTACAGATACACATGCCTCTTTTTATTTGTTACATAGAGACTTTGGGTTATTAAAAAAACCCTGATATTAATATTCTGTATTGACATTCTTCTGCTCAGTTTAAACTATTTCATCAAACACTCTATAATCATAAATCATCATCAATTTTCAGAAGGTCAAAGCACCTTAAAAACACATTTGGATCTATTCAATAAAAGCCAGGGACCAGTTTTTGTTGTTATACCCTCTCTGCTTTTCCCCATCCTCACTATCTCAAGCTTGAAACTCCACACATCATACTGGTCATACATACTGGTCATAGAGGTTGTAAAATATACCCGTCCTTTTTCCCTCCTCACCCGTCATCCCAGGCTTCCATTTCATTGATGTCGCACAATCTGTTACCATTATATCCTCCAGCACATCCATGTCATGACATGGCTGCTCGCTGAAGGCTAATGAGCACAGCCATAAGGAACATGGACAGGACCTAGACAAGCTCACCTCCCAGGCCTCGGGAGCCCTAGACCGTAATTGTAGGCTTCTTGGAGGGGCTCTGTGGGTCCATGGATATGCTGGTATATGAATTGATTTTTCGTGCCTCGGGAGTCCACCACTGAGTCGGGACCATTAATTTACCCAAGTAGGAGTGTGTCATGGGGTCTCTGAAGAAGATGCTGTTCTCTTGCTCTGGTGAGTAATGCCACAGAAAACACTGTCCCTTTATAGTTGTATCATGGCTGTGACAGAATGAATCTGCTTTCCCTGACTATCCCCACAGAACAACATCTCCTCGAGTTTCTGGTGTTTTCAAATAGCTCTTCTCAAACTGTAATGAGCACCTGAGTTTCTCACAGATCTTTTTAAAATACGGATGTTAATTCTGTAGCATGGGTGGAGCCTGAGACTCTGCATTTCTAATAAGCTCCCAGTGATGTTGACCTTTCTGGTCCATGGGCCCCACTTTGAGTAGCTCTGTGGGATGCAGCTGTGAACAAGTCCACTGACTGAGACCTACTTCTGGTAGCTTATCCTCAGCCCTACATGTAAAAATTAGGCCTCTCTCAAAAACTTCAGGAAACCAAGAACTATTGTTGAATTTTTAAAATCATTTTGTTGACTGTTTAAAATACAGTTACTTTTAGAGCATATTTCAGACAAAGGTCTTATACATTTTTGCCAGTTGATGCATTTTAACGTATGACTTGCTGTTCAGAAACACCACTCATCTTCACCTTGTTAGTATTTATTGCTAATGTAATGTGGCTGCTCTCTGCCCACAAAACAAGTAATCTTATCTGGGAAACACTTGTATCGGGGATGCCTAACAAAAATATTCCTTTAGTGCTGACAGAGAGCCCACAGGTGGGTCTTGAACAAGCGCCAGACTGCGACCTGTGGTCTTTTCTGGCCTGAATTCCCTTGTCAGTTGACTATGGTCATCCAGTGGTCACAGCTCTGTCCCTTCCCTGTAAGAGATGGGTGACTTACAAATACTTTTCCTTTTTCCCCTTTAAAGTGATTCCAGTTTCTAGTGTGCGTATCTAGAGATGACAGGGGGAGGGTGAACTTTTCATACCACCAAGCCGTTCTCAGACATCAGGAGGGTGTCCTACAATTCAACTCAGTTCTAACACTATCTTTCTGGAGATAGAATCAGATCCCACAGGTTAAGGTTTCAGTCCTACAAGACTGCCCACCCCTCCCCCCGCATTGCCGCCACCCCCCGACTTCAGATGCCGGGCTGGTCACATCCCAGATGATCACCAATGCTTCCAGCCAATTGGCTATAGATTGGAGGTTCCAATGGCCTCTGCCCTGGGTTCTATTAATTTGCTAGAGTGGCTCATGGAACTCAGACAGCAGGTGGGAGGGATGCACAGGGCAAAGAATGTGGGAACGTGCGGATCTTCCAAGCTCTCAGTGTCGACACCTCTCTCTGAATCTCCACATGTTCACCAACAAGGAAGCTCTTTGAACAACATCCTTTTGGGGATTTATGGAGGCTTCATTACGCAGGCATGATTAAATGGCCTTTGGTGATTGAACTCAATTTCTAGCTCCTCTCCCTTCCCTGGAGTTTCAATCCTCCAATCACATGGTTGCCTCTTCTGGCAACCAGCCCCCTCCGGCATTAGGCGTGGTCCAAAAAGCCACCTCATTAGCATAACAAAAGACATCTTTAGAACTCTCATCACTTAAGAAATTTCAAGGGTTTTAGGAGCTTTGTGCTAGGAACAGTGAAAGCAGACCAAATACATAACTTTCTTATCATAAATCACAGTATCACACCTCCCCCAAAGACTGAATCTGTATTAGTGTGTGAGAATTGGTTAGAATCAACTTCTACCAGCTTTAAGTTTAAATAGAAGAAAGCAGGCTTGTTATTTACTGTATTCCTATGGCTTAACAGGAAAGTGTACTGACTTTTCCTTTCTTATTCCCCAGCCGAGGGGATTTTAGGTCGCTGGAGGAAAGAGTCGCCCAGTGCTTTCTCTCCCATTCCTCCATCCTCCCTTCCTTTGCCTCCCTCTCCAAGCATTTTGGAGGTTAGGAGAGGCCCCAGAGCAGCTGGGGAGGTGGAGAAAGAAATTTGCTAAATCTCCAGGCAGCCTGTAGAGCTTGCGGTCTGTAGTAAGTGGGAGGGTAAAGATAAGGTGTTAGGGGAGCAAGGGAGGATCCAGGTGGTCATTTCCACACTTTTGAGGTGGTCACCTCAGGGTGGAGGCCTGCAGGCAGGGAAGTCCTGACTGACAGTGAGTGGCTTTGAGAGAGGGCCTGTGAGGTTCTAATGTGGTTGGAGCTCTGGACACAAGTGAGCCACTATGCTCCTCACACTTGATGGAATCCTCATTACAATGTGAAGCTAGTCCTCATAACTCTGTTTTACAGGGAGGAATCCACAGTTAAGGGCATAAAGCAAAATGGTTGGTGCCACTGAACTGATAAGTAGTTAGTATTTGAACAAAAGTCTGTCTCACTCCAAATTCCTTGAACTCCTACCCTGCAAAGCAGCCCATTATGGTACTAGTGAGACCTTTTGTAACCTAAAGCAGGTGAATGAGGTGCCTGGTAACCTGAGGTCCAGATCCCAAATTGATTTTGTTTATGGTTTACAATTTTAAGAAGTCCACCATATCTTAATACACATGCTGGTGGTTGAGAGATTCTAACTTTGCAGAAAAATAATTAATTGGCCTTAGAATTCTTTTTGTACTCTGCAGAATTGGATTTCTAAATGCTACGTGGTCTGCAGCTAGTTGCAGTAGTACCTCTTAGGTGTGCAAGGAGACAATGGTGTGGATGGTAGATCCCTCAGTGCTGGGGGCCAGGGCCTCCCACAGGATGTTTTAAAGATCATAGCAGTCAGCTCTTCTTCTCTGTGGTCAAACCACAAAATGCTAAGGTTTCATTGAAGTCCTAGAATCCCAAAGGGTATAGATAGGATCTCCTTGTGAAAGAATGCTCAGCTCTGTAAAATCCTAAAGGGAGGAACCAATTCTCTTGGAGGTCTAGACACATTTATCTACTTACAGGAATCTGGGTGTGAATTAAATCCTTAAATGTTCATTACAGAGAACTGAAGTTTGTAGGTGTTGAAGTTATCTATGCCAGTATGGGCCACACTTTACTGTGCATAGACATCACCTGGGGAGTTTGATAAAATGCAGATTCTAGTTTCCTGGGTCTGGGGTGGGGCCTGAGATCTCCCATTTCCCAAGCTCCCAAGTGATGCCCAGCCTGCTGGTCCCGGGACCACACTCTTGAGTAGCAAGGATCTAGTGTTCCACCTACCCCCATTGACCTTATTTCTAAGCAATGTCCTTCTCTAAGCAAAGTCAAGTTTCCTTACTTTGAGGTAGTTTTATTTAGGGAGGCAAGATGGGCAAGAGGGGAGTGTGAGGACTCTTCTGAGTAGATCTTGAGGGATTTCTATTGTAGCAGCATATTTTAGATGTTAAGAGGTATTTAAGGCCAACAATAAAAATGTGGTGGTTATTTGTAGTCAACTAAGCTTCAGAAGTTTTGGGTTGAAAAGCTCAACAGGTTTCTTTATTTCATGATTTCCCAGAGCCCTTAATTGGTTAGTGTGCATTGAGATTCTCTCATGGGAACTTTCATCAAATTCATTTGGCCAAGGAATACTCTTTTCAAGGAACATAGTAAGAGCATAATGTTCCCCAAGGCTGGCTGTTTTAGACATTGACACAGGTTACCACTTGAGAGGAGGAACTCTTCCCTAAAATATTCCATAAACATGAAACTGTAGGATAAGATTAACTTTAAAATATATCGAACTTTAAAAGGAAAAAAACGAGTTGTGGGATGGATTGTGTTCTGTGCGTGTAGCATGCGGGCAATGACTTTGGAGGGGGAGAACTGATAAATACAGATGAGGAAGGAGTAAAGAAAATGGAAATATTTTAAATGAGGGATATGGGGCAGGAAGGCATCACTTAGAAAATGCTTGTATGTGGGAAGCAGTTATTTAGGGGGCTTAGTTCATGGGGCTAGCAAGGGTACGGTGGGGAAACCCAGGAGACAGAAGGTGGCAAATGCCAGGCTCGTAATTCATTTTGGATGCCTAGTGACTGAGTCCCTCCTTTTGAGGGGAATTCCTGACCTGCTGAGGCAGAGCCTTCTCTCAGAGTAGCCAGACCTGGCAGCCTTGCGCTTTCTCAGTCTCCTCTGCTGCTAAGGCGCACATCCACCTGGGCTCCACCAATCAGAAATGCCTTTCCTAAGCTTTGACTCAGAGCAAAAGCAAGCAGCTGGTAGACTCCAGTCTGATGAGGGGACACTATGTTTATTTTTTAGAGGCACCAGGGACTATGGTTGCATAACCAGCATCCAATGTCCAGGGCCAGCTGGGCACACAGGACTAGCTGCAGGGTCTGTACCCAGTAGTGATGGCATAAGTGCCTCACTGGAGCAGCCCTGTGGCCTGAGTGGGGCTTTGTTCTAGGTGGTGAGCCTCTGATCCTGGTTCCTGTACCATTCTAGGAACTCGGAGCTTCCTGTTTACTCTTCATAACTTCCTTTTCTGCTTAAATGAGTAGGAGTTAGTTTCTGTTGCTTGCAGCGTAGAATCCTGACAGACACCAAGAATGAATGGAACCTCTCACCTCAGTTTCATAAAGTTCCAGAGAGCATTTTTAATCTTGAAGCCTAGGGTAGACTTAGGGGTTTGTGAAAGAAGGTCTGTGTGGCCTGAGGGTTAAGGTTACAGGGACCTTGGGGGGCATGGTGAGCCAGTTTAAGTGACAAAGGAGGTGTAAAAATGAATAGCACTGAGTGAGTACTCACCAAGTCCCAGCTGGATGCTCTTATCTATATTTTTCTCATAATAATCTTATGAAATAGATGCTGTTATCTTCATTTTGCAGAATGGGAAGCTGAGACATGGGGAGCATAATTAATTGTCTGAACAGTAAGTGCTGGAGCTGACATTCCAGCCAAGGTCCATCTGACTGCAGTTATCACTATGTTAGACTGCCTCTTAATGGTTTGGCCCACCGTTGCAGAGCACCTTCCATACGTCCAGCATGGTGATAATCTTAGGCAATACCTGCCTTCGTGAAAGCTAAGATCTGTTGTAGGAGATACACACTAACATATAACCACCAACTAGGAAGGAGAGCTAAAATGAAAATATGTAACAGGGAAACCTGACCTATGGATGTGTGGAAGGGGTGCCCTTTGAACTGGGGTTCAAGGGTTGGGTAGGAGGTAATGGAGAAAGGGAGAAAGGCTTTCTCAGAAGGAAGAACTAAGTACAAATCAGACATATCCCATACTTTGTTAGTACCCTGAGATTTCCCCCACTAATAGCAAACCTGTTCTGTGGATTAAATGGTAATCTGTTCTATTAAAGACAGAAACAGGAAAGCAATGAAAGAAAAAGGGTCAGAGTTTCAAAGTTGGAGTAGATGATGGAAGAAAAGCCTTGTTCTTGGGGGAAATGGTCCCGGAATGACCTGTCTACACAAGTCCTGTCTTGTTCTGTCTTGGGAAATGAGCACCCCACTGATTTGTGGATGGAGAATGAGAAGCAGGGCTGAACACAGCGCTCCCACAACAGTGTCAAGCTTTTTGCTGGCTGCTCCGGGCTCCAGAGAGTGAGGGAAGTGAGGGCGGCACAGAGTGTGGAAGCCTGTCACCCGTTTTTGCCGGGGCTTAGGGTAGATAGAGTCAGATGGCCTGGGCTGCTGTGTTCTAGTTCTCTGGACACTGCCCTTTTTCTGTCCTGAGAGATGCTTTTTGTCAAGAGACATGTTGCAGAATGATAATGGAAATATTATTCCTATTTTTACTTGACATGTCAAAATTTTTTTGGAGAAAGAAATCTAAATATAAGGTCCAATCAGATGTTTTTTAAAAGCTAAAATCATCTATCTCTGTCTATTAAAATCCCATGTGAAAGCTAAGGCTTGTTTTAAAAGTCAACCCCTCCAGGAAGCCCTCCTTGATTACATCAAACAGAACCGATTTCTCACCCCTTGTACCTTCCAGTACCCCACAGGGCAGCATTCTTTGTGCACAGACCATATCTCCTTTGTATGATAGTTATTTGGGTCCACACCTTGTCTTCCCAGCTCCACTGCAAGTTTGAGAGTATAAGAACTATGTGTCATACGACACTGTAGTGACCAAAGTGTTTTGTGTATAGGCGATGCTCTGTGAAAAAATTTGCAAGCAGAATAGAAACTAAAAGCTGACTTGCAGTTAAAGCTCCCTTTATTTTGTCACCCATCTAGGTGCCATGTAAGGCACAGAGCACATTATAGAGAGAGTTAAAAAAAGGTATTGAAAAGATAGGGCTTGATATATATGCCTTGGTTTATACTGTGTGGAATGATCAATGAACAGAGCCCTTTATTTAAGCCTTTCAAGATGCCACTGGAGAATAATATGGAATAAGAAATTTGGTTTCAAGTCCTGGTCCTGCTACTTGTTTGCTGTGTGATCTCAGACAAGTCACTTAACCTCTCTGAACTTTGATTTTTCTCATTTGTAATGTATGGGAAATGCTATATCTAACTTGTGAGGTTTCAGAGAGAACTAAAGAAATTGCATAGAGGTGCCCTCCTCCCTCTCCCTTGAGAATAAGTCCTGTGGCAGATCCTGGCAGAATGAAGGGAAGGGCCTGGCATCCTGTCTCTTCCTGCAGCATGAGATCCTTTGGGTGCATCCCGAGAGAGGGAACCTAAGTCAGTCAAGCAGCTTGTACACTATGGTTTCGAGGCTGGGGCTGTATTCTTTGTTTCAGAGCAAGCATGTCTCTGGCTCTTGGTGTCCATTTGTGAATTAACAGACAGGACTGATCCATTTCCTAGTCACTTTCACATCGATCAGTTGGTGTCATAAATTAACCATAAATCACTTGTCCTCTCAAAGTAGGACCTTCCTTGCATGGGATAAGGTTGTCTATTTCATTGAAAAAGGCTGGACCTACAGCTCCAACACCTCTCATGAGATAGGATTTGATAACAAGAGCAGAAGGCAGACCCACCTGTGTTGGGGTACAGACCCTGGGGTCAATGGCCATGGCCACCCCTTGGGAAACTGCACACATTACTTGGGTTTGGAGCAAAGTAGCTTGAGCAGCCATTCGGAAGAGAAGCCTCCAGGGCATTCTCCCCCAGATGGACATTCTGCTTCATGCCTGGATCAGGCTTCCCACCCTCTCCCTGGGGTCTAAGGATCAGAGAAACCCAGGCACGCCAGGAAGAGTTTGGCTGGTCAGTCTTTGAGAACGGCTTCAGCTTAGTATGAGGATTGGGTAAATTCTTGGTTTCAGAGCCTATACTTCTAAGTGGGTGGGAGAAAAGGGATGAGACCAACATGCAAAGTCTGGCTTCCATTGGTCAGGATCAGCCTGGGCTGTGGTGTTAAGAGGGTTTCACCAGCCACTGTTGTTTCTGTTGCTCTGGCAACCAGTGGAGAAATACACTACGCCCAGTGCAGGTGCACCGGGTTGAGGGGGCCCATTTCCTCCAAACAGCCCTCGCTGGCCCAGAGACAGCGACCTCTGGGCTCCTCCCAGGATGGCTAGCTGAAAGCTTTTGGGTTTGGAGACCAAAGTGTGGAAGCTGAATTACAGAGGGCTTTGTCTATAGGAGCTGCTGGCAGTGGCCTGGTGATGCCCTTCTGTTGGCACAGGAGAGCTGGGCCTGGGGCTCGGCAGGATCACTTGCCTTTCTCTGCTCGGCTTTCCTGCTTCTGGCCACTGCCGCCCCAGTGGTAACAATCCTGGAACCTGTTGAGGAAGCTCGGTGCTGGGTCAGACCCAGGACTTACCGCTCCGCCCTGGAGCTCTGATGGGAAGCTGTGGCAGCCAAGGAGGGTGTCAGGTCTCCCTCATTCTGTTGCCCACCCTTCCTGAGCTCATGGAACCTCACTGAGCCACTCTGCTAGGCACACCCCTTGGGGGCTGATGCTCCGGAAAGGGCTCAGGATGACTCATTCCGGGATCTGACAGACACAGGTTCAGATCTCTATTCCTTTCCTTATCCTTGAAGTGGAAATAGTCAAACCTACTGCAAAGACTTGTGAGGAGGAAGTTTCTCTGGAAGTATCTAAGGCTGCACCTGGAACACAGTAGGTGCTCAACAAATAGAGCCTTTGCCTGTTGTCTAAGCACCAGATTCAAGATGGCCTCATTTCTGATGCAGTTCTGCCTCTCTGAACTTACTGCTGGGCCCACTCCTTTACCAGAAGTTTCAGACCCAGAGCATCCAGTAAACTGAGTCCATAAGTAGATCCTGCAGCTCTCTCTTCTCAGTATATCCAGCAACTCTCCTGCCACCTCTACTGTTACCATCTTGTCCCAGAACCACCACTTCTTATCTGGATTACTGCAGTTGCCTCTGAGCTGGGCTTCCTGCTTTTGTCCCTGACTTGCTCAATCTCTTCCCACCAAGCAGCCAAAGTGATCTTTCTAGACCACTAGTTAGATGGCTACTCTCCTCTGCCCAGAACTTGCCAGAGTCCACCAATCTCATTCTGAGCCTACCCCATTAGGGTCACCCTCCTCTAAGACCTTGTTTTCTATTCCTTCCTCCTGCTCTTTCTACTCCAGCCACACTGGCTTTCTTGCTGTTTCTTGGGTGCACTAAGCATGCTCCGACCCCAGGACATTTGCATGTACTTCCCCCGCTGCCTAGCATGTTCTTCCCTAAGATACCTTTATAGCTCACACCTTGCTCCCTTCAGCTCTCTGTTCAACTGTCACCTTCTCAGTGAGAGCTTCCATGGCTGTCTAACACATCATTCCCAGTCTCCATCACTTTCAATCCCCCTGCTCACTCTTCCTTCATATCTCTTGTCATAACCTGAAATATGCATAAATGTGTTACTGTTTTTTGTCTCACCCTACCACAGTGTCAGCTCCACAGGGCAGGGAATTTGGTTTCTTTGCTGAATCTCCAGTGCCTAGAAAAGTGCTTGGCATATTGTGCACTCTAAATGCATATACATTAAGTAAGTGAGTGAATGAATGAATGGATGGATGAATAGGATGGAGGAAAGGATATATGCAGGCATATTTAAATAACCCACATTAAGTGGAAGTTTTCTTACATTTAGTCATCTTTTTAAAAACTTTTTCTAGGGATAGTTTCTTTGAGAGGACTTTTTTTTTTTTGCCATGGCAATAGCATGTTCTATCAGCACAGCTTTGCTATGTCTGCTCCATTGAGGTACCCATCCTAGCCCTACCTTCAGATGATGAGAATGCTCTTGGGACAGTGGCCTGTGTGCCCCAGGGGCTGGGAACTGTGCAAACTGTCTGCAGGTGACCTTTTAGATGCAGGAACCTTATTGAGAGCTATATTTCTATTTCTTGACAATGGGTGACCAAGGTGGGTTGTGGGAGGAAGGGATGGATATTGGAAGAGGCAGGAAGGTGGAAGAGAAGTAATTGAAATAATTTCCTTCAACAGGTCCCTCATGGGTATGAAAATTCATATCTTCCCATAGAGAGGTAAATTAGAGGCACACGCTGCGGGGAGGGAAATGTCTCCGATTAGGACACACTTGGTCTGTCAGCTTTCGGCTAGTTGCCAGTTGCCCCTGGTGTCCTTGCCCCATTCCCTCATATTTTTCATTAGGACTTGGTGTAGAAATAGGGTAAGATTCATGAGAAGTGATATGAGGGAAGGGGGAAAGTAAAACCCCTGCCAATGGCAAGAAAGCTGGGAACTTTAATCTTCACAGAGCTGCCATCTGGAATTGTGTGTGCTTGGCAAACCCAAGGCGACACCCCTCCGAAAAACATCTGACAGGACTCGCCTCTCCATGAAATGTGAAAAGAAGCTCCCACCCAATTATTAAGAGGCTGCATAAGAGGAAAGGAAAAGTTTGTGCAGCTAACACAACACGGGGCTTGCCAAAATCATCCTGCCCTAATTCTCTTGTCAGCAGAGCCACTTTTCCAAAGAGCAAGTAACTCGTGATTTGGTGGCTTGACTCTGCCTGCCACTCATGCTCTGTGTTCCCCACTCGGCCCGGGACTCCCTGCCCAGAGCTCACCCTCTCTCTGTGGTTTTACCAGTGGGCTATTCCTCAGCGCTTAAGACCTCAGGAATTCCGTGGAGAGCACAATGATCTACACTCAGGATGTAAATGGCCACAAATGTCATATTGCTTATCTTGCTCTGTGCCACACCCAGCAGCTGCTGGCGTTTAGCAAGGAGGAGGCACAGGGCTCTGAGAATCGTCCTGTGTGTGCTTTGTTTGTGCATTTCTGCAGCTGATTTAAGTTCAAGAAAGGAACAAAACCGGGCTGATGTCTTTACTCCAGAGATCATCCGCATCCTTCCTAGGGCAGGAAGAGCAGGTGACTGGGACACTGGACGTTTGGCAAGCTGGTGGCTTTCCTGCATTGGCATGCTTTGCCGGGGGTTTCATGAAAAGACAATGACCTTTACAGAAAACAGTGACCTTTGCAGAGTCTCTAAACTGTGGCAACTCAGCAGCAAGCTCAGTTCCGAAAGCATTCCTCTTGCTTTTCCCAAAAGAGTTGAACAACTGGAAAGAAAGGAAGGAACTTAAAAAAAAAAAACTCTCCAAAGATTTTGGCAAACCTTAGGTGCTCTTTCCCCCACCCTGTAATTAAGGCAGAAGTAAACAGTAAGAGACTGTCAAATTGCAGCTTGCTTTGGTAATAGGTGCCCAGGTGGAGCTCCTGCTTGTACAGACCTGTGCCCTGAGACAGAAGGGCAGCCTTTTTGGAGATCACTCCAGTGGGTCCCCAGATCTGACACAACAAGATTAAGACCTGATGATTTGGAACTGAGTGACGAGAAAGGGTGAGTCATCTGGGGCATTATTTGAAAAAAGAAAAAGTTTTTTCCTCCTTCAAAGTCACCTTCTCCCCAACAACTGTGGACTCCTTCTCTTTTGTGGAGGTCATCGCCTGGTACTCTTTGGTGGGACCAAGGAGCCCATAGCACTTCCTGCTGAAGCAAGTGTGTGTGTCGCCTCTGTTAGTCTGGCTTGGTCTGTGTCCTCCTTCTGCCGCTCACCAGCTGAGCGACTCCAGACAATTTGCTCACCTTCTCTGAGCTTTGGTTTTCTCAGTTCTAAAAAGGAAATACTATTTGTCTTTTAGGGTGGCTGTGAGGCTGAAATGAAACAACATAAATTGCCTGGCCCATAAGAAACACTAAACCATTTGATGTCACATGTATCAATAGCTTCTTTTTATTGTTGAGCTGTACTCCACTGTATGGCTCTACCACAGTTTGTTTATCCATTCAGGGATTGATTTGATGTTTGGGTTGCTCTCGGTTTTTGGTTTTTACAAATAAAGCTGCTACTATTTGTGTACAAGTCATGTATAAACATAATTTCCCTTCTTGGGTAAATACTTAGGAGTAGAATGGCTAGATCATCTGGTAGGTGTACACACAGCTTTTTCAAAAACTGTCTTAACTATTTTCCAAAGTGATTGCACCATTTTACATTTCCACTAGCAGTGTATGAGAGTTCCAGTTCCTCCACATCCTTGCCAACACTTGATATGGTCAGTCTTTCTAATTGTATCCATTCTAATAGATAGATAGTGGTAGGAGATTCATGTTTACTTCTGGTTGCAGTGAAGAATTTAGATGAATGTTCTGTGCAGCTACACCATTCATTCACTGTATAATGTACCTCAAAGCTCAAATGTTATGTGAAGACAAATAGTCATGAAACTTAATCCTCAGTAAGCGGTTGCATCTGACTGAGAAGACTGAGTTTCAAGTAGCAGAAGCCTAATAATTCAGGGCTGTAGATCCCTTAATTTTTTTCCTCTGTCTGCTACTAAAGCCAAATAATTGCTGTGATTTCATTACTTCACCTATGAAGCCAATAATAATCCCTGGTTCATATCACCTTCAGCCTTTATTACTAATCATGACAAACACCATAAGATTGGCAACTCTATATAAAGTTTGCCCCTGTTTATAATAATGAGGTTAGTGAAATTGCTCACTCCTTTTTAAGATCCAAAAGGAAGTACCCACAGGAGAAACTAATTCTAATCTTGGTTCTAGGAATAGCTTTGTTTTTCCTGAACAAATGGTTTGTTCTCACCTGATGGATGCTGGGAATCATGGTGTTCATTTCTTCATACTGGTAGCCAAGAACTTAGAGCCATATTTGCCTTCTACTCTATAGTAAGTTGATGAGACTCTATGCTATATGTTTGCAAACTAGCTCATGCCTGGCTCCAGCTTACTTTCCTATTTGATTTTCTATTTGCTTTATTTTCCTTGCTAGTTAAAAGAGTTTAAATTTAAATGATTTTATTTTAAGTAAGCTTATAATAAGGATTCAAAAGGCATAAATTAAGTCTTCTGTCATGCCTGCCCCCAAACTACCTGGTTCCCTTCCCTAGGGGCAACTGCTATTACAGATTTGCTGTATTTATTATATTTATGTATTTTATATTATTTTTATACATTATTGTTATTAAATTTATGTATTCATGCATTTTGTCTTTCTAGAGATAATCTTTTTGGACATAACCTATTTATGGAATATATAAGCACATATGTGGATATTAGCACATATTTGTAAGCAGTTTGTTGAATGAGTTGGAGTTGGGGAGGTTTAAACAGAAAGTAATTTTATTTCTGTTCATCATTAACTCTTGAAATTATTCTGTTGTTTCCTTATCTGCCCATGGACAAATGACTAGATCCCTTAGTTCTTCTAGTCATTTTCAGGTGTTATCCGATAACCTCACTTTCATTGAAAAAGTCTGGACTAATATAAAATCAAAACATCAGTCTGTCTTCCCACTGAAAACACCTCCGCTTCCCTAGCTGGGGCTGGCTCTGACTCAGATGTGCATGTCCACCTTCCCATCCCACACACACCTTGCTGTTCTGCTGCTCCTCCACACTCACCCTGTTATCTCTGGCTTTTCCGGGATTGGCGGGATGGGGTGGCTTGTACTTGCAACTTTCTTTGGAGGAATGCCCTTGGGCTACTGCAGCCCTTTCACCTGTAGGTGTTGCGATCTGGGTGTACCTGGGAGTCTGGGAGTTTGTCTTCCCCCTTTGCTTCACAGCCAGTGACTAGAACAGGAGAATGAAAGCCAAGTTCCCTTGCCACAAAATGGGACAAACTCTGGGTTGTAAGTTATGCTCCATGGCTTTCTATGGGATCATCCTGAGGCTGGGACTGTGCCAGAAATCTCATCCTCCATTGGCTTCTCTTCCTTCTCTGTCCTATTTCCCTCACCTTCCTGCCAGATTCTCTGCATGTACTTCCTTAACAAATCTCTTACTAGCACATGAACCCTTGTTTCAGGTTGTGCTTCTCAGGAACCCAATCTAAGCAGATGTGCAAATACCAACACTCGCAGGACACAGCTGAAAGTCCCTCAGTGTTCCCTCACTCAGGCCCTCCAACCCACTTCTCTGGTCCTGGCTGAGGCTGGCAGGAAAGGGCTACTTATACCTCTCCCCGTCAGCTCCTGGCTGCCAGCATCAGCCCCTTGGACTCTTGTTTCGGGTCTTTAGCTCTGACTATACAATAGCAGACTCGGTGTAGTTAAGTCACCAAACATCTTCCCTTCTCCTTCACCTTAGAAATGTTAATTACATCAGACATACATGCTCAGGGTTTATAACATTAACCTTCTGTTGTACAAATAAATACCCACTTCTTTTCTAGGTCTCCTTCAGTTAAGTGTGTGAAATACACAAAATAACCAACAGTTCTTTCAGTGAGGCTTTTCTATTCTTTTGTTTGGGTAATATTCCTTTCTAGTAGCTTCCACAAATGCAAAACTATAGCCACTGATCTCTTACATTGTCAGAAATGTTTCCCTATTGTTTTTGCACTCCTATTGGTAGATAATAAAATTCCTGGGCACTTTCTTTCCTTGAGCACTTTGTTGGCATTGCTTTACCATTTTCCAGCACTGATTTTTTTCACCCTTTGTAAGTGACTCAATATGTTTTTCAGGATACTAAAAGGATTCTTTTTTATCTCTGAAGCCTAACAATTGTTCTGTGATATTTTTTTCTAAGGGACAAAATATATCTTTCAACCTGCAGATATAAATCTTGCCCCCCAACTTTTTTTTCATTTTTAGAAAAACGATACAGCTTTTATACCTGAGCAGTCAATTTTATTATTCAAAATTTTGCACTCCCGGGATGGGCTGAGGCTGGGTTTGAAGTAGAACTGATTTGATCTAATTAGAGAATGACAAACTTCCCCTTCAAGGATTGCCTTTCCTGGGGGACTGCCCCCTGAGATAGCAAGCAGAACTCACTTTGAATTATATCTTGAAATATTTTACTGTTCCATTATTTGAGTTCCTTTCTTCAGGGATGTCAATTTTGCTCATATTTTCTCACTTAGTCTCTTCCTATTTATCATCTTTTTCTCTAAGTAAGAAATCTTTTACCTCCATTTTGTTTTACTCACTTCTCTTACCACGTCTTCAGTGTCTTTTACTGTATTTGTGTTAGGGTCTCCTTTGTACTACATTCAATGTGAACTTCATCTTTGCAATATTATAATTTTTCCTTCTTTTCTAAATTCTGCCAGTTACTATTTCATCTGCTTCTGTATTTTCATGTTTTCCCTCAGTGTTTGCTTTTCTCCTCTGTGTTCTTGGTGTATAGTGGCAACCTTGGGGATTTTCTCTTTGCTATGGAGCATGATTGTATCATCTCTGCTCTATACCAGTTCCCAGGAACTCCCATAAAAACCGAACTTTTTAAGGAGGCTTGATTAAAGTTCTACTTGGGAGGCAACAAGGGCTAGTGAGATTAGGAATTGGACATACTTTTATTCAAATCCTGACTCTGCAACTTAAAAGTAGGGTTATCATGAAGAGATTGGTTCATAGTATTGTTGTGAGGATTGGATGAAATAAATAATGCAAAGGGTCTAGCTCGTAGAAGAAGGTGCTTAGTAAATGTTCCATTTCTATTTTGTTTTTCCAAATTGAACTGTTGGATAGGTGTAAGCAATTTTACCCTAACAAGAAGAGATTTTGTCTTAAATGCTACCTAATTTAACCACTACTCTAAAGCACCCATCACAATAATGATATTAGAAAATATTTATTGAAGCCTTAATATATTCTGGGAACTTGCTAAGTTTATTACATGTATTATTTATTTAATTTTGAGCATCACTATAAGTTATGTTATACCATTATACCCATTTTACAGTTGCCCAAGCTAGTAAGTGGCAGATCAACATCTTGGTCCTTTAGGAGTCTAGTACTTAAAAGTAAGGACTCTCATTCTCAGATTGAAATTTGAGATAGAGGATGCATTCTTCTCTAGGGATTAGAGCATTCATCTAGAATTTCTCATCCTTGTCTCTCTATTTTTAGGTGATCTTGTAAAAGTGAGTAAATTCTAAAACACTTAGAATACTGGATTTTCTCAGAATACGGATGTGTTAAAAATGTACCTCGGATTTGTTCTAATCGGATATGGTAAGACACACAGATACAGAAATGATTGTCATGGAGGAAGAATTTTGTACTCACAGATCCCTAAAAACACGAGGCACCAATCACTAGGCCATGCAGGGCTAGGAAGCAACAGGACTGATCAGGAAGAAGAGAGAGGAGGGCAGAGCATGGCCCAGAGTCTTCACTGGGGTTCTGTGTGAGGGGGTGGGTGAGGCAGGGAAGGTACCTGGAATAAGTTTAAGATTGGACAGTTTGAATAATTTTGGCAAGCTCTGGCTATAGGGGCGTTTTTTAGCTGTCTTGTGCCTGGCCCTGGGGTGATTTAAGGCAAGGGGAATAGAGCCCTGGATGGAAGAATTTGATAAAGGAGATGGCTAGGGGTGTGGGCTCTGGTTGGTTGGTTTGCTTACAAAGGCTCACTTTAAGGGAAGTTGTTTACTATCTGTAGGAATTAGATAGCCCTGGGAGGAGCAGTCTCTTCAGGATCAACACCCCAAATGCAGAGCATCAAGAACATACAGAATAAAAAAATGTAGTCTATAGAGTAGATAGATATTCATGCATGTGTATGTGTGTTTGGGTGTAAATACTGTAAAGAAACCATTGGCATTTAATGCTCTTTTGAGAGTGGGGGTAAGTAGAGAGTAACTGGGCAGGCATTGAGGACTCCATGAAAAGGAATAGGCTATGCTATGCTGTTTATCAAAAAAAAATTCTGTTTTTCATTTGAAAAATGGGGGCAAGTGTTATCTGACTGATTTGTTAAGGGAATTCCTATAAGCATCCAAAGACTTAATGTGGTGCTCAAAAGGCACTACAGAAAAGCAACACACTGTTTCAATTCATTGTTTAGCATGAGCTGATTTTAAATTGTTCTAGAAATGAGTTTTGTATTTAGACAGTTTTTTTTTGTACATGTAGTAATACAAACAAAGCCAAAATTAAAAAGTACAGAATCTTAAGAACTGTATTTGTGTTTCTCTGGACTAAAGAAAAAGTTCCAAGTATGACAAGATAAAAAGATTTTTCTGAGCCTCCCTGCCCCTCACTCCATGGCCTTTAGAGGACTGAATTTGCAATACAGAGCAAGGGTGTTGGATCAAGGGCCTTAAATTGTTTATATTCATGGTGAGTCTCTTGGCTTTGGGCAGAGCAGGGGAATAGGAGAACGCAATCCTATCATGGAAGATTTGCTGGAATTCACACAGTGAGTGTTTCCTCTAGATTACAATAGATTCTTTCCATAAAAAATATTTTTCTAGGCAAGTAATTCCATAATTTATTAGCTTCAAGGACCTACAAAGTCAAATGGAAATAAACTTTGGGAGAAAATAAATAGGAGTGTGTAGAAGATGTAGATCACAGTCATTTGGGGAACCTGTCGTCAGTGCAGTATGAATGACCTGTGAACAATGTCATTCTGTTCTATCTTTGCAGCCTTATCTCCTGCAAGCCAGTGCACCAGTGTGAACAGATAATTACAAACACATATTTATTTATCTGGCTGCTACTAAGGGTTTTGTGCCTTCTTCTCGGTATTGGGCCAGCTGAGTTCCCGAGATCTGTTTTACTGCTTCTCTTTCAACAACCCAAAGAACCAATGAAGACATTTTCACTTCAGAAGCCTTGTCTTGACTTAACTTCCCAACATTTTTTCATGTAGATCTAGAAATACTGTGTACTCTCTGAGTGGGTGCAGGGCCCCTCCTCTCTGCTCTGGAGGCTGGTTCCCCAGAGCTGGCCTTGAATTCCCTCTGCAGTGGATTCTCCTGGACATGCATTCAGGTGCTCTCTACCTGGGCTTCTTGCTATGTCTCTTCTGGTTCAGAGCCTGACTTGGTCTAAGTTTACAGCCAGCAGGCTGAACAGGGAATCCTTGTGGAAATATTATCTCTTTGGCTGTTTCTTCTTCCTGTCTTTCTATTTTCCACTCCATCTCCATTTTCTCTTCTCTTACTTCTACTCTCTCTCCTACATGTATCAATTAAGCACCTCTTAGGTGCTAAGGAAGATCAAAGATAAATAAGACAAAGTTTCTGCCATTGAGATGCTCAATATAAAGGAGACCATTATAACAAATAATGATAATATAGTATGCATTCAAAATATAGTATGCATGCATGCCCCTGTTTCTTGTCCCCCGCATTCTGTCAGGCATCATGTCCTGCCAGACTTTAAGGGTTCTTCAGATTGCCATCATGGTCTTTTTCTTTTCTTACTCATTATGTGCTCTTCCTTGGAGGCATGATCCAGCCCTATTACTTCAGCCTTCACTATATGCCAGTCTGCCTCTCCAACACAGACTGGTCCCTTCCTTGCTCCAGATCCACAGAGCCAGCATCCAACTCAGCGACTGAGTCACAGAGGGGGGCATCAACGTGGCCAAAGGAACAGGGAGGTGGCAGAGCAGAAAAGCCCATTTAGTTGGAGTTATACAGATTTCTAGTAATAGAGGTGAAGGAATTCAGATGCCATGTGCCTTTGTTGGCTTGCAAATACAATTATTAGTGAGTAAACTTAGTATTAGACTAATTTAGCATTAGACTTTAAGACTCTGGAAGGTATTTGTCAAGAATGCTTTCTTTCTTACCTCAGCCCTCATAGGTAAAGTTCAGGGCCCTTGGGAAGAGTGGAGGTCCTTTCTTTTTCTGGAGCCCAGGTGTTGGAAGGATTGTTTGCATTTGGCCATGGCTAGCGGATGAAAGGTTTCAGTGGCTCCCATTCTATAGTCCAGAGCGGGAAGCTGATAGCATCTCCTGTTCCATTTTACTCAGGCCAGCTTGCCTGGGAAGACAAATAGCTCTTGGCTTGCTCTGTTCTGTAGACACAGCTTTCTGAGCTGGGAAAGGCACTACTTCTCAGATGATATACTAAGCATCCCTAAAGTCAAAGGCACTCATATGTTTGGCATTGATTATTTGAGGTCTGACTTGCACACAGAACGTGGTAAGTTGATTTTCTCTTCCAGCATTCAGTTTCTACAAGAAGAGTATGAATTTTCCTGAATGTCATTTCACGACTAGTTGGGCCATCTCAGCTTCATTCTGACCCTTTTAAAGTAATACGCAAAACTCACCTTTAAAACAATTAATTTCTTGTGGGATAATAGGTGATTATGTTTTATTCCTTATACTTTTCTGTGTTTTTTGAACTCTTCAATCTGTATTAGTTTATTAACAGGAAAAATGTACAAATTCTCTTTTAAAAAATAAAAAGGGCTCATTCAGAGAGTGATGACCTGATGATACATGATATAAATGTTGTCAACTAACAAGGGAATGATGACAGGAGATTGGGTGGGTTTCTCTCTCTCTTTTTAATTTCACAGAACAGTCTTATTATCAGAAATGACAATTAACTTGGGATGCTTGTCACGTATTTGTGACATTGCCACTGCTCACCATACTTTTAAAAAGAAAATCATACTTCAGAATTGTGAATATTTTTCGATTACCTCAGTTATAGCATATCATACTTTTTAAGGTTAGTTTTGATTTTGATTATAAGCTGGGCCAACATCTTTCTCAATGAAAGAAAGGTGCAATTATAAAATAATGAGTTTCACTTCATCTGTTATTGTGGCATGTGCCGCTGATGAGGTAGCTCCAGGGACAATTTCAAAGAGAAGTTTTTATTGGAATAAGTATTTTCCTAGGTATTATTTTAAAGGAATTAATATTCATATAAAACTGATAAAGCTGAATCTCATTTTATTTATAAACTCTAGGGTATTCTGTCTACATACATTCTTTTAAGGGTTTATACTGTAAGCTGATTAAAACAATTGTGTGTGTGTGTGTGGCGGGGGGGGTTTGCTCCTAAAAGTCTTAAATACAAAAGTACATAATTATGAAAGTGCTACAGATACATATTTTTTAAGTTGTTGATATTTCTTGATGTAAGGTTATAAGTGTTTAAGTAAGAGAAGATGTTAGCATCTTTAGAAGTTGAAGATAATGAGACAGTGAACAAGAAACAGTAGAATGGCATTCACCCAAGTTTTATACATAAATTTGCTTCTCTACATTAAGCCTGGAATTCCTGAAAAAAGAACCTTGGCTGTTGGCTCTCTTAGAAACAATGAGTACAATCGTTGGTGAACACCATGAAATGCTGATTGTTCCTTTAGCAACAGAGCTTGGTCTAATTTTGTTTCATAGAATAGGAAACTTGGAAAATATTTAGGAGAATTTCCTTGAAAACTATGGTACCAAATAACCTTGGCCTGCACAGACTCTGGGAACACACTGAGCCCACGCTGCACCCCATGTTGTCATACACTTGGAAAACCTGTCTTGCTAACTTCCTCCCTTTATCTGCAGTGCTGGCTCTAACGCCACCCTCAACTGCCCAAGCAGTCTGGATACCGTCAGTCCCTCGGTACTCCTCAGGGAAGAAATGTTTCCTATTGAATTATCTCCATTCTTTGAAAGTGGTTTGGGAGTCTTTTGTTTGTCAAGATGAGCCCCCCACCCCTGTCCAACTCCCAACTATGCCTTCTGCCAGGCAAGCTTGTGCGAAAAAGGACAAGGGATTAAATGGAGGTGAAGAGCTCCCATCTCTGCCCTCACTTTCCTGTCCATGTGAGGCACCTGCCCTTGAATTTCTAGTTGGACCAGAAGTTTGTGTGCATGATTAGGAGTGATCTGTCCTCCTGTTTGAATCAGGAGCCCAGGCTGCCAGCCCTGGGCCAATCACTGGGGCGAGTGTATTGTACTCCAGGGGTACAGTAGTTGTTCCCTCATCTGTGTTCCACAGATCCAGTTCTGATCTTGGAGGGTATAGTGAATGCTCCACATATAGCAGTTGAACAAGTGAACTACTCAGTAATTATCAACAGAGAAAGATGGGAGGATATACTCCAAATAGGACATGGTAGAATGCTGAAGTTTTTCTGGAGGTTCCATGGAAATAAAGTGAGAGATTATGACTAATTGGAGAAAGGCATTTTCAATATTATTTTAATTTTTTTCAGTGTTTACAGAGGTGTAATTTCCATATTATAAAATGTAGGCATCTTAAGTGTACAGCAGCCCAAAGATTTTTTATATATTTATATACCCATGTGGCCATCACCTAGATCAAGATCTAAAACTTTCCCATACTCCAGAAAGTTGCTCTCCACTCAGTAGCACTCCATCTGCCCAGCATTTATTCTTATTGTCCACTGGCTTTGCCTCTTCTTAAAAGTCATATAGAGTTCTAAAGTTATACTCTTTAGCAGGTGACTGATTTCACTCAACATAATTTTTTTGAAAGTTTATCCATGTAGTTGCAGGTCAGTGAATTTGTTTCTAGCTGTACAATACTCCACAAATGGAAAGTCATCCCATTGTATATAAAACAATTTATCATTTCTCCTCTTGATAAATCTGTGCGATTTGTACTTTTTACTTCCAAGAGCATTGTTATACAAATCTTTTGTGCATTTTTTTGTACTCATTTCTCAGTGGTATAAACCTAATAATAGAATTGCTAAGTAGTGGAATAGATGTTTACCTTAAATAGAAATTACCATTTTTCTAAAGTAGTTGTAACATTTTTTTCCCACCAGCAACTTATGAGATTTCCAGTTATCCACATCCTTGACAATAGTTGGTATTGTCAGTCTTCCCCTCCCAATTCTGATGGGTGTATTTTAGCATAAGGTGATTTTAATTTGTATTTTAGTGATGACTATAATGTTTTAAAGAAATTTTTCACATGCTTATTGGCCATTTAGATGCTATTTTTTGCGAAGTGCTTCTTCAGGTATTTTGTCCTTTTAAGTTGTGATGCTTGTCTTTTTATTATTGACTTTTAAAAATATATTCCAGATATGAGTCCTTTGTTAGATATCAAACTATACATATTTTCTTAGACTAAGGCTTATCTTTTCACTTAACAGTGTCTTTTGATAAGTAGAAGTTGTTAATTTGTGCTACTATATTTACTAGTTTTTTTTTATAATTAATGATTTTAGTGTCTAAACATTTTGCTTGTTTCAGGTTAATGAAGATATTTTCATGTTTTCTTTTGGAAATTTTATCATTATATATTTATAGCTTCCACATTAAGATACATTTCAAATTAAATTTTGGTATGGTGTGAAGTAGAGATCAAGATTTTTACTTTTTAATTTTATATCCAGTTGTTCCCACAACCATTTGTAGGTACCTTCTTTTTCTCATTGATCCTTGTTGGTGCCTTTGTTATAAATCAAGTGTCTGCATGTACATGGTTCTATTTCTGGTCTCTCTATTCTGTTCCACAGCTCTTGTCATCTATCTCAGTGACAATACCAAATCATTTTAATTACTATGGATTAATTTATAGTAAGTCTTGAATTTGGTGGTTTATGTTCTCCAACGTTCTGTTTCTTATTTAAGGATTGTCTTGGCTTTTTTAGGTCTTATTTTCCATATATATGTATATTTATAATCATCTTGCCAGTTTCTACTTTAAGAGCCTGCTGGCTTTTGGGCTTTTGATTGACATTGCATGGACTATAATAAATCAATTGAGAGACAAATTAACTTCTCCCAATCCATGAATGTGGAATATATATATATCCATTTACTTCAGTTATTATAAAAAGAAGAATATTTAATATTAAAACATAATTAATTTGTGTGATAAGAAAGAACCTCACCCATTTTTGAAAGCTGGCTGCTCTTCCCAGGATAGGATTGCTTTTTTTTTTGGTACTATAAGGCATGATCTGGAAGTAGAATTGAAAGACCAGGGAGAACTAAATTATTCTCTAAAATCAAATAGCAGAAAGTCTTTCTGTTGCTTTGAGGAGTGAAGAAAATGGGGATACTCATGACCTGGGGTGAATTGTACAGATAAAACAACAGTCCCAGAACTGATAGGAACCAGAAGACAGTAAGAGGCAGGCTGTAACTTAGATGGACTCTGAATGTGGGGCCACCTTTCTTTGCTTCAAGAGGAAGGTGATACCAAGAACTGAGGTGGTGTCTAATGCCTTTAAAAGTTAGTTAAGAAATATCTTAGAGTGCAGAGAGTTGAGGTATATTTGGAAAACAAACAGAAAAAAACCCTATTGTTTTTGTAATATAGGTAATAGAGAAGACCTCTGACCATTTTCCTGTTGGTGAGAATTCTCTAAACTACCCCATCACCATGTTAACATAGGTAATAATTCCGACCAAATGATCCATTAACTCAAATTGGACATTTTGCAGTTTGTCTGGATTTACAAATGTCTACAAAAGCCTTGCAATATAGTTCTCAAAAGTTAGTATTTTCTTGACAAAACTTGGATAATGATGTAGTGGGCTATTTCTAAAATGGCCCAGAATGAATGCAAGGATGGTACAATATTTGTAAATCAATCAGTGTGTTATACCACATTAACAAAACAAAGGTTAAAAACCATATGATCTTCTCAGTAGATGCTGAAAAAGTATTTGACAAAATTCAACATCCATTCCTGATAAAAACTCAACAAAATAAGTATCGAGATAATGTACCTCAACTTAATAAAGACCATATATGACAAACCTACAGCTAACATTATACTCAATGGTGAAAAGCTAAAGGTTTTCTCTTTAACATTGGAAACAAGACAAGGATGTCCACTCTTACCACTCTTATTCATCATAGTACTGGAGGTCTAGACACTGCACTCAGACAAGATAAAGACATAAAAGGCATCCAAACTGGTAAAGAAGAGGTAAAACTCACTATTTGCAGATGATTTGACAGTATATATAGAAAATCCTAAAGACTCCACCAAAAACTGTTAAAACTAATAACCTCATTCAGCAAAGTTGTGGGATACAAAATTAATACCCAGAAATCTGTTGCATTCCTATATACTAACAATGATCTAGCAGAAAGAGAAATCAGGAAAACAATTTTATTTACAATTACATCAATAAGAATCAAATACCTAGGAGTAAACCTAACCAAGGAGGTGAAAGACCTCCCTGAAAACTATAAGGCACTCATGAGAGAAATTAAAGACACAAATGGAAATCTATCCTGTGTTCATTGGTAGGAAGAATTAATATTGTCAAAATGGCCATCCTTCCTAAATCAATTTACAGATTCAATGCAATCCCTATCAAAATACCAACAGCATTTTTTAATGAACTAGAGCAAATAATCCTAAAGTTCATATGGACCCACAAAAGACCCTGAATAGCCAAAGCAATCCTGAGAAAGAAGAACAAAGCTGGGGGGATTATGCTCCCTGACTTCAAGCTCTAGTACAGAGCTACAGTAATCAAAACAGTTTGATACTGGCACAATAACAGACCCATAGATCAATGGAACAGAATAGAAAGCCCAGATATAAACCTACAAATACATGGTCAATTAATGTACAATAAAGGAGACATGAATATACAAAGGGGAAAGGACAGTTTCTTCAATAACTGGTGTTGGGAAAACTGAAGAGCTACATGCAAGAGAATGAAACTGGATTACTAACTCCATACACAAAAGTAAACTCAAAGTGGATCAAAGACCTAAATGTAAGACATGAAACCGTAAAAAGCAGAATCTCTTGAACATAAGCATGAGCAATTTTTTTCTGGACATATTTCTCTGGGGAAGGGAAACAAAATAAAAAGTGAACAAGTGGGACTATATCAAACTAAAAAGCTTCTGCACAGCAAAGGACACCATCAGCAGAACAAAAAGGCAACCTACAGTATGGGAGAATATATTCATAAATGATTCATCTGATAAGGGGTTAACAACCAAAATAATTAAAGAACTCATATGCCTCAACATCCAAAAAACAGATCACCTGATTAAAAAATGGGTGGAGGACCTGAACAGACATTTCTCCATAGAAGAAATACAGATGGCCAACGTGCACATGAAAAGGTGCTCCACACTATTAATTATCAGGGAAATGCAAATCAAAACCAAATGAGATACCATCTCACACCAGTCAGAATGGCCACTACCCAAAAGATAAGAAATAACAAGTGTTGGTGAGTGTGTGGAGGAAAGGAACCCTCCTATGCTATTAGTGGGAGTGTAAATTGGTGCAGCTACTGGGGAAAGCACTATGGAGGTTCCTCGAAAAACTAAAAATAGAAATACCATATGACTCAGTAATTCCACTTCTAGGAAATTATGTGAAGAAAACAAAACTGATTCAAAAATATATATGCATCCCTATGTTTATTGCTGAATTATTTACAAAAGCAAGATATGGAAGCAACCAAAGTGCCCATCAATGGATGAATGGCTAAAGAAGAGGTGGTACATATACACAATGGAATATTATTCAGCCATAAAAAGAAAGAAATCCTGCCATTTGGGACAACATGGATGGACCTAGAGGGTATTACACTAAGTGAAATAAGCCAGGCAGAGAAAGAGAAATACCATATGATTTCACTTATTTGTAGAATCTAAAAACAGAACAAAACAAAGTGAACAAAATAGCAGTAGACTCATAAACACTGAGGAGTAACTGGTGGTTACTATGGGGAAGGGGTTGGATTGGGTGGATAGGGAGAGTGAGGGAGTTAAAGGGGCACAAAAATTCTCAGTCATAATATAAGTTGGTCACAGGGATGGAAGTATAGCATGGAAAATATAGCCAATGTTCCTGTAACATCTTTCTATGTTGACAGATAGTAACTGCACTAGTTGGGGTGAGGATTCAATAATGTGGGTAACTAGTGAACCACTGTGTTATATACTTGAAACTAATATAAGATTGAATATCAACTCTACTTCAAAAAAAAATTAAAAGGCTCTAAATGATACTACCTCCTTGTATGTATTATTATTATTACCTTGTGTAAACTTGTTTGTAGACTGGGCCTAGAGACTTACTTCTAAGGAATAAAAAATGGCTGTTTCATCCAATATTGGGTTACCAAAGAGTCTGATTTTCATTTGGCTTGCACGCTCCCTCATTTTGGCACTCCCTCTTGCCCTCTCACTTGCTCCCTCTGATGAAGCAAGCTCCTGTGTTCTGAGCTGCCCTACTGAGAGGGCTATGTGGTGAATTACCGTGGGCCGCCTCAGTGAGAAACAGTCGGCCAGTTCAACAGCCCATGAAAAACCGAATCTTGCTCAGTAACTTGACTTAAATTTTAAAAGTGGATCCTCTCCCTATTTATCCATGAGATGACTGCAGTCTCAGTTGACACCTTGACTGCAGCCTTGTTAGAAATCCAGAGCCGGAGGATTTGGCTAAGCCACTCCCACATTCCTTACCTACAGAAACTGGAATAATTACACAACAGATAATTAAGACAAATGATAATATTAGTGACTAGCATCCTTGAGTGTTAACCACATGTTAGACACTGTGCTAAGTGTTTTACCTATGATTTCTCTTTTCATCTTCATAGTTGTGTTAAAAAGAAGATATTCATATGCTCATTTTATAGATGGGGAACTGAGACCTAGAGGAATTTGCCAAAGTCATAGAGATGGGAAGTGAAGTCAGAATTTAAATCCGTGCAGGCTTGATCTAGAACCTGGATGCTCAAACAGTGTGTTCTATTTGCTCTGCTATAGAAACTCATATCTCTAGTCCTGAATACATTTTTTCACTGTATTGACTGATTTTTTTAATGAAACTGCTGTTTTTGAAGCCAGGCCTAAGTTCTTGGCCACCTCAGAGACAGGGAGACAAAAGCCAAAGATGGGACCAGCAGCCTTGTGTGAAAAGTGTATTCCATGTAGTTGGGTTCTTTAATTTACAGCTGAAATTTGTCCTAACAGTAGAAAACAGGAATGGAAACAAAAATTCCTAGGGAAGGAGGGTGAGGGGAGAGGGGCTGATTCATTATTTTACCTTTTATGTCAGCATATCAGACTGTGAGGATAAAAACAAATCAAACTCCTTTAGAGAGAATATTGTGTTAGAATAGTCTCAAATATGTCTCAGTGGGACCTACCAAGAAAAAAGGAAGTCATACTTAAAATGTTGTGATGTAAAACACTGTAAAAATAGCTATATTGCTTTAAAAAAAACTATTTTGGAAATAGCTTTTTTCTCTTTTAATGTAACAGTAGTTATTATTACATGTTTGTAATAAAACCATGAAAAGAACAATTGAAAGAATTATAGAGCAAATATCACCCCTAATACCACCCAGCAGCAATAACCAGACTGATAGTTTTTACTGTTTTGTAATATGTTTTGTCTCCTAATTACAGATTCTTTTCATGTCAATAACTAAGTCAACATCGTTGTTTGCAATGTTCCACAGTATGCATGTTCCATCATTTATTCAAAAAAAGTCCCCTGCATATTTAAGTTACTTCTAGTTTTCTGTAATAAACAACTCCATGAGAGATAACTGTACAGACATCTTGTGTGTTTGTCTCATGGTTTCTCTAGAATAAATTTCTAGATGTGGTAGAGTTGGTTCAAAGGGTTTGCATATTTTAGATTTTTATAGGTCTTACCAAATTGCCCTCCAGAAAGAGTGTACCAAAATTAATTCCCACCAACAGTTAATGACAGTGCCCACTTCCTACGCCCTTGCCAACAATGGGTATTAGCATTCTTTTAAACCTTTGCCCATCTGATAAGTGAGAAATAGCATCATGTTGTTTTAGTCTGCACCCCTTGAATTACTAGGGAGATTGGGGGTTCTTTCTTATTGCTCATTTGTGTTTCTTCTCTTATGAATTATATTTTTATATACCATTTGACCATTTTTTCCCATTGTATTGTTTATAATTTTTTTAATTAAAAATTTTATAAGTGCAGAAATTTAATCTTTCTCTTTTCTGTATGCTACATTTTACCCGTTTGTAATCTGTCTTTGAACTGTACTTTAATTTGGTTTCTCGTTCTGTTGACATTTAGAATTTTTATGTCATCAACTCTATCCATCTTTATATTTATAGTTTCTGACCTTGTTATGCCTAGAAAAGCATTTTTTTCTGTCTAGATAATTTTACAGTCTGGGTGGCCACAGGGAACCAACATTTTGAGGTAGATTTGGAAAGCAAAATGTGAAAAACAATAAATTATAAAAATACTCTTCACTATTATAGCCTTCATGTTTTCTCCAGGGTCATATTATTTGCCATAATTCTGATTAATGACATTAAAAAAAACTTCAAGAATTCTCATATGTATTTATTAGAAATCTGCATAAATTTCAATGTGTCTCCTTGGCCCCATTATTCAGTAATAACAATAAATACATTGTAAATATATTGGTTTATACCATTATAATTCTGATATCAGAAATGTTTTACAAAATGACATATTCATTTTATGTTCAACACTTCACAAAGTTATTTCACATACATCATTTCATTTAATCATCATGGTAACACTTCAAGTTAACTATTATTATTTTCCTTTTACAGTTGAGGATACTGAATTTCTGAATGGTTAAATGACATAGCCAGTGTCACACAATCAAAAGATGGCAGTCAGGACTCAAACTCATGTCTTTTAAATAAAAATCCAGTGCTCCTGCCAGTCATCAAAATGATAATTATATCTTTTTGGCTGCTGAACAGAGTCCATAAGAAGTTCAGAATTTCATACAAGCAACTGGATTTTACATAAGCAATATCTTGGGTTTTAACCTCAATTTGGTCATGAAAAACAGTATATTGCCAGAGAGTGGGGAAAATATGGTGGAGTAGGAAGGCAGGGTGGAAACCTCCTCCCACACACACACCAAGGAAGCAACTAGAACAATTGCAACTAAACCTGAAAACAACCTGAAGACTGCAGAACAGACTGCCTACACCTGGTGAAGAAGAGAAGACCATACAGAAAAAGGGTAAAGTGGCAGAGCCATATTTGAGCAGGACTGAAGCCCTCCCTGCTTCCCATTCCATAAACAGGAGGAGAGTGTAATGGAGTGGCTCAGGATAAGTGTTCAGGAACTCTGTACACCTGGCCCTGGATATACTCTTTGGGAGCACAAGTCCACACTGCACTGGGTTCTGGTGATTAGCAGGGCTGGACACCAGGGACAGCTGGAACACTCTGGGCGGCTGAGACTCCAGCTGCTTGTGGAGAACAGTCATGCTCCACCAGTCCCACTGAGCCCCAACACAGAGATGGCAGTTTGAAAGATTTGCCAGCAGTGGGAGGGTTGCCAGAGGGGTGAGAGTTGAACAGAGCTCTCTCCTCAGGAGAAGGGGATACCTCCCAAGCCCTCCATTGGCCCAACAGGTAAGGCACTCTTGGGAGCCCCAGATACCCATGCTCCTCACTGGCAGCTCAGCCCTGAGGCACTTCCCTGTGCACCGCTGGCTTGCCAGCCCAGTCAGCCCAGCAGTGTCAGACATTGCTGTCTGGCAGGCAGAGGAAGGCTCCCTCAGCTTTCTCTTTCCTGTCTCAGTCCAATGGGGAAGTATCCTGCAGGAGCCAACTCTGAGAGCTCCTTTGTCCCCACCGGCAGCTAAGCCAGGTGCTGCATGCCTTGCCTTCTCTAGGTGCTGCTGTGCAACTTGCTGCCACAATGCCTGACCCTGCCCACCCCATTAAACTTGTAACCACCCTGCTCACCCCACTAATGCTGCAGACCCATCATCACTGCAGGGTGGGCAGAGGGTGGCCCTGCCCACAATGATCTTAGCAGAAGCCACTGCTTTGATCATAAAGGGCCAGCTGAAGCAAACTTCAGGCCATGGCAGATTAAGACCACTGCCAACAGACATACAGAAAGGTGGACCTATCCATGCCCACCAACAGCAACTGGGGCTCCACCACAAAGGAGAACTAGGCACTGGAGAGTAAAGAGTTTTGAACTTCTGAGCACCACAGGATACCTTCTGAATAAAAGCCATTACTCACTAGACCACGAAGAATAGTAGATCCATCTAAGACAAAGGAAGAAACACAGAAACACTGACACAAAGAAGAGGCAGAGGAATATATTCCAAACAAAACTACAGGATAAGCCACCAGAAAAATGGCTAAATGAAATGGAGAGCACCAATCGTCTTGATAAAGACTTCAAAGTAAAAGTCATAAATATGCTCACAGATCTGCAGAAATGTATTAAAGATCTCAGGGAGGACTGCAACAAGAGAGAGAAAAGATCTGAAAAAGAACGACTCAGAGCTGAAGAATATAGTAACTGAAATGAAACATACAATGGAGGGAATTAATAAATATATTGCTACAAGCAAGAAGAGACAGTCAGTGAGATGGAAATTAGAGAACAGGACATTAATGAAGCTGAGGAACAGAGAGGAAGAATCTCTAGGAATATAAGAATGATGAGAGCTGCGTGACCAATCCAAAGGAAACAATACTCTCATAATAGGAGTACCAGAAGGAGAAGAGAGAGACAAAGGGATAGAGTGTCTCTTTGAGGAAATAATTACTGAAAAATTCCTCAATCTGGGGAAGGAAATAGACACTTGGTTATGAAGGTACAGAGAGCCCCTAACAAAAGAAACCCCAGGATGACACCAAGACATACAATCATTAAAATGACAAAGATTAAGGATAAAGAGAGAGTATTGAAAGCAGCCAGAGAGAGAGAAAAGATTACTTATAAAGGAAACCCTATCAAGATATTGACAGACTTCTCAGCACAAACTTTACAGGCCAGAAGGGAAGGGCATGAAATATTTAATGTACTGAAACAGAAGGACCTTCAACCAAGAATCTACTATCCAGCAAGATTATCACTCAAATTTGAAGCAGAAATTAAACAATTCCCATAAAAATGAAGGCTCAATGTATTTACAACCACTAAACCAGCATTACAGGATATGTTAAAGGGACTACTGTAGATGGAAATGTCCCTAATTTTCACCAGTGAAAATAAATCCACAGTAAAGGTAGACCAATTACTTACCAAGCAAGTGCAAAATTGAAACAAAACAAAAGTAGTAAAACCAACTGTACACAAAATCAGTCAAGGGATACAGAAAAAGTGCAGATTATTACATCTAGTACATCAGATATGGAGAAGGAAGAAGAAGAAAGAAGTGCTTTATATTCTGTTTGAAATAGAGCAATCATCTACTTAATATAGACTGTTATAGAGTCAGGAAGCTATCTTTGAACCTTATGGTGACCACAAACTTAAAGCCAATACAAAAACTTAAAAAAGAGAAATTCAGACTTCCAGGAAGATGGCGGCATGAGCAGAGTGGCAGAAATCTCCTCCCAACACTATATTTATCTACGAAAATACAGCAAATACAACTATTCCTAAAAGAGAGACCAGAATACACAGGAAAGCGCACAGAGTGCAGCTACACCCGAGAGGACTCGGCACCCCAAGAGGCGGGTAAGATACGGAGCCGTGACCCGGCGGGACCCAAGCACTCACCCACCCAAGCGCACTGGTGGGAGGCAGAGCTGGGAGGGAGTGGAAGTACAAGCCACAAAATAACCAGCCAGTGATCTGCATGGGGACCTCTGACACACATACAGAGGGGCAGGATCTGAGCGGGGAACACGCCAGGGTGCTTGCAGCCGGCTCCCGGGAAGGAAAAAAAAAGTGCGTGCTTTCTTCAGCGATCTTAAAGAGACAGGAGCCCAGCAGAGGAGCTGGATCGCCCCGGCACACTCAGCCCAGCAGGCTGGGAGTCCTGGGGAGTTTTGGACCCCTTAGCAGGTGACTGGGAAAGGGTGGCCGCACTTGACCTCCCAAAGAGATGAACAGCCTCCCATTCGTTCCCACCCCGGCCAGAGTTATAAAGGGCCCTGCAGAGCGGCGCGGCCATGGCTGCGGAATAGTAGGGCAACAGCGGCACCTACAGCATCCCCACAGAATCTACTCCCGGTGGGCGTTTTTTGTTTGTTTGTTTTGCTTTGTTTTGTTTTTTGTTTTTTCTTTTCTTTCTTTTTTTTTTCTCTTTTAAAGTCTTAAAGAGCCCAGCTGACATACGTGGCAACTACCAGCGACCAATTCTATAGCCATGAAAAGACAGAGGAATATGGTCCAGACTAAAATCAACCAGACAACCCCAGAGAGGGAGCCTGAAGGGATGGAAATGCACAGTCTTCCTGAAAAAGAATTCAGAATAAAAGTCATAACCATGCTGATGGACCTACAGAGAAATGTGCAAGAGCTGAGGGAGGAAGTGAGGGGAGTGAGGAAAGACAATGCAGAAATCAGACAAGCGATCGATGGGCTTCACAGCAGACTGGATGAGATGCAAGAGACTGTTAATGGAATAGAAATCAGAGAACAGGAATAGAGAGCAGCTGAGGCAGAGAGAGATAAAAGGATCTCTAGGAATGAAAGAATATTAAGAGAACTGTGTGATCAATCCAAACGCAACAATAGTGATATTATAGGAGTACCAGAGGAAGAAGAGAGAGAAAAAGGAATAGAAAGTGTCTTTGAAGAAATAATTGCTGAAAATTTTCCCTCGCTGGGGAAGGAAATAGTCTCGCAGTCCACGGAAGCCCACAGATCTCCCAACATGAGGGACCCAAGGAAGACAACACCAAGATACATAATAATTAAGACGGCAAAGATAAAGACAGTATTAAAAGCAGCTAGAGAGAGAAAAAAGATCACCTACAAAGGAAAACCCATCAGACTATCATCAGATTTCTCAACAGAAACCTTACAGGCCAGAAGAGAATGGCGTGATATATTTAATGTTATGAAACAGAAGGGGCTTGAACCACGAATATTGTATCCAGCACGATTATCATTTAAATATGACGGAGGGATTAAACAATTTCCAGACAAATGAAAGTTGAGAGACTTTGCCTCTCATAAACGAACACTACACGATATCTTAAATGGACTGCTCTAGAGGGAAGCACCCCAAAGGCTAAAAAGATGTCACCAGAGAAAATAAAATCATAACAAAGAAAGCAGATCATCCAAATACTAACTAAAAGCAAAGAACAAAACACCTAGTATATAAAGAATGGAGGAGGAAGAATAAGAAGGGAGAGAAATAAAGAAACATCAGACAGTGTTTACAATAACTTAACAAGAAAGTTAAGGTAGATTGTTAAATAGTAAAGAAGCAACCCTTGAACCTTTGGTAACCATGAATCTAAAGCCAGCAATGGCAATAAGTACATATCTATCAGTAATCACCCTAAATGTAAATGAACTGAATGCACCAATCAAAAGACACAGAGTAACAGAATGGATAAAAAAGCAAGACCCATCTATATGCTGCTTACAAGAGACTCACCTCAAACCCAAAGATATACACAGACTAAAAGTGAAGGGATGGAAATAGATATTTCATGCAAACAACAAAGAGAAAAAAGCCGGTGTTGCAGTACTTGTATCAGACAAAATAGACTTCAAAACGAAGAAAGTAGCAAGAGATAAAGAAGGACATTACATAATGATAAAGGGGTCAGTCCAACAAGAAGATATAAGCATTATAAATATATATGCAGCCAACACAGGAGTGCCAGCATATGTGAAACAAATACTAACAGAATTAAAGGAGGAAATAGACAGCAATGCATTCATTTTAGGAGACTTCAACACACCACTCACCCCAAAGGACAGATCAACCAGACAGAAAATAAGTAAAGACACAGAGGCACTGAACAACACACTAGAACAGATGGACCTAACCGACATCTACAGAACTCTACACCCAAAAGCAGCAGGATACACATTCTTCTCAAGTGCACATGGAACATTTTCCAGAATAGACCACATACTAGGCCACAAAAAGAACCTCAGTAAATTAAAAAATATTGAAATCCTACCAACCAACCTCTCAGATCACAAAGGTATAAAACTAGAAATAAATTTTAGAAAGAAATCAGAAAGGCTCAAAAATACATGGAGACTTAACAACATTCTCCTAATTAATCAATGGGTTAATGACCAAATCAAAACAGAAATCAAAGAATATATGGAGACTAATGACAACAACAACACAAAGCCACAGCTTCTGTGGGACGCAGCAAAAGGCAGTAAATGAATAGTCTAAAGACACAATTACTGAAATTGGAAAAAAAACAAATGAGGCCCAAAGTTACCAGAAGGAGGGACATAATAAAGATTAGAGAAGAAATAAATAAAATTGAGAAGAATAAAACAATAGAAAAAAATCAATGAAACCAAGAGCTGGTTCTTTGAAAAAAATAAACAAAATAGATAAAACCCTAGGCAGACTCACTAAGAGAAAAAGAGAATCTACACACATAAACAGAATCAGAAATGAGAAAGGAAAAATAACAACAGACCTCACAGAAATACAAAGGATTATAAGAGAATATTATGAGAATCTATATGCTAACAAGCTGGAAAACATAGAAGAAATGGACAACTTCTTAGAAAAATACAACCTCCCAAGACTGACCAAGCAAGAAACAGAAAAACTAAACAGATCAATCACCACCAACAAAATTGAATCGGTAATCAAAAAACTACCCCAAAACAAAACCCCCGGACCTGATGGATTCACTGCTGAATTCTACCAGACATATAGAGAATAAATAACACCCATTCTCCTTAAAGCTTTCCAAAAAATAGAAGAGGAGAGAATACTTCCAAACTCATTCTATGAAGCCAGCATCACTCTAATACCAAAACCGGGCAAAGACCTCACCAAAAAAGAAAATTACAGACCAATATCCCTGATGAACGTGGATGAAAAAATACTCAACAAAATATTAGCAAACCGAATTCAAAAATACATCAAGAGGATCATACAGCATGATCAAGTGTGATTTACCCCAGGGATGCAAGGATGGTACAACATTCGAAAATCCATCAACATCATCCACCACATCAACAAAAAGAACAAAAACCACATGATCATCTCCATAGATGCTGAAAAAGCATTTGACAAAATTCAGCATCCATTCATGATTAAAACTCTCAACAAAATGGGTATAGACGGCAAGTACCTCAACATCATAAAGGCTATATATGACAAACCCACAGCTAACATCATACTTAACAGCGAGAAGCTGAAAGCTTTTCATCTAAGATCGGGAACAAGACAGGGATGCCCACTCTCTCCACTGTTATTCAACATAGTACTGGAGGTCCTAGCCACGGCAATCAGACAAAACAAAAACATACAAGGCATCCAGATTGGCAAAGAAGTCAAATTGTCACTATTTGCAGATGACATGATACTGTACATAAAAAACCCTAAAGACTCCACTTCAAAACTACTAGAACTAATATCTGAATTCAGCAAAGTTGCAGGATACAAAATTAACACACAGAAATCTGTTGCTTTCCTATACACTAACAATGAACTAACAGAGAAATCAGAAAAACAATTCCATTCACAATTGCATCAAAAAGAATAAAATACCTAGGAATAAACCTAACGAAGGAAGTGAAAGACCTGTACTCTGAAAACTAAAAGACACTCCTAAGAGAAATTAAAGAGGACATTAACAAATGGAAATGCATCCCATGCTCTTGGCTAGGAAGAATAAATATTGTCAAAATGGCTATACTACCTAAAGCAATCTACAGATTCAATGCAATCCCTATCAAACTACCAACAGCTTTCTTCAATGAACTGGAACAAATAATTCTAAAATTCATATGGAACCACAAAAGACCCCGAATAGCCAAAGCAATCCTGAGAAGGGGGAATAAAACAGGGGGAATTACGCTCCCTGACTTCAAGCTCTACTACAAAGCCACAGTAATCAAGACAATTTGGTATTGGCACAAAAACAGACCCACAGACCAGTGGAACAGAATAGAAAATCCAAACATTAACCCAAACATATACAGTCAATTAATATTTGATGAAGGATCCTTGTATATACAATGGGGAGATGATAGCCTCTTCAGCAGCTGGTGTTGGAAAAACTGGACAGCTACATGTAAGAGAATGAAACTGGACTACTGTCTAGCCCCGTACACAAAGGTAAACTCAAGGTGGATCAAGGACCTGAATGTAAGTCATGAAACCATAAAACTCCTAGAAAAAATATAGGCAAAAATCTCTTGGACATAAACATGAGTGATTTCTTCATGAACATGTCTCCCCGGGCAAGAGAAAGAAAAGCAAAAATGAACAAGTGGGACTATATCAAGCTGAAAGGCTTCTGTACAGCAATGGGCACCATCAGTAGAACAAAAAGACATCCTACAGTATGGGAGAATATATTCATAAATGACATATCTGATAAGGGGTTGACATCCAAATTATATAAAGAGCTCATGCGCCTCAACAAACAAAAAGCAAATAAGCCAATTAAAAAATGGGCAGAGGAGCTAAACAGACACTTCTCCAAAGAAGAAATTCAGATGGCCAACGGGCACATGAAAAGATGCTCCACATCGCTCATCATCAGAGAAATGCAAATTAAAACCACAATGAGATATCACCTCATGCAAGTTAGGATGGCTAACATCCAAAGACAAACAATAGCAAATGTTGGCAAGGATGTGGAGAAAGGGGAACCCTCCTACACTGCTGGTGGGAATGCAAAATAGTTCAACCATTGTGGAAAGCAGTATGGAGGTTCCTCAAAAAACTCAAAATAGAAATACCATTTGACCCAGGAATTCCACTCCTAGGAATTTACCCTAAGACTGCAGCAGCCCAGTTTGAAAAAGACATGTGAACCCCTATGTTTATTGCAGCACTATTTACAATAGCCAAGAAATGGAAGCAACTTATGTGTCCATCAGTAGGTGAATGGATAAAGAAGAAGTGGTACATATACACAATGGAATATTATTCAGCCATAGAAGAAAAAAAATCCTACCATTTGCAACAACATGGATGGAGCTAGAGGGTATTATGCTCAGTGAAATAAACCAAGCCGAAAAAGACAAGTATCAAGTGATTTCACTCATATGTGGAGTATAAGAACAAAGAAAAAAAACTGAAGGAACAAAACAGCAGCAGACTCACAGAACCCAAGAACGGACTAATAGTTACCAAAGGGAAAGGGACTCGGGACGATGGGTGGGAAGGGAGGGATAAGGGATGAAAAGGGGCATTATGATTAGCAGATGTAATGTTGGGGGGGCATGGGGAGGGCTGTACAACTCAGAGAAGACAAGTAGTGATTCTATAGCATCTCACTATGCTTATGGACAGTGACTGTAATGGGGTGAGTGGCGGGACCTGATGAAGGGTAGTTTAATAACCATAATATTGCACCATGTAATTGTAGATTAATGATACCAAAATAAATTTTGTTAAAAAAAGAGAGAAATTCAATCACAACACTAAAGAAAACCATTAAATAACAGGAGAAGAGTATGAGGGAGGAAGAAAGAAACAGAGAGGGGCGATTACTAAATGGTAATAAGTACATACTTATCAATAATTACCCTAAATGTAAATGGACTGAATGCACCAATCAAAAGACATAGAGAAGCAGAATGGATAAAGAAACAAGACCCATCTTTATGCTTTCTACAAGAGACTCATTTCAGACCCAAAGACATACACAGAGCAGAAGAGAAGGAATGGAAAAAGATGTTTCATGCAAATAATGGGGACAAAAAAGCAGGAGTAGTAGGACTTATATCAGTCAAAATAGATTTCAAAACAAAGAAAGTAACAAGAGACAAAGAAGGACATTACATAATGATAAAGGACTCAGTCTAACAAGATTACATAACCATTATAAATATCTATGCGCCCAATATAGGGGCACCTAAATATGTAAAACAAACACTAATGAAATTAAAGGAGCAATTATATAGAAACATAGTCATTTTAGGAGACTTTAACACAGCTCTCATATCAATAGACAGATCAACCAGACAGAAAATAAATAAGGAATTAGAGGCACTGAACAATACATGAGATCAGATGGGCTTAACAAATACCTACAGAACATTCTTCCCAAAAGCAGCAGGGGGCACATTTTTCTCAAGTGTACTTGGAATGTTCTCCAGAACAGATGACACAGTAGGCCACAAAATTGTATCAAGCAGCTTCTCAAACCACAGTGGTATGAAACTAGAAATAAATTATACAAAGAAAACAAAAAGCCTACAAACACCTGGAGACTGAACAACATGCTTCTAAATAATCAATGGCTCAGTGAACAAATTAAAACAGAAATCAAGCAATACATGTAGACAAATGTAAGTAAAAATTCAACAGTCCGAAATTTGTCAGACGCTGCAAAAGTGTTTCTAAGAGGATAGTACATAGCAATTACAGGCCCACCTCAAGAAACAAGAACAACTCCAAATAGACAGTCTAAACTCACAATTAAATAAACTAGAAAAGGAAGAACAAATGAAACCCAAAGTTAGAAGGAGGGACATAATAAAGATCACAGCAGAAATAAATGAAATTGAGAAGAGTAAATAATAGAAAAAAATTAGCTAAACCAAGAGCTGGTTCTTTGAGACAATAAACAAATAGATAAACCCCTACCCAGACATATCAAGAAAAAAAAGAGAGAATACAAAAGTAAACAAAATCGTAAGTGAAGAAAGCATAGTCACAATGGATACCACAGAAATACAAAGAATTATGAAAGAATACTATAAAACTTATATGCTAATAAATTGGACAACTTAGAAGAAATGGACAAATTCCTAGAAAAATACAACCTTCCAAGATTGAACCAGAAACAGAAAATCTTAACAGATCAATTACAAGCAATGGAATTGAAATGATAATCATAAATTCCCAATAAACAAAATTCTATAACCAGATTCTTCACAGCTGAATTCAACCAAACATTTAGTGAAGACCTAATACCCATCCTCCTTAAAGTTTTCCAAAAAGTGGAAGAGGAGGGAATACTCCCAAACTCATTCTATGAGGCCAACATCACTCCAATACCAAAACCAGGCAAAGACACCACAAAAAAAGAAAATTACAGACCAATATCCCTGATGAACATAGGTGCAAAAATACTCAACAAAATATTAGCAAACCAAATTCAAAAATACATCAAAAAGATCATCCATCATGATCAAGTGGGATTCATCCCAGGGATGCAAGGATGGTACAACATTTGAAAATCCATCAACATCGTCTACTACATCAACAAAAAGAAGGACAAAAACCACATGATATCTCAATAGATGCTGAAAAAGTATTCGACAAAATTCAACATTCATTCATGATAAAAACTCACAACAAAATGGGTATACAGGGCAAGTACCTCAACATAATAAAGGCCATGTATGACAGATGCACAGCCAACATTATACTTAACAGCGAGAAGCTGAAAGCTTTTCCTTTAAGATCAGGAACAAGACAAGGTTGCCCACTCTCCCCACTTTTATTCAGCATAGTACTGGAGGTCCTAGCCATGGCAATCAGACAATACAAAAAAATAAAAGGCATGGATATTGGCAGGGAAGAAGTCAAACTGTCCCTGTTTGCAGATGACATGATATTGTACATAAAAAACCCTAAAGAATACGCTCCAAAACTATTAGATCTAATATCTGAATTCAGCAAAGTTGTGGGATACAAAATTAATACACAGAAATATCTTGCATTCCTATACACTAATGATGAACTAGCAGAAAATCAGGAAAACAATTCCATTCACAATTGCATCAAAAAGAATAAAATTCTTAGGAATAAACCTAACCAAGGAAGTGAAAGTCTTACAGTCTGAAAACTACAAGACACTCATGAGAGAAATTAAACAAGAAACCAATAAATGGAAACACATCCCATGCTCATGGATAGGAAGAATTAATATTGTTAAAATGGCCATCCTGCCTAAAGCTATCTACAGATTCAGTGCAATCCCTATCAAAATACCTACAGCATTCTTCAATGAACTAGAGCAAATAATTCTAAAATTCATATGGAACCACAAAAGACTCCAAATAGCCAAAGCAATCCTGAGAAGGAATAAAGCAGGGGGAATTACACTCCCTGTCATCAAGCTCTACTACAAAGCCACAGTAATCAAGACAATTTGATACTGGCACAAGAACAGACCCATAGACCAATGGAACAGACTAGAGAGCCCAGATATAAACCCAAGCATATATGGTCAATTAATATATGATAAAGGAGCCATGGATATACAATGGGGAAATGACAGCCTCTTCAACAGCTGGTGTTGGCAAAACTGGACAGGTACATGTAAGAGAATGAAACTGGACTACTGTCTAGCCCCGTACACAAAGGTAAACTCAAGGTGGATCAAGGACCTGAATGTAAGTCATGAAACCAAAAAACTCTTAGAAAAAAACATAGGCAAAATCTCTTGGACATGAACATGAGCGACTTCTTCATGAACATATCTACCCAGGCAAGGGAAACAAAAGCAAAAATGAACAGGTGGGACTATATCAAGCTGAAAAGCTTCTGTACAGCAAAGGACACCATCAGTAGAACAAAAAGACATCCTACAGTATAGGAGAATATATTCATAAATGACATATCTGATAAGGAGTTGACATCCAAATTATATGAAGAGCTCATGCGCCTCAACACAAAAAGCAAATAAGCCAATTAAAAAATGGGCAGAGGAGCTAAACAGACACTTCTCCAAAGAAGAAATTCAGGTGGCCAACAGGCACATGAAAAGATGCTCCACATTGCTCATCATCAGAGAAATGCAAATTAAAACCACAATGAGATATCACCTCACGCAAGTTAGGTTGGCTAACATCCAAAAGACAAACAACAACAAATGTTGGCAAGGATGTGGAGAAAGGGGAACCCTCCTACACTGCTGGTGGGAATGTAAATTAGTTCAACCATTGTGGAAAGCAGTATGGAGGTTCCTCAAAAAACTCAAAATAGAAATACCATTTGACCCAGGAATTCCACTCCTAGGAATTTACCCTAAGAATGCAGCAGCCCAGTTTGAAAAAGACATATGCACCCCTATGTTTATCGCAGCACTATTTACAATAGCCAAGAAATGGAAGCAACCTAAGTGTCCATCAGTAGATGAATGGATAAAGAAGATGTGGTACATATACACAATGGAATATTATTCAGCCATAAGAAGAAAACAAATCCTACCATGTGCAACAACATGGATGGAGCTAGAGGGTATTATGCTCAGTGAAATAAGCCAGGCAGAGAAAGACAAGTATCAAATGATTTCACTCATATGTGGAGTATAAGAACAAAGAAAGAACTGAAGGAATAAAACAGCAGCAGTCTCACAGAACCCAAGAATGGACTAACAGTTACCAAAGGGTAAGGGATTTGGGAGGATGGGTGGGAAGGGAGGGACATGGAGGAAAGGGGTCATTATGTTTAGCATGTATAATGTGTGTGGGGGCACATGGGAAGGACAGTATAACACAGAGAAGACAAGTAGTGACTATAGCATCTTAGTACGCTGATAGACAGTGACTGTAATGGGGTATGTGGTGGGGACTTGATAATTGGGGAGTCTCATATCAATAATGTTGTTCATGTAATTGTACATTAATGATAGCAAAAAAAAATTGTAAGGAAGAAGTTAAACTGTCGCTATTTACGGATAACATGATGTTACTATGTATAGAAAACCCTAAAGATGCCACTAAATATATTAGAACTGATGACTGAATTTAACGAAGTTGTGGGCTACAAAATTAATATACAGAAATGTGTTGTTTTCCTGTATACTAACAAC
The DNA here is from genome assembly GCA_032199065.1 of Smutsia gigantea. NCBI lineage: Eukaryota > Metazoa > Chordata > Mammalia > Pholidota > Manidae > Smutsia > Smutsia gigantea. The sequence continues at coordinate 127,725 of JAVSCE010010271.1, forward strand.
AAACTAGCAGAAAGAGAAATCAGGAGAACAAATCCATTGACAATTGCATCATAAATAATCAAATACCTAGGAATAAACCTAAGCAAGGAGGTGAAAGACCTATACTCTGAAAACTATAAGTCGGTCATGAGAGAAATTGAAGAAGACAGAAATAAACAGAAATCTAACCTGCGCTTATGGATAGGAAGAATGAATATTGTCACAATGGCCATCCTTCCCAAAGCAATTTGCAGATTCAATGTAATCCCTATCAAAATACCAACAGCATTTTTCAATGAACTAGAACAAATAGTTCTAAAATTCCTATGGAACCACGAAAGACCCCATATAGCCAAAGGAATTATGAGAAAGAAGAACAAAACTGGGGTTATTACACTTCCTGACTTCAAGCTCACTACAAAGCCACAGTAATTAGAACAGTTTGATACTGGCACAATAACAGACCCATAGATCAATGGAATAGAATAGAGAGCCCAGATATATAGCCACAAATATATGGACAAATAATATACGATAAAGGAGCCATGAATATACAGTGGGGAAAAGACAACCTCTTTAATAACTGGTGTTGGGAAAACTGGACAGCTACATGTAAGAGAATGAAACTGGATTATTGTCTGTCCCCATACACAAAAGTAAACTCAAAATCGATCAAAGACATACATGTAAGACATGAAACCATAAAACTCATAGAAGAGAACATAGGCAAAAATCTCTTGAATATAAGTACGAGCAGTTTTGTCCTGGACATGTCTCCTTGGGCAAGGGAAACAAAATAAAAAATGAGTAAGTGGGACTATATCAAACAAAAAACTTCTGTATGGCAAAGGACACCATCAACAGAACAAAAAGGCATCTTACAATATGGGAGACTATATTTGTGAATGACTCATCTGAAAAAGGGTTAACATCAAAATATATAAAGAACTCATATGCTTTAATACCCAAAAAACAAATCACCTGATTAAAAAACGGGCTGAGGACCTGAACAGACATTTCTCCAAAGAAGAAATATAGATGGCCAAAGTGCACATGAAAATGTGCTCCTCATCACTAGTCATCAGGGAAATGCAAATCAAAACCACAATAAGATATCACCTCACACCAGTTAGAATGGCCAGGATCCAAAAGACAAGAAATAACAAGTGTTGACAAGGATGTGGAGAAATGGGAACCCTCCTACACTGTAGGTGGGAAGGTAAATTGGTACAACTGCTGTGGAAAGCACTATGGAGGTAGCTCAAAAAACTAAGAATAGAAATACCACTCAACTCTATAATTCCACTTCTAGGAATTTACCTGAAGAAAACAAAATACCTGATTTGAAAATATATATCCACCCCTATGTTTATTGCTGTGTTATTTACAATAGCCAAGATAAGGAAAGAACCTTAATGTCCAACAATAGATAAATGGATAAAAGATGTGGTAAATATACACAATTTAATATAATTTACCCATGAAAAAGAAAGAAATCCTGCTATTTGCAATAACATGGGTGGATCCAAATAGTAGTATGTTCAGTGAAATAATCCAGGTGGCAAAGACAAATACCACATGATTTCACTTATTTGTGGAATGTAAAAACAGAGCAAAACAGAATGAACAAAAGAGCAGTAGACTCATAAACCCTGAGAAGTGACTAGAGGATACCATGGGGGAGGGGTTGGGGTAGTTAGGTTGGGTGGGTGGGTGAGGGGGATAAAGGGGTACAAAAATTCTCAATCATAATATAAGTTGGTCACAGAGATGGTAGTATAGCATGAAGAATATATGTTTCTATGTTGACAGATAGTAACTGCACTAGTGGGGGTGAGGATTTAATGGGTAAGTGTTGAACCACTTGAACCACTGTGCTGTATATTTAAAACCAATATAAGATTGTATATCAATGATACTCAATAAAAAAATGAAGGATGTAAGCTCTTTAAAAAAAATCAAAAAGAAAAGCAGTGTATTACCATTTGTTAGGCTGTGATTGCTGTGTTCTTCTAGAGTGACGGCTGTCCTAATGCAGGGAAGCTCCTTTGTTTAACACACCTCATTCAGTGGAAACACTCAATCTCTAGTGGATGACTGACTATCCACTGGTAAAATGTGGAGTGTTTCTGTAGAGGTAGAACCAGTTGGCAAGCATTTCCTGTATTAATGATATAGAAGGACCTACTCTGGAAAGATCAAAGTTAGTGTGTGGCTTTACAGTTGAAGTTCCTGTTGTCATAGACTTAAGAAAGTGTTGGAAAGCAATGACTCTTTGGTCTAAACACGTGCTTTCCCATATGGCTGATTCCACAAGGCTTTCTCCCTCTTTCCCTTCCGCTCCTTCCTCTTCTTCCCCCTTCTTCATTCATCCACTCATCTACTTGTTCAGTGAACATCTATTGAACATCTACTATGCTCCAGGCACCTTGGTTGTTGCAGGAGAAAAGAGATGGATAACATGACTTTTCTGTTGTTGAGGGAGAAGCCAAAACTTACATAACCTGGGAGTCCAACCTTGCAGGTGTTGGGTACTGCTGGTGTTATTTATACACATCAGTAACTAACATGAACAACCCTAAACCTCCATTTGTCCACTTCCCTAGGGTATCCTACTGAAATGCCCCAGAATCTCCACGGTATGTACTTAAAGGGGTAGATAGTACTGGATGTTCTTATATCTTCCTAATACATCTAGAACTTAGTTTCCCTCACACACGACATCTTTGAATATTGGATTAGAAGCTACATACTCAAGAGACAGGCCACTTTCTGTCCTTCTATGCTTTGCTGTTGCTGTTGATTTTAAAAAGTGCTGAAACAAACAGTCATCCAGTTCTGCTTTCCCTGTGCCTTGCAGGAGCAGCTCTGCCCATAATCCTCACCTCAGGGGAGCAGAAACATTGTTCCTTTCACCAATTCACTTTAGAAGGGACACAAACCCAGATGCACATTTGCTTCTTGGGCCAGCTCTCTGATGAACCCTAAGGGCCAGAGTGAACTCAGCCCCATCTAATGGAACACATCCAGACCTGTCCATGCCAGAAAGTCTAGCCCAGTTTCCTCAGTCCCCAAGAAATCCTTTCCCCCTCTGGTTTCTCTTCCTACCCCAGAAGTTACCTATTCTCTGAGAGCATATACTTCCTTCAAAGTAACCTACCTCTTCAACCACAGGGTTGTGGTATTTCCCTCACCCCAGCAAGCAAGACCAGCATCTTTTCAAATTGGTACATTTCCTCCCAAGTCTGGATTATTTATTATTATCCATAATCAACTGTTTGTACTTCAATACAGCGTGATCCATGTTAACAGAAACACAGTGTCTGCTTCACAGAGGAGATCCTGTTTAAGCTGACTCTTAAAGGATGAGTGGGCATTTCCTCAGGCATACAAGGCAGGGAATATCACATGTGGCAGAATAATGAACACATTCCAGGCATAGAGGATAACACAGTGGAGGAGGATGCGTAATTCACTGTGACAAGAGCCTTGGGTGCATGTGGGAACAGCAAGCAGTGGACCTGGGGAGGTGGGCACAGGCCACATGTACATGCCATGGAGGAACCTGTAGCCAGTCTGGGTACAGATATCATGAACCCAGCACCTCTCTGTATCCCAACAGTAGCAACTGGGCCCTTCTAAAGAGAAGGATAGGAAACTGTGTCAGAGGATCCTTCTGGTCTAGTTGTCACATCTGAGCTTTCCCTGGTTGGAACTGCTGTGGCCATGATGTCTTTCCTACTCCTCCCTGGTTATCTTTCTACAAAGTAGCCTTGGGTGTGCTCCACATAGTCTAAAGATTCAGCATCAGTTTTTGCACTGTGATTCGTCAAGGGCATGAGACCTGGGTGGGAAGATTGCCTGGTCCCACTGTATTGAAGCCAAGGTCAATGTAAGGATTGATTAAGAGCAATGGATTCAGATGCCCAAACCTTTTCTCTTGAAAGTATGGCTTTTCTCTTGCTCAGACTTTTCATCAATTCAGAACTTCCTGAGTTGTGCAGAATTCCTTGCTTAAGCCTGGCCGCTTCTCCCTGGCACCACAAAGCTCCTGGGACTCTCTGCCTGTTGCTTATTTACAGGAAAGAACCTGGGACCAGTCTTTCAGTTCATTGCACACTAGCTGCCCTCTCTGGACTTGGGTTTCCCTGCAAGCTTTCTCTGGACAGCTCCAATCAGCTTTCTGTGGTTGGAAGTCCCATTTACTGCTTACTCCCATTCACTGTTTACAATAAATAGACTGGGGCCCTCAGGGCCTGTCATGCTCCATAAGCTATGTGGATTTGACGCAAGGATGGGTGAGACTGGTTGGATAGCATGGAGTTGGGTAACAGGAGATAATGCAACCCTTCTCTTCCCCCGAGATGCAACTTCAGTTATTCCCACAGTATGTTTTCATTGTACAGTAGATGCAAGAGCTCCAGCTAGTGTGAGAACTGAGCTTGGAAAAGAAAAACACAGTGATGGCACAGTTCCTGTAGGGCTGTCAAGCTATTTTCTCAGCGTTAAGAAAATGCAACAATGTCTAAACAGCTGACCTTGTGGTGTGGTGGTAGGTTTGCACGATTCCCAGGGGTCATATTAGCATATACATTTCAAGGGGAGAACAAGTCATCTCTGGAAAAAGTAAGACTTGGATGCATTTAAGACTTGACTTCTGTCTGCATTCTCTCTGAGCAGGAGGAGAATAGTTGCTGAAGTCTCCCCAGGCGTATTTAGACATGCTTGGGTCACAGTAATACAAGCCGTTCAATGCTCAGTAGCACATGGAAACTTTTTTTTTTTAACTATCATTGGTCCTTTTGCTTGTGGATATCCCAGCCTGTGTTTGTTGAAAGTACCCCTGGACTCTTCACTGTCTTGCACCAGTCTCTTTCTTGCTCTGGAAAATATTAGTGAGAGTTGCTCAGTTGCTTGTCCGTAGAGAGCAATCATTCCTCATCAGCTGGGGTAGAGTTCCCTGGTGATCTTTTTTTTTTCCTGTCCACACACTATTCCCACATCTCCCATCTCATGTTGTAATCTCTCTAGTTACATTAAGCCTGCAGACTTTTCTTAAGTTCTTGCTTATAAAGACAGTATTTAGAAATTGTTTATAAAGTTATTTTTAGTGGGAATGCAATGAGCTCCAACTGTCACCTTTCCAAAATTCCAGGAAGCTTGAAGGGCATTCTGTTGACATTCTAGAGATCAGAGCCAGGGCAGCCCTTCTTTGGAGTGCTAGCACAAAACACAAGCTTAGCAGCTAGGCCTCTTGGCTGCCACCAAGACCAATGAGTAGCCTCCTCCACTCTAAGGCCCCCCCCTGGTTGATGAGCTGGACCAAGGACTAAATTCTGTATGAGGCAGTAACCCTGTCTGTTTTGGTCAATGTTGAATACCCAGTGTTTAGCACAGTGCTTGCCATATAGTAGGTACTCAAATACGTTTTGAAGGAATGAGTAGCTCTCCTATCTGTGAATTGCCCATTTAACTACTGAAGGGTTTGAGATCACCAAACAGCTGTTGCTCTTGCTGGACATGTATGTTTATTTTTTCTCTTGATTATAAAGATGTGATCTAATACTGTCTTCAGGGATAAACAATGCACTGGTAAAGTACAAAGTCTGTTAATCTATGGTGTTAGAAATCAGCATAATGGTCTTCCTGAGTTGGTAGAGTGAGCAGTGACTGAATGGGACCCTGATGCTGGTAATGGTCTGGAAGTGGTCTAGGTGTATCCACTTTGAGAAAATTCATCATGCATAAACTTTTGATTTGAACAGTGTTGTGTATGTGTGTTATTCTTAATTAACAAGTTTGTTTCCTTTTTTACAAAGACAGACTTTAGAGCTAACTGTCTGGGTTCATGTGTCCTGGTGATCCATTCATTTTCTAGCTGGATAGCCTGGGACAAGTTGCTTAACATTTCTGTGCCTCACTTTCTTCATCTGTAAATTAGGAATAATAACGTATCTATAGCACAGGGTTGTGAATTAAATGAGTAAATATTCAATAAATGTCAATTATTATTGACTATTGTTTTTAGAAGGTTAGATGTTTCAAACCTGGTATAACTGGAGACTTGGAAAATATCATTAGGAATCATTAGAGTACTCCTATTCCTCCAGAGAGGACTGTTCTTAATTTCTCAAGATCTGTGTTCTTAAAGACCTCTTTTTATGTACCTGCTTTAGTCATCTTCCAAAGTATACAAACCCTACCCTGTGCTGTCCAGTTTGATAGCCACTAGCCATATATGGCTATGTAAAGTTAAATCTAAATTAATTAGAAATAAATAAAATGGAAATAAAAAATGCAGCCCCTTAGTTGCATTTGCGGCACTCACTGCAAGTGCTCCATAGCCGCATACGACTAGTGGCTGCCATACCTGACAGTGCAGATAAAGGACATGTTTGTTGTAGGAGAAAGTTCTGTTAGGTAACACTGAGATCAAACTTCTCACTATATAAGTGAAAACATTGAAGTCCAGAGGGTAGCATAACTATTCCAAAGTCATACAGCTAGTTAAGGACAGAATTATACTACAATATAAATTTCTATGCCAAGGTATTTTCCATTTGCCACAGAGACCTGCAGATTCACAGGGCCTCCCTCTGGAGTTTGCAGGAGTTGTACCATATTTATCAATGATCTTGGGATGGCTCCAGATTATCTACCCTGTGATACCATGTCCTTGAGTTTGAAGAAAGACTATGTCTCTGTTTTACTTATTGGGAGCTGCATTTCCATTTTAGAGTGTTTTCTTCTGGGAATCAGTGGGTCATGGGGTCACTCACACACAAAAGGTTAATAAATTATAGTTGTTAATGATAGTTGCCAATATTTATTGAGGATTTACTATGCACCAGTCATTTCCTCTTAGTGCTACATTCAGCTGATGAATGTGAGACACAGAAAGGTTATGTGGTATGCCCAAGGTCACAGCTAGGAAGTGGTAGACTTGGGATTTGAACTCTGGGCAGTATGATCTAGAGCCCCTGTTCTTGCCTACCATACTATACTGCACTTACTAATCAGCTGTCCAGTGTAGAGCATTATATAAAGAGTGTGATGACAAAGAATGAGGAGAAAATGTTCTAGCTCTCAGGAAATCAATAATTCATTTGTGGGCTGGGAGTAGACGAAGAGTGCATATACAAGCACTTGATTTATACATACATTTTAGTATTTATTATCACACAAATACTTATGGATTTGGCTCTCTGCATCTCTAAATCCACTCCCTTTCTTCTTTTCTTTCCTTTTTACGAAGAGAAAACAAAAAAACCCAATGCAAACATCAACAGTAAATGCCCTTCAACAACTGATAGTTGTTCACAAACAGTCTGCCTTCGCATCAGTATCCTTTCAGATTCCTTTGGATGTGCTCCTGGGAATCCATCTTGTTGACTTTCTAGGGCTGTGGGGGAATGAAGGAAGGGAAGCAGAGAAATCACTTTACTGCTTTGATTATAGTTCTAAGCTCTCCACCAGGGATTTCTCAATAAGGCCCTTGAGTTAAGTATGTTTGTGGCAAAAAGGATTTTTGTACAGATTTGCTAAATATGAATAAAGGATTTTTAAAAGAGTTGACAAATTTAACCATTGATTTCATGGGTTGGCAGCAATCCTTTTCAGTTTCTAAAAAATATCCTTGCCCATACTTGCTAGTAAAACCACACTGGCACCCAGCTAGCAACAGCAGTGTTTAAACATGCTGTGGCTGGCACCATTGAAATGACGACAGAAAGGGCCCGAGCCTCCCAAAGCTTCCTGACTGTGCTGTGCAGGGTCTCTTCCAAGATTTCAAATAGATGAATGAATAATGTACCTAGTCGCAGTTGCCACTGTGAACTGATCCAATCATGTGATGCTATTACTGAGTTACTAGTAGAATGTGATTTTTATTATTCATATTCCATCTGCTTTGAGGTTTGAATTTGAATTGTTTGTGCTTAACATCTGCATTTGGCATAAAGCCGCAGCCAGTGTTCCCGTTAATCTTCAGGTGTTTCTGGGCCACAGCTGAGTGGAACAGAGCTTCCAAAGAAGCCAGTTTCCTGGACCTGCAGCTCCAGGGAAAGTCACAAGGTGAAATAGATTGTTTAACAAATCCTGCTTCCTTTTCTTTTCTTTTCTTATTTTAGGCTAGAAGTTAAATCTTGCTGGGTATTATGAAGAAACCAAGGATACGAGTAGAGACTTAATTAACTGACCTCCACTTAACTAACTCACCATCTTACCTGACACATGCTACTACCTCTCTACAGGATGCTGTCTCCTGCCTTCTATCGGATAGAAGGCTGCTCAGTACTTCTGCTCCTTCTGAGTCTGAATTAACTGACTACTTACCTGACCTTGATTGTGCTGAGTACGAGGGCCCCACCTATGCCTTTATGAATTCATGATCCTGTTTTTTTCTTAACTCCATTTCATTAGTCAGAGAGAAATCTATTGGGCCTAGAAATTGCCTCTAAAAAAGGAAGGCTCCAAGCTACTGGGAGAAGCAAGACAGGCACCCACGCAGCCGGGCAAAGAAGAGTCAGCATAATTGTCAGGCTAAGCCAATGTCGTAGCCAGGCAGGTGGTGGTAGTTTCCACCTGCATCTTGAGTTCTGCCTTTTAGCTTTTAACAGTTCCTTGAATGTGAGAAGAGTTCCGTGAAATTTTACTGATGACAATTTCACACTAGGGACTGAAGCTCAAACAATGCTTTTTCCCTACTGACACCTGTAAAAAAGCATAATGAGTCAACAGTTTGTTTCAATAGAAGTCAGAACAAATTTATTTACTATTAACTGTTCTTTTCCTTGGATAATAATGAGTTCTAATGATTTTCCTGGGGGCATAGAAAATTGAAAAACTCACTTTAGACTTACCCACTAAAAATATAACTTAAAAAACTTGAAGATCCACAACTACAGTTGATTCTGGCCCTCTGCTATTCGTCTGTTAGCAGTCATATCGTTTTGCAAACTGTGTCCTTGCTTATCACTACATCTCACATCCTACCAAAGGGAAACCCGGGGGTACTGTTAGGATTCATATTTTACCTTCCAGTCCTTGATTGGAATAATGGAATTCTTGTAGAGAAGAGAACCATAAAGGAAAGCACTTGTCTTTCTCAAGATCATAGAAAGTAAATCTTCAATCTTGCAAGGGTGACTTGTTATAGAAAAGAGCAGTTTTAACTGGAGTTATAATAAGGGAAACTGGAGGGAAAGATCAAATGGGCCTGGAGGAGGAATGTCCTTGTCCAGAGTCCAGATGGAGGGGATGATGAGGAAGAGCTGCAGAGATGTAGGTGAAGAAAGAAGGTACTGAATGGGGTCCTGGGTTGGAAATGAAGCTCAGAAATAAAGCACTTGCAGAGGCTAATGGTAATGCTGGTACCCTGGCAGGATGTGAAAATCCTTGGCTTTCTCTGATCTAGAGTGATACTCAAGGCAAAGTGACTGTTTTGTAGTCATGATACAGTCTTAATGCTTGTTTATTGGGTGTTCTGTTCATTAAACCTTCTTCAGCAATGCTGTGTTAGCTTCAGGGCTTGACCAGGTAGCAGTGCTTTGATGAATGAAGCTCCACTCATGATTTTAAGGAAGAAGGGAGTGATTTTCAGCTCCTGTGATTTGATGGTTTTCTGAGAACTGGTGCTTCATCAAATACTCCATTAATTTCTTCTGAGTCTTTCACATGACCTTTCCAAGGGCATGCTTTTAACTAAACATGAGACTAAAGCTAATTGGACTGTTTTAAAGTAATTACTCTGAAGTATCACTAAAGTTTATCTGGCCATTATGTCACACATACAGCATGGCTGGTGAGCAACTGCTTAGAGCCCTGAGAAACGGAAGAGTTGCTGTGTCTTCACTGAAGCCACTTTACAAGCTCAGACCACCCAAATGCTCAAGCACACAGTGAATTAAAATATTTAGGGCAGAGTTTGACATAGCGAAAGATTCTGACATGTTCAAACATCACAATCTTACTTGTGTTTATACTGACCAAAGACCTCCTTTTTACTCCATTCCCCCCTATTTTCTAAAATGCATCATTAAAAAACAGAACTTGGCTAAGTTTGAATCCAAGGCTAGACCTTATAGAATCTTTGATTTTGAATCAAAGTTCAATAGAGCATTTTTAACTTCCACTTAATATAAACATGATGTTTTGCCTTTGCTGAAACCCAAATCTTTCTTCCTTTTCAAAGGCCTTTATGGACTACTAGCCCTGTCCATAAATAGTGAACATGTGAGCACCTCAGAAGGCTATGTCCTGTTGTACTTGTGAATACAGGTTTACAAGGCTTCATTATGCAAACAGATTTGTGTTGTTAGAATGTCAGCTACTTTAGGGACTGGAATCTTTCCTTTGTATCTTACAGCAAAAGTTATCTTAATGAGGAAGGAGGGGAAAGTAAGAAAGGAAGAAAGCAAGTGAGTAAGATGCTCCGGGTCTTTGGCAGCTTTTATTGGTCTTCTTCTGCTCCCTAGACAAATAAAAGTCACCTTTCCCAAGATCCCTCTCCTTCCATAATTTCTAAAGCTGAAGACTGTCAGGGGACAGAGGGAGTCAGAGTTTCAAGATGGGGATTGTGGGTTGGTTAGAATAGCCTTCTAGTTCCTCCCCCACCAACCCCAACACTGGCTTAATTTCTTTTTTTAAATCAAGACTTAAGATTTGCTTTATAGATTTTGTAGACTAATTGCCTCAACAGGGAAGTGCCTGGAATGAAGTGTTCAGACAAACCCAAGCTCCTTTCCTGACTCAGAGACTGTTGTATCTCCACTTTCCAGAGAGCAGTGAGAAGGAAAATGACTCAACAGAGACCCTCTTGTCCTTGTCCCCAGTTGATGAACAGGTTCCTACCCTTATTAAAAGGAATCTGTTGAGGATATATGTGGATATTTAGGTAAAGTAAGTCCTTTTAGAACCTAGCAAAATGTTATAAAAACATCATGGAACATTGTAAAAGCAAAATATTCTCATGGCTGCAAAATACTAGTTTCCAAGGATTGGACAAAAACATTTTCCTGAAGAGACTGGGTTGTTTTCATTTGGGTATCTAAGTATGGACAAAAGCACTGCCATCTAAGAGTGTATAAATCCATTTCTTCTCTGTATTCCCACATAATTTTTCTATTTGCTTAAACCAGTGCCCTTAGCACACTTGTGTTGAATTATGGTTACCCATTTCGGTCTGTCTCACATGATATTGAGGGCCGGCGTCATGTCTTTCACTCCTGTAGTCTCAATAGCAGCTAGTCCAGTCTAAGTTATGCACAAATGATGCTTGTCAAAGTTTACTGAACTGCAGCAATACCTTCTCGGTTGATGTTGTGACTGTTTAGCTAGGTGGACAGCACAGTCTGCTCCTGATGCCAGACAGATTGGCTAGTCTAGGCATGTTGATAATTGTCATCACTGTATATGAAAGATACCAAATTCATTGACGTCTTCTATAATTCCCTGGGGATAGTTTCAAGTGGATTTTGAAAATCAGGCACAGATATTCCTGCACTCATACATTTATTTAGGCATTCTATAAAATAAATGCTGAATCAAGAAGCATTACTGTGACTCACCTTTGCATATTTTATCATTCGAGTTTATTATTTTCTTTGATTTTTTAAAATTAAAATTATTCTTTATTTATAGGAGTATCACACTCTAATGTTAGGATATTTAGAAAACATAGAAATGTATAAAGAAAATAAAGATTAAAGGACTCTTATCTGTAAATATTATTTACAGCTTGTATTTTCTTCAAGACTCTTTATACACACATGTCATATTTGGATAATACACACACACATATTTTTTGTATCCTGCTCTGTTTATGTAACATTTCATCATAAACACTTTTATGTTATTAAAAATCTTATAAACATCACTTTAATGATGACCAATGACTGCTTGTACCATAACTTTGTGGCATTTCCCTATTAGTGGACATTGATATTGTTTCAAATTTTTGACAATTATAAATACGCTGTCATGAAAAACTTTCTGCTTAAAACCATATTTTGCTTGCTTTCTTAAGAATGGATTCTCAGAAGTAGAATTGCTGAGTGAGATTGCATGATTATTTTTAGGGCTGTTGATATGTATTTCCAAATTGTTTTCTAAAATGTTTTTGCCAATTTTTATTTCTGATAACCAGAATGTATTCTAAGACTACCATCATACTTAGACGTTTTTTTTAAAAATTGCTGGACTCTCATTATGGAATTGTACAGCACAATGATTCATAAGCAGAAATTTTGTCCTGAACCCTTCCAGTAAGGGTCCTGTCCTGGAGCCCACTAGTTACCTATTTAGTTGATTAACCCATTTACTTTTTTCATCCATTGTATTGAATTCTAAAGGAAAGAATTTCCCATGTATTTGTTGATAGGTTTGTCAAATACTTGAGTTTTATTCAAAAAAGGACTCTTTTAGTGAAGCTGTTTGGTCTACCTTACAGTCCTAGACACATTGTAGGAATATTTTTTTCTTTCCCTCCATCATCGGAAGATGCTATTAGCTCCCAAGTTAAAAGGCTAGAGAAATAATTCTTCCCGAATATCATTCAACTTTGAGATCCTTGGAGGAACAATTCATCCACAAAAATATTTTTTTCTTCAACATTTTGCTTTATTTATCATCTTGTATATAGGCATATTTTAGAGTGACAATCATGTCTTCAATAAAAATCTTATACAGATGTATATTTATGTTTATTGATAATTTATGTTTTCATACTCTGTTTATGAGTCAAGAATTCTGATTCTTCAAAAGTACGTACAGGTTGTAGAACACAATATAAATATTTGTCTGTGTATTCTGGAATGTCCACGACAGGTTTTATTACAACTATTGAGACTGTTTCTTCTTGGAGTAACCGCTTGTTTGCACTCAGAAGAATCAAAAATTTACATTTAACATGTATGTGTATTAAATTATTTTTAAATATAATACTCTTTTTTAATCAAACCAGTTGATTTTGTAATAATATCCATATTTTTAAACAATGCTACTTATTGTTTGCTGGTCACCATTTACACAAGCAAACAACATTAGTAAGCATGATACCTTCTTTCAAACTTTGCAGTAAATCTACATAGTCTAGTGAAAGTGTTTCAGTTACTGTAATTTCGTTTTATTTTTTAACATTAATTTATCTTTAATCACAATTTGTATTTCAAATCCATAGGTGGACTTACCATTTAAGGAAGTAATTTTTAGGAACAATTTATTTTAAAGCCAAAATAATCTGTTGTGTGCTTACATTAGTGTTATGTTTTTTAAGTTTCTTTTCAAAGTAAGGATACTGCTCTCGGTCTTTATCTTGGAAAGATAATTTTTTAGAGTACAGTTATCAACAGTGGCCCACAGAGTTATCTTTTCTCCTTCCAAAAGGTGCCTTCTAAATTGATGTTCAGGATAGGGCAATCAAAATTATAAATATACTTATAGTTCAATCTTATTCCTATTTAAGGTTTAAAACAGACTCTTGGTGACCCTATAATGATTATCTGACAAGAGCCTAGGCTACATGTCAAAGTAGAGATAAAGTTTTAAAAATGTAATATGCTTTTTACATATCTTCAACAAAGTATTCCAGATTATTTTACAGAATAAAATGTTTCCTTGTAAATTGTATAATTTTTCCATTATATATATGGAATACATAGAATCAAGTATCTGTGTGTTACACAGATCTAAGATACGTTTTAAAATGAACGTTCAATTTTAAGGTTTTCAAATTTTACATACATTTTTAGAACTTTCTAAAAGCTTCTAATGCCTTTAGTACAGTCATCTGAAAACAGCTAGGCATTCTTACTATTTTAAATCAATTAATTAGATTCATCACCTTTTAAAACCATTCTTAATTTTTTTATATAATGACATGGATGGTTGCCAAACAACTTTCCCCCATATGCTTAGTTTTATAGGATTTTAAGCTCAGAAAATGTATCTCCTGGCTCTCTGCAGTTTCTCTGACATACACAAGATGTAATCCCCAGCATGTTCCAGTTAAATGCCCCTTCATTTGGGCACTCAAACTGAACAGTTGCAATTTTAGACTTATTAGGGGCACAGCATCTCTTATCCAAGCATATCCCACAGAAAGTGGGTTGGCACTTTTTCCCTTTGGGGATCTTTACTATTTTTGATATATTACTATCACAAAGCTGAATCTAACAGTCTTTTCTCGTTCCTCACTTCACAGTTGCTGTTCTCGTTGGTCACCCTGTTAGATATTCCCATCCCACAGGTCCTGGAGCAAGGTGTCCACTTTGTTGCTCGCACAAGACATTTTCTTTTACAAATAAGTGGGAGATTCCTATAAGCTGCGGCAGGGCAGCGACGAGCAGCACCGACCCAAACAAAAATATTTTATATTTATTGTTGTTATGATCCAGTGAAGTCTTGAAACTACCCCTTAGGGCATGGAAAGAAGGCCTAGAATTTTTTTTCACTGCCACATTTTTGCCAAGGTAATTAAGTTCATCAAAGATGACTAGCCACTTCCAAGCACTCCCACTGGAGATTTTATTCAAGTTCCTTTCAGGAAGACTACACTGTCTCATCTGTAAGATGAAGTTGGTGGATCAGATTAATATGTAAGTTCCTCCCAACTGTAATGATACTCTAGGCCTTTGATCATATTTTTTTTGAAGCCTGTGTTTCTGGAGATTTCAGATTTGAGATTAGACACATGATATTTGAGAGAGGGCAATGAAATTCAAGTCTAGAAAACATTTGGTTTAACTAGCATCTCGACAATCAAGAACAATGGTGTCTGGTTTCTGAGCTAGGAACCAAGTATTCCAAGAGGTAGAAGAAGTAAATTATCATCTCTGAAGTTGGGGAGATTGGTTTATCTCGCCAATCAGGTCAGAGTGGAAAACATCCATTCAAAAGATAGATGACAATACAAAGTATCATTTGGTCAGTGGTGGTTTGAATAGGACTGCAAAACCTACAACATTTATTTCTGTGTACAGTAAAGAGGCAGGTGAAGGTGCGTGGAAGTACTCAGTGTCAATGGAATCATGAAGTTGTTGAATAAAAAATAACCTTTGATACCCAAAATGTCAGTCAGAGAGCACACTGGATTATCTGGTCTAAAGGACAGTCTGTAATATCTGACAGGTTTGAATAGTTTTGTACACAGACAACTTGACCAAAGTGCTCTCTTAAAGCTTGAAAGAAAATAGACTTTGGGCAATTAAAGAAAATGTTGCTTTATATGTGAAGCTTCCTATTGATAAGGTACAACAGGGCAAAATTACTAGGTTCAAAATAGGGCAATAAAAGCACAGGGTACTCTGGAAGGAAATGAACACACTGTGCATTTCTAGCTTTCCTCTGAGAAAATCTTTAAGGTATTCCATGCATTATTTCCTGTCCTTCAGCCCTGCCCTTTCCCACCCATGCTCTTTGCTCTTTGTCCCTTTGGTGGTACCCTTAGACACAGAACACTTGCTTAGATAGACCAAATATCTGATACCAAAAGATAAACTTCTGTTTTTAAAACTCTAATCAAAAGGCCTCACACATAGTAAGTGCCTAATATTGATGTAATCTGGGAAAGGAAAACAAGGAGGGTTATTTATCATAGCTTAAACTGAAAATGTAACAAAACTGCTTATTAAAATGAACTAAGCAAAAGAATCTACAAGAACTTAAAGTCTGGTATTTAAAGAGATCCATTTGTCTCAGTATTTATCTCACTTAGATCCAAAACAATCTGCCTTCTCTTGAGGTTGTAAAAATTCCACTAGCTAAAAGAACAGCTCCCCTCATTTCAGATGTGCCTCTTCCCATCTACCAAAGAACACCCATGTGAACATAATTTGAGAGATAGCCCTCACCTTTCCACTCAGTAGAAAAGGTCTGAAGGGCTGGGAGTGGACCACAGTAGGTTCTTTGTGCCCCCTGCACAAGCTGACTTTTCACGGGGTGACTCTGAAAAGACCCCGAAAGGATTTGATTGGGGTAAGTGTGCTGTAACTGGCCAGCAAGGTGTAAAGTTCACATGTGATGGACTGGTTCAGGGGTCAGTGCCAACTTCACTGGTTGTGTTGTGGATCTGGCCATATGAATGGATTCATGCTGCAAAAGTTGAAAGCTGTGTGCCAGAAGGTAAACAAAATTACAAGATTGTTTATGAAAGCTGGTCTGCTGGAACAACAGGAAAACATGTGGCTGGCCAAGATCTTTCAAGATCAGGCAGGTACTGACAATGGCTTCATCTTCGATATTCATGTTCCTCCAAAACAGCAGCCATCAGGCCCATCACAGCAGCAGGTCAGGCCAGCCGATTCTGGCCACGTGCTTGGGCTTCAGGTGCCTTCAGGCCTAGCTCAGCAGCAGGCTGATGGCTCATCAGCAAGGCAGCACACCCGTGAGAAGCAGATGCCAGAGGGGGAAGAAGAGGAGGAGGGCTTATTCTCTGTCCACTCTCTGAGAGGGGAGTGTCGACAGTGAACAGCTTGAGAAATATGTTAACTAATGGAGGGAATTTGTTAAAGTAAAGACCTATCCAAGATTGGAACAGGTTACCAGGGAAGGCTATTCTAGGACAACCTAAGAAAAATTTAAACTGGACAGAGTTGCGTAAAGACAAGATTTAGGTATTTGAGGCTTAAGAAACGAACCATTTTTTCTTCTGTATACTCTGTGCAACTGTTGCTTTTTCAAGTTTATGAAGCTATTAATTTTGCATTTACACATGAGTAATTTGTCCTCTTTTTTTTCTTTTCTTGCTATCAGGCTATAAAGAAGACTAATTATATTGTGTGTGTTGGCACCATAAATGTCTTTTTCTGATTAATTCTGAAGGCCAGAATTCAAAAACCATTGTCGTCTCTCTAAATTTGATTATTTGGAAATAGGAGGGCTCCAACTTCTGAAAACTTAGATTCTTAGGTTTTCTTGACAATGGGTGCATCCTTATAGTAGCTCATAAAGCCAAGGTCACATGGTCAGAATCACCTCTTCCTGAAATCTCAGTGACCAGTTGAATGGCCCTTGACCTCACATCGTATGTGCAGGGGAAATCTTGGCCCCAGGAAAGTCAGACTGGACTGAGTTGTGCAGCATCTTAGGCAAGCCTGCACTTGGCTTCTCTGTCCATGCTGTCCTCACCACAATCCCTCGGCAACCTCTTAACTTTTCCCAGCTGGTCTCTAGTCTCTTCCCTTACTCATTTTGTGAGGAGTCAGCCTAGGGAAGTCAAAAGAGCAGAGGATTAGGACCGGGAGCCAGTGCTCATAGTTCTAGCCTTGGTACCCATTGATTATATGACCATAAGCACATCAATCCTTGACTTGGAGTCTTAGTTTACTTGTCTGTGAAATTAGGAGGCCTGACTATGTGCTTTTTAAGGAGCTTCAAGTGTAAAATTTCTCCAAACCAATGCTTCCAAGTTTGTCTATGTTCATGAACTGTAGCCTTCTTCTTCTTCCTATCCTTCTTGCTACTATAGAACTGACCTAATCTCAAGATGGGATTTTGGAGGCAGCAAAAGGAAAGGCTGGGGAGCCTGTGAGGTTGCTAGAGATGCCTGGATATTTAGACACAGAACTGATTAAAATTTCCACCATCATACAGCTTAAGGGCTTGGAGGCTGCTCTGCCCTGAAATATCCATACCTAGTACTGCTATTTGTGACTACTGCACCCCTTTTAGTCTGCCTTGAATGCTCATTCTAATTTGACTCCATATAAATAAAAATGTTGAAAAAAGGACAAATTCATGGCAGAATTTTGGACAGGCTTTGAACCCTTCCCTAGGATGGCACTTATTTATGCTTAGGCTTGCAGGATAATGCAAGATATATTATGCATAATTCTATTTTCAGGGGTTAACAATCAAGTTAGGGAGATAAGACAGATATAGATATGTTGGCTTTACCTTCATGTTTCAAATAAAATTATGAATTGCTAAGTCTAGTTTTTTTAGGTTGAGCAAAAAAAAAAAATCCATAGCACCCTTGGGGAAACTCCTCATGCGCCCTAGGTGCGTTTATTTCTGACTTGGTTCAGAAGAAATCAGTAAGGGCTGTTGGGAACTGTCAGGACATAGATGCTGACTTCCAGTTTTTTTTAATTCTTCTGGATAAAACAGCTTCCTTCATTCATCAAACATTAGGGCATACTATATGGCAGGCATTTTTATAGCCCTTAGATGTAAAAATCTTTAGAGCCAGACAGAGACCTGGGTTCAAATGTGACCATTCTCATGATTCGTGTGAACTTGGGCAAATTACTCACCTTCCTAAATCTTAGGTTTCTCCTTTGGAGTGGAGGATAGAAGGGCCTCCCCTGAATGTTGTTAATATTAAATGAGATCATATATATATTAAATGAGTATTAAATTAATAAAATATAAATTGTTAATATTAAATGAGATCATATATATATAACATATATATATATGTTTTACACATACATACATACATAAGTACATACTTGGAAGGTTATTATAAACTCCAAAGGAAGGGAGAGATCTGAAAAGATATTCCAGGATCCTCACTTTTTTGAATCTCATTTGTCCATCAGAAATGCTCTGACTGCCCATACTTTCTGGAGGAAATTTTGGCTGACAATCAGCTTCCTCTCACCCACCTTGCTTGGTGATTTCCTCTTGGGTCTCCTGAACTTTGGTTGATTTCTGTGGCCCGCTTGGTTACCACAGGGAATAGTGCATGCTCCTTAGAGGGAAGAGCTGCAGCCCATGTCCCAATGCTCATATGACGTCCTGTGACATGCCCTTGCAAACAGATCCTGTCATTGCCACAGTTCATAGAATAAGTGCCCCTCTGCTTCCACAGATACTGTAAAACTCAATTCCCACAAAAATCCCCTATCAGGGTGGTCAGGCCCTGGCTCTGGGCAACTGGCCCTAATTCACACAAGGACAGTTGATGCTGGTTATTTATGTCCTTTGACATTTCTAAGCACTTTTCTGGATTTTAAAAGGAGGATTTTGAAAAACCAAATGTTTGTAGCTAGCAGGCAGTATTTCCAAATCCTTGGATGATTATTAAGTGAAACGCGCTCTTGGGGATTAGAGTTAATTTTCAACTGGGTTGGCAAGTTACTATGGGCATCAGCATATCTATTAGGAAATCTCTTAGAATTGAAAACGACTGTGTGTAGTATTTTATTTTTGCCTTTAAAAATTTGACATAAAGATACACAAAAAATGATTAACAAGATTTTGTCACTAGAGCATAGGATGAGAATGTGTGGGAGATATTTATTTTTGCTTTATTTTATCCAATAATAATAATAATAATAAAACTGTAGTAATATTGAAAATAATATTTAACACCTTTTTGGTGCTTTATTGTATATTATTTCCCTCATGTATTTATCATTTACTTTTCATAATAACCACTTATGATAAAGACTGCTGTGCCAGTTTGGATGTATTTAGCTATAAGTAACAGAAGATTGGCTTAAATGAAGAAGTTTATTACCTTACATTGTAAGAAATTACATGGTAGATAGAGTGTCTTCAGCAGTGATAACTTCAGAGACATCAGGATCTACTATTTCTGTCTTTCTGCCCTGCCTTCATCCACATGGCAGGTGGTTCTTTTTTTTTTTAACAAAACTTTATTCTTAAATGTACAACAGGCTCCAAGACAATACTTCATTCTAGCTATAGGTGGCAACAGATGGTATGGCAGGGAATCCAGATGTTTAAACAGGAATGGAATTAAAGATCACCGTTGCCTCAGGCACAAGGAACAACTTGCTTTTTGCCAGATTTCTTAATTCCACCTGTGGCCAGGGCGTCCTTCCCTGTGGCCTTCATTTTCAGCTCCTCGAGTTTGTTCTGCTCCTACTTCTGTTTCTGCCTGGATGCCTTGTCTTCCTAGTCCATCTCCTTGGCCTGCTTCGAGGGCTTCTTGCTATCTTTGCGGCGGGACATGGCGCTTGC
The DNA here is from genome assembly GCA_032199065.1 of Smutsia gigantea. Lineage (NCBI taxonomy): Eukaryota > Metazoa > Chordata > Mammalia > Pholidota > Manidae > Smutsia > Smutsia gigantea. The sequence goes on from JAVSCE010010271.1 coordinate 147,633, forward strand.
ACTGCAGGTGGTTCTTAAGTCAGCTCCCCTCATGGCCCTGAAGTGGCTGCTGCTTCACATCCAAATATGGCAACATCCAGTCTCCTCCCCAATGTGTCTCTTCTTTTAAAGAGAGCCCCTCACTCCCCAAGACAGTCACACAATTGCTGCACATGCATTCCTAAATGGGCCACCCACTGCAAGGAGAAAAGGACCACCATGGAGGCTTCTAAACAAATCATTTTTCCTTGCCTCCCAGATAAGCTAAGAACCATAGGTGGTGGAGGGGGGGTTGTCCCCTCACCCTTCTTCCCAGGATCAGAGAGTTCTGTTACACAAAGGAAGGGGATGGGTTAAATTACTGTCTGTTATACTATCATTATCCAAATGTTTATAGATGAGGAAACTGAGGGTAAGATGGGTCAGTTCCTCATGGATATATGGTTAGTGGTTAATGCTTAATGTGTAGTATTGCTGAGCCTTGAAATTAGATCTGCTTATTCCAACGCTTATCTATGCTTTTAACTACTGTTCAAAAAATTCAACTGAGTTAATTTTAAGGATCTTACTGCCTTTATTCAATGATTCAGGAATCAGGCAGATAGAAAGGAGCACCAAGGAGTTGTACAAAATGAAATACTTTTATCAGTGAAAGAGGGCAGGAGCAAGAAGTTATACCAGGCAAACAGCGGGTTGGTTATTGCAAGGTTACTTTCTTCAGGGTATGGCATGGGTCTGTCAGGCAGATCGCCCAGCTAGTGCCGCTCAGGTGGTTCCTGAATGACTGGTTTAAGATCCCATTTCTGGGAGAGTGGAAACTGTAATAAGTCTTAGCTTGGTGACTTAGCCTAAGCACAAGCAACTCCATTTTGGAACTGTTGTCTTATCTTTAACATCACTGTGACAGGTTGCCTCTGTTGTGTGCTATCGTATACCACCTTGCTCGCAACATGTATTGCTTTATGAATAATTTTTAAATGTTTTTCTTTTTTAAAAATAATTATGCTTGTAGGGTTCAGTTAGTTCTAACCACAGCTCCTCTGGTATTCAAACTTGGGGCACCACTTAAACTTTTTGGATGTAGTTTCCCTTACTGTTAAAATGAGACTGAGCAGCTAGATGAGAGCAAGATCTTTTCTAGCCCTAAATACCATAAGTATATGGTTCTCATGTGAAAAATCATTCAGAGTAGAGATTTAAAAATTTTGTACAGTTTTACAAATAATGTTGTTCATGAAAAATCTGGCCGAATTTTTAGAAACAAATATTACTCTTTCTATAAAATGTACCTGCTTCTTTGCCACCAGTGAAGATGGTGGTGCAGAACCCTTCACCATTGGAGGTTTGGCCCTGATATCCTAGGGTGTTTTTTCTTTTCTCTTCTCTCTATCATGGTACTAGCTCTTCCAAGGACTCAGCTCACCAGGCAGGAAGATGCCAGGAAGCCCATCTGCCAGTGGCTGTGAGCTGACAGCTGCTCCACAATACCCACCAGAAACCTTGGTTTCCATGCTGTGTAAGGAAGCACAACCCAAGTGAGCAGGTGAGGGCCCTTGTATCTAGGAAATCTGTCCTCTAGATATGTATGTATACAAATATATACTGCTTGCCGTCCTGTGACTTCCAGCTGAGTTCGATCTTCTCAAGGACTTGGAGTAAGAGGAGAATAAAGACAACTTTTCCACCCAGCGTTAATGGACAGAGTAAAAGCATAGGCAGTAGAGACAAAGGGAAGAGGGGTGAGATGTGTGTGTGTGTGTGTTTTATTTTTTCTCATTTCTAGAAAACAAGGTAGAAAATTTAGGTAAGAAAGAGAGGTTTCATAGTTTTATTCAGACCAATATGAGACCAACATGAAATTGAAATGCTAGGTATCAGCAAAGCAATATTAACATTTGCTGAGGAACTTTTGATGTTGAAAAATCTATAATAAGCTTTACCATTAAAAAAACATAATATTGTCCAACATTTCCCCTTGAGTTCTGGAAAAGCTGAAACATGTCAATTGATAGCAAAGGTGTCTTCAAACCTGCCATTTACCCCAGAGCTAGATACACATTGCCTTTATGCCAACAATAATCATAAAATTAAATAAGTAGTAGTTAATAAGACTTGGTGTGAACTTTATTGAATTTGTTTGCCTTCCTCGTGTTAGAGCCAATAGGAGTCAGGCATGTATTCCAAGAGTTAAAGGAGAAAATTATCCATGTTTGTTCATCCCCAAATCCCTCTGTCAGAGGCAGCGAGAGAGCCATCTCCTTAAAGTGCATTTTCAGTATTGGTCACTTTGGATAAGAGTTGCAGGTAGACTTCCAAACTGGTACCCTGAGCCAAGTACAGCTCACATGAGGCTCGTTGACAGTAACAGGTAACACTTGCATCTGAATCGATTCGTGAACTGTCACTTCCCAAGCCTAAAGCAAGCATGTGCTTTTGGATTAAACTATCCAGGTAATGCTTTGATTTCCATTTTTCTTCCCCATACAAATTAAAAACAAAATTCATTAGGTAATGGAAGAAATAAGCTATACCACATGGCCACCGAATCCTTTCTAAGATTTGTCTGCATTCTCATGGACCGATCAGGACTTTGGATTCTGGCCTTCTTTAAAAGGCATATCCCACATGCAGAGTCCTCCTTCAGTCAACCCAGGGTGGTTCTTCAAAGACTCTGGGAAGGCAGCTGTCACCCAGAAAGCTCTTTTGAATTGCAGAATTCTGGGCACTCCCACCTCATAATACAGCACTGAAGATAACTTCGCTGCCTCACAGCCTCCGACGTGCTGGTACAGCTGAAGGAGCTAACTTTGGCAGCCATAGATCATGGACACTCCATCTCAGCTTTTCTCAGAATAGCTTTTCATCAGGAGACTCTGCACATCTCTCAAAACAAATGCAACAAGAAGGGAAACAAATATAAATATGTGCTTTAAAGAAAGATACTATTATGAATCTTTGGATTTTGATACATGGCTACAGTGTGTGGAAATCAATCATTTTTGGCTTATGAACAGCTCAGTGTGGTGAAGCAGTGGAGTTAAGAGTTGAGGCAGTTTGGATTTTAGGTCCGGCCTTGCCTACAGCTCATGAGTCACTTAGTTTAGCTTCTGTGACCTTGGTTTCCTCATCTGTAAGAGCCTTGGGCCAGATGATCTTTGACCTAGTGACTTTATGGAAAGTGAATGTCGGAGGCACATGTTCACCTTCTCCAGTTACCAGCTGTGAGTATGTGACTGGACCAAATGGCACTAACTGTCGAAATGATTTAGGCTGAAGGGGAAGCATTCTGAAATGGGACAAGGGCACCTCATGTTGAAACCTGGAGCCGGTCAACTCTCCAGAGCCTGAGCCAACCTTTGCTTCTGCCTTCTACCTCCACTTGTTTTAGCTGGCCCGGAAAGGATTCAATAAACTTGTTGGAATTAGTATGTTTCAGTAGGTAGCTTTATGAATAGTTACAAATCTAATGCTTGCCTCAAATTTCTAATTTCTTGTAACTGATCCAAAATTACCATCTAGTTCATAGTCTTACAGATAACCCAATCTCTTCCAGTTTATAACTGTCTCCTTTGGATAGATATTGGGTTATATCACAATTCAAACTCTCTATCAGGACTGTATCTCTCTTAAGGAAACCCCCTTCTAGCTTCCCTTCCTCCTAAAGGCTTCTGTAGAGAGAAGCTTACTCTTCTTGAACATGTCAGTTGGGAGATGGATCCTTGGACTGAGAAGCCTTCTGGGTCCTCTTTGACTTCAACTGAGATGTACTTTGTCCCATCTGGTCACCTGGCATCCTACACTGGTCTCCACCAGATGTAGGTGATTCCACTTGGATTTGGGGACCTGATGTTAACATCTAACACTTTGCCATTAAATCTGTATTTGAGGTATTGGCAATTTGCGAATTTATTTGTTTGAATTCCAGGCCTTGCTTAGTCCACCAATCTTGAGTACATTGTCCCTAATTTGGGTAATGGGAGATTCTGAATCTCCTACATGCTCCCCAAGATCTGGGGAATCAGTGACACTGTATCAGGTTTTCACTCTTTGCCAAATTCCTCCACGTTATAATTTCTAATCTACTTGAGCCTTCTTCACTAAATCTCACATTAGTGCAGGGCAGGCACATGGTGAGGTTGTTTGCTCCCATTCTTCTGAGCGGGAAGACTGCCCCAGGCCCCTGCTGCCCTGGCTCACCGTGAAAGAGAGCAGTGATTGCTGCGTGGTGACTGGCGTGGAGGAGAGGATGGAAGTGGTTGCCTTCATGCTCCATATTTGCCATCGTAACTTCTGCCTTCACAGCACAGTAACTCTTGTCATTGAGTTGACATCATTTCCCGAGTGAGGCTGACAAATATATATATATAGGACATGACTTAGAGCAGTGGTTCTCAAACATTAGCAGGTAAATAATCTCCTGGAGGGTTTGTTAGAACAGATTTCTAGGCCTCACCCTCGGTTTCTGATTCTGTAAGTCTAGGGTGGAGCCTAAGAATGTATATTTCTAACAAGTTCTCAGGTGATACTGATGCTGGTGGTCCTAGGACCCCAGTGACACAGAATTTCCAGGTTCTGATGCTATATACAGATGGTGGTAAAACAATGAAATTTTTGTGTATGATTTTGTGCTTGGAAACCTGAAGATACAGAGTTTTCAATCTGAGAGATGTCACTGGGGTCTGAATAGAGAATAAGTATTAAAAAATTAATGAATGAGCCACCTATTTATACTATTATAATTATATATTTTACAGTGATTCCTATCTTTTCCCTTTATGCATTTCCAGATTACTAACCTGGGCGACCCTGCAGCGAAGGAAATTAACAACCATGGTGTAATTTGGGGTGACTAAAAGATCTTTCTCTACCTATGTGTGTGTCTAAAATACCTACATTAGCTCTGAGCTCAGATCTGAGCCTCACCAGGCTTCCTGCTTTCAGGAGGAAGCAAGAAAAAGCAAGGGCCACCCTATTTATGGCTAGGTTTAACATACTAGTTTCTTCTTGTATTGTTTCCTGTTCATTATCTCCTATATATCAAACATAAACTTCTATTGAAACTTTTCAAAACTGATAATAGCTTTATATGCATACAATAAAATTCACCTATTTTAAGGCACAATTCAACTTTTTTTAGTCTGTTTACAAAGTTGTACAACCATCACATGTAATTTAAGAACATTTTTATCACCTGCTAAAAAAACCTCATGTCCATGTACACTGACTTCTCAGCCACTCTCTCTTCTGGGCAACCACTAATCTGCTCCCTATCTCTATACATTTGCCTACTAGATATTTCTTACAAGTGGAATCATACAATGTGTATTCTTCTAGGTCTGGCTTCTTTCACTGAGCAGAATGTTTTGGAGTTTCATCCATGTTGTAGCAAATATCGGTACGCATCAAACACTAACTTCCACTGAATCTTCCTTCGATATGTGCACCTCTTTCTTTCCCTTTCCATTGTGATTCTCAGTCTAAGTCCTTGTTACTCAAAGTGTAGTCCCCTACCAGTAACACCAGCATCACCCCGGATATACTCTATACAGACATTCAGTCAGAATCTGCATTTTAACAAGATCCCCGGGGGTTCAAATGCCACTGCAGTTTGGGAGGCACTGTCCAGGGAAAGCTCTTCACCTCTGTTGAAAGGGATTAAGAGCAGCCTTGCCATAGCCCCCTGCCTCCAGTCTCCTTGCCAGATCACCCAGCCTGTGCACTGCTGATTAGTCCTGAGATTAGTTATCAAATGTCAATCCCTGCCTGCCACACTCTGTTTCTTATATAACATCAATGGCTTCCTATTAACTCTTTGAGTGCTAAGTCCCCGTCACTCAAATGTGGTACTGAAAGCTTTCTAAAACAGCCTCTCCTTTACCTACAAAACTTCTCAACTTTAATGCTCTTACAAAAACTTTCAGTTCCTGACATGCCAGACCTCTCATTCACCCTGATCACACTTCAGCCAGCCTCGATGTCAAGTGTCTTATTGAGCTGTTCTTCCCTCTGTCTACCCAATTCTGCCCACCCCTCCAAGGAGCAATGCGGGCACCATCCCTGCCTGCTCACCGGACATAGGAACTCTCCTGACTTATAGGTTCACACTGAGCTTTTTTTAAGTCCTAAGAATACTTACTAAACACCTAATCCTGTGGTACGCTGTGGCTGCTCATAATATTAACAATGATAATAACAATAATAATGATGATACCACAGATTGCCACAACAATTTATTGGGGACTTTAACTTCCCATTTAGTTTATATAATCTGCATTTTTTAAAATATAAAAATATAAGCTCCTAGAGAGTAAGAGTAGGCCATTGCCATTGGTTCCTAGGAGAGCCCTGGCCATATTGTAGGCACTCTAGCCACTCTGTGGGAATGAGTGCCAGGCCAGAGGAAGAAATGATTCCGACAGAGCTTACATATAAACTCTTACAGGATAAATGATAATAAAAATATCACTCCTACTACTATATTGATATTTATTAAATACTATGAGATCTTCTGTGCATGCTATCTTGTGCAGTTTTCAACAGAACTCCCCAAAGTAAGCAGTGTTGTTTAGTGAGCCACTCTTACTTATCCCCGTGGATGCAGAAACTGTGGCTGGAAAATGTGCGACTTATTTAAGACATACAGCTAGTAAGTGCAGAGCTAAGACTGAAACCCAAGTTTCTGATTCTATTATGCTGTTTCTCCATATTGCAAATGGAATCCCACAAGGGAGTATTGGGATGTGATGGGGATAACTAGGGTCTTAGAGGTCATAACTATTTTTCTGAATCAGGAAGTGTTTCCACAGGCAATATTCCTGTTTTCATTGGAACACTGGCAAGATTAAGTCACTCATGAGTTTCCTCCTTTGCGTCAGAGAACATTCAAAGGGAACAACTCAATGGATATAAATGAACTCCACCAGCTTCCTAGGCCGAGTTCTTCTTGTTCTTTCCTTGTGAGTGGTCTAGGTGGGCTGACACTCTCTCTCTGAATGAAACACCTTTACTGTAATTTCACCATGGGGTGACCAGGAGAACAAAGGAGACTCTGACATTTAGGTAGAAGGTAAACTACCTTATCTGGTCAGCTGCCTGCACAGGTGTGACAGGTAACTTGCTTCTACTGAGTACCAATACATTTTCAGTAGCACGCCCAGAAAAATGTTTATATCCCTGTTCCATGTTTTCATAGTTATCACTTAGCAATTCCCATTTCTTTTTAATGGTTCCCAGGTCACTGTACCCAAAAGACTTCCTATGACTCACAGCTTCACATATGATTTCTATAAAGCCAACCTCAGAATGAAGTAGAATGGGAGAATGTAGGAACCTGGAGCCAGGAGAGATGGCAGGGTCATTGGTTCAGAGGTCTCCAGAGGGCTCCTCAGAAGGTGGCATTCTGTGGAAGTCCTTGCCAGCCACCATAGTATGAGAGGAGTGAATAAGTATTCTACTGTCATGTAACAAATTACCATAAACCAAACAGCTTAAAGTAACATCCATTTTAGTTGCTCAGAGTTCTGTAGGTCAGAAGTCTGGCATGGCATGACTGAGTTCTCTGCTCGTATCACAAAGCTGAAATCAAGGGGTTTACTGGGCTGAGTTCTTGTTTAGAGGCTCTGGGGAAAAGTCAGCTTCCAAGAAGTTTACTCTTGTAGTCATAGGACTGAGCTCCTAGTTTCCTTGCTGGCTGTCAGAGGGGGCTACACTCAGTTCCTAGAGACTACCTGCATTCTCTGCCATGTGGTCCTCTCCATCTTCAAGCCATCAGTAATGTGTTGAATCCTTCTTGTGCTTCAAAGCTCTGTCTTCCTTTATGACCATCAATCAGAACAAACTCACTTGTCAAGGGCTCTCATGATTAGGTTAGGCCCACCCAGATAATTTCCCTATCTTGAGTTCTGTGGATTTAGAATCTTACATACATTTCCAAAATTCCTTCACAGTAGTACTCAGATTAGTGTTTGATGGAATAACTGGGAGAAAGTGTGTGAACACCAGGGCTGGGGATTTCAGGGGCGATCTTAGAATCTGCCCTCCGTAATCTGGGTGGAACTACACTCCCCATTTTGCTTCTGTCAGAATTGCCTCATCTTGGTAGCTTTTTATTCTGTGCCTTCTTGTCCATTTTTCAAATAAATAAACAGTTATTTGGTTTAAACAACGATTTGGCTACACTCTGCTCAATGACCTGTACTAACTCCTTCACTTCACAGATGAGTACAAAGCCCAGAGAGGATATGGTATGTCAAGGAGACCCAGTTGGTTAGTTGTAGAGTTGGGGTTACATGCCAAACCTTCTGACTCCTGGGCCATTGCTCTTTCCATAGCATCATACTGTTTTACCCTGGAAGTCTGCCTTCATCATTTCTCATTATCAACCCGAATTTCACATTAACTTAATTAGTCTTCCTTATGATCCCTGAAAGTGGGTATTACTATTATTGTTATTCCCTTAGGTATCAGCATGAGTACTTATCTCTGAGTTGGGGCACTGCACAGACTAATTACTGACATTACTAGGTGAGGTAATTAATATTCTGCAAGACAGTGGGTAATTACAGGATGCTCTCATGCTTCTTAGCTCCTCCACAGGGTTCTTTTTCCTGCTCTAACTCTTTTTCTGTGCACAGTGAGTGTTCCCACACAGTTCAGGAAATGGTAGGAGCTAGATGGAGATATAGTTTGCAGGGCAAAAAATATAAGAGAACACTGTGTTCTGCAATCTTTCTCTGAAAGTCCAACCTGTACCATATGCATAGACAGCGGCATTGCCAGCAACAGCCATTGACACATCCCCACTGATCTGAACTCCCCAGGTATCAACATTCAATGGTTCTCTGGTTAAAATGTGCCATTAACTCTGTCCCTAAAGAAAGTAATCTCAGCAGGGAGCTTGAGAACATGAGTCTTCCCCAAATTCTGGGTTTTCGTATTTGCACTCAGTGTTGTTATTTCTTCTTGATAAAATACACAAATCAAAAACAATCATGAGAACAGACAGTCAACAGTAACTATTGCTATGTGAAGACTGGGCAAAGGCTATGTCCATACCAGAATCCGTGTCTCCCATAGTTTTTAGATTACAACCCACAGTAGGAACCACATGGCATTAAGTTTAGTATGCTATACTCATGTGTAGACATGAGTAAATACATATGATAAACTAAAAGGAAACAAAAGTTTATGAAATATCTTTACTACTGGTACTTTCTGTTTGAAGCTTTTTAAAAATGCTGTTTAAGCATATAGACTTGCAAGATGGCAGCATGAGAGGTGAGATGGAGAGCTCCTCCCAAAACCACAAATAGTACAAAAATATAGTTAATTAATACAACTAACCATAAAACAGCAAAAAGAAAGAAGGCTGAACCAGACTGCAAACAGACCTCACGAACAGAGCAGACCTCACAAAACAGCGTAACGTAGGAAAGCCTTAATCTGGCGTGACCCAAGCCCTTTCCCCACCCCAGCTAACCGATGGGAGGAAGAGAAACGGAGCCGGGGAGGGGGTGGAAGCCTGGGACTGCTGGACACCTAGCCCTGGACATCTGCTTTGTGAGCAGAATCCTATATTGTGTGGTGCCCTGGGCATTGGGGAGCTTGGACAGGCGTAGTGCTTCAGAAATTGACATTCCAGCGTTTGTGGAGGAGGGGATCCACACCCAGCCGCTCTGTGTCAGAGGAAAGGCAGGTAGTCTGAGAGGCTTCCTAGCAGTCAGAGGGCTGCTGAAGGGGCGTGTTTTGCAGGGAGCTTACTGTGCTGAGTTTTTACTGTGTGGGAGAAGGGAGAGCTGGACAAGGTTACGTGGATGCACTCTGCACAGCTGGTAGGGAACTTTGGGGAGCTTCAGGTGCTCCACCCCCTGGCTGCCTACTCCGCTCTGAGGCCCCCCACTGTGACACACAGTCGGCCAAACCTTCCTACTGGCTTGCTGGCATCTGTGCGCAAACCAGCAGTCCCTGCACAGGCGTCAGGCCAGCCAGACGGAGGCTCCACCTACAACAGCTAGAGACGCAAAACATGGAGGTTTACACGTGTGTGCTTGGTCCACTGCTTCTGACACTGGAGACAGGCACCACAGACGGGAATCAGGAAACAGATCTTTCCTCCCCCCAGGCACCAGCTCTGCTCCCCTATGACTCCCAACCTCACTCTAGGGGCTGAGCAGCTCCAGAGACTGGAGTTTCTGTGCACTAGAGGGCACCACACAGAAATATGAAATGACAAAAGAACATGGTTCAGACCAAAATCTCACAAACCCCAGAAAGAGGGCCAAATGAAACTGAACTCACCAATCTTCCTGAAAGAGAGTTGAAAATAAAAATTATAAACATGCTTATGGAGGTACAGAAAAATATTCAAGAACTCAGGAATGAATTTAAGTTGGAGATTCAATCATTAAGAAATTCCATATCTGAAATGCAACAGGCAATGGAGGAATTTAAAAGCAGATTAGATGTAGTAGAAGAGATGGTAAATGGAAGAGAAATTAGAGAAGAGGAATACAAAGAAGCTGAGGCACAGAAAGAAAAAAAGGATCTCTAAGAATGAAAGAATATTGAGAGAATTGTGTGACCAATCTAAACGCAGCAATATTCGCATTATAGGGGTACCAGAAGAAGAGAGAGAAAAGGGGATAGAAAGTGTCATTGAGGAGGTAATTGCTGAAAACTTGCTCAGTCTGGGGAAGGAGATAGTCTCTCAGGCCATGGAGGTGCACAGATCTCCCAACACAAGGGACCCAAGGAAGATAACATCAAGACATATAATAATTAAAATGGCAAAGATCAAGGATAAAGACAGACTTTTAAAAGCAACTAGAGAAAGAAAAGACATCACCTACAAAGGAAAACCCATCAAGCTATCATCAGACTTCTCAACAGAAACCTTACAGGCCAGAAGGGAGTGGCATGATATGTTTAACGCAATGAAGCAGAAGGGCCTTGAACCAAGAATACTTTATCTGGCAAGGTTATCATTTAAATTTGAAGAGCGGATTAAACAATTTTCAGATAAGCAAAAGCTGAGAGAATTTACCTCCCACAAACCACCTCTATAGTGCATTTTGGAGGGATTCCTAGAGATGGAAGTATTCCTAAGGCTAAAAAGCTGTCACCCAAGGGAAGACAGAGAGTACGGAATATGATTCATAACATACAATGAATAGAGGAGGAAGAAAAAGGAGGAAAAAAAAGAATCTTTAGGTTGTGTTTGTAATAGTAAAAGAAGTAAGTTAAATTACACTGTTAGATAGTAAGGGAATTTCCCTTGAACCTTTGGTACCACGAATCTAAAGCCTGCAATGGCAATTAGTACATACCTATCGATAATCACCCCAAATGTAAATGGTCTGAATGCACCAATCAAAAGACATAGAGTTACTGAATGGATAAAAAAACAAGACCCATCTATATGCTGCCTACAACAGACTCACTTCAAACCCAAAGACATACACAGACTGAAAGTGAAGGGATGGAAAAAGATATTTCATGCAACTAATAGTGAGAAAAAAGCAGGAGTTGCAGTACTTATATAAGACAAAATAGACTTCAAAATAAAGAAAGTCACAAGAGACAACGAAGAACATTACATAATGGTAAAAGGGTCAGTCCAACAAGAGGATATAACTATTATAAATATCTATGCACCTAACACAGGATCACCTACATATGTGAAACAAATACTAACAGAATTAAAGGGGGAAATAGAATGCAATGCATTTATTTTAGGAGACTTCAACACACCACTCACTCTAAAGGACAGATCAACCAGAAAGAAAACACTTAAAGAGGCAGAGGCACTGAACAACATATTAGAACAGATGGACCCAAAGGACATCTACAGAACACTCCATCCAAAAGCAACATTCTTCTCAAGTGCACATGGAACATTTTCAATAAGTGGTCATATATTAGGCCACAAAAAGAACCTCAGTAAATTCAAAAAGATTGAAATTGTACCAACCAGCTTCTCAGATCACAAAGGTAGGAAAATAGAAATAAATTATACAAAGTAAACTAAAAAGCCCACAAACACATGGAGGCTTAATAACATGATCCTAAATAACCAATGGATCAATGACCAAATTAAAACAGAGATCAAGCAATATATGGAGACAAATGAAAACAATAATTCAACACCACAAAATCTGTGGGATGTAGCGAAGGCTGTGCTAAGAGGGAAATATATTGCAATACAGGCCTACCTCAGGAAAGAAGAACAATCCCAAATGAATAGTCTAAACTCACAACTAATGAAACTAGAAAGAGAAGAACAAATGAGGCCCAAAGTCAGTAGAAGGAGGGACATAATAAAGATTAAAACAGAAATAAATAAAATTCAGAAGAATAAAACAATAGAGTCAATGAAAGCAGGAGCTGGTTCTTCAAGAAAATAAACAAAATAAATGCTTGGCCAGACTTATCAAGAAAAAAAGAGAGTCTACACACATAAACAGAATCAGAAATGAGAAAGGAAAAATCACTATGGACACCACAGAAATACAAAGAATTATGAGAGAATGCTATGAAAAATTATATGCTAACAAACTGGATAACCTAGAAGAAATGGACAACTTTCTAGAAAAATACAACCTTCCAAGACTGACCCAGGAAGAAACAGAAAATCTGAATAGACATATTACCAGCAAAGAAATTGAATTAATAATCAAAAAACTACCTAAGAACAAAATGGCTGCACCAGATGGTTTCACTGCTGAATTTTATCAAACATTTAGTGAAGACCTATTACCCATCCTCCTTAAAGTTTTCCAAAAAGTAGAAGAGGAGGGAATACTCCCAAATTCATTCTACAAGGCCAACATCACTCTAATAACAAACCCAGGCAAACACACCACAAAAAAAGAAAATTACAGACCAATATTCCTGATGAACATAGATGCAAAATTACTCAGCAAAATAATAGCAAACCGAATTCAAAAATACATCAAGAAGATCATCCATCATGATCAAGAGGGATTCATCCCAGGGATGCAAGGATGGTACCACATTCGAAAATCCATCAACATTATCCAACACATAAACAAAATGGACAAAAACCACATGATCATCTCCATAGATGCTGAAAAAGCATTTGACAAAATTCAGCATCCATTCATGATTAAAACTCTAAACAAAATGGGTATAGAGGGCAAGTACCTAAACATCATAAAGGCCATATATGACAAACCCACAGCTAACATTATACTTAACGGTGAGAAGCTGAAAGCTTTTCCTTTAAGATCAGGAACAAGACAAGGATGCCCACTCTCCCCAGTTTTATTCAACATAGTTCTGGAGGTCCTAGCCACAGCGATCAGACAACACAAAGAAATAAAAAGCATCCGACTGGCAAGGATGAAGTCAAACTGTCCCTGTTTGCAGATGACATGATATTGTACATAAAAAACCCTAAAAAATCCACTCCAAAGCTACTAGAACTAATATCTGAATTCAGCAAAATTGCGGGATACAAAATTAATACAGAGAAATCTGTTGCATTCCTATACACTAACGATGAACTAGGAGAAAGAGATATCAGGAAAACAATTCCATTCACAATCGCATCCAAACAAATAAAATACCCAGGAATAAACCTAACCAAGGAAGTGAAAGACCTATACTCTGAAAACTACAAGACACTCTTAAGAGACATTAAAGAGGACACTAATAAATGGAAATTCATCCCATGCTCTTGGCGAGCAAGAATTAATATTGTCAAAATGTCAATCCTGCCTAAAGCAATGTACAAATTCAATGCAATCCCTATCAAAATACCAACAGCATTCTTCAATGAGCTAGAGCAAATAGTTCTAAAATACATATGGAACCACAAAAGACCCCGAATAGCCAAAGTAATAGTGAGAAGGAAGAATAAAGCAGGGGGAATTACGCTCCCTAACTTCAAGCTCTACTACAAAGCTACAGTACTCAGGACAATTTGGTACTGGCACAAGAACAGACCCACAAACCAGTGGAACAGAACAGAGAATCCAGATATAAACCCAAGCATATATGGTCAATTAATATACAATAAAGGAGCCATGGATATACAATGGGGAAATGACAGCCTCTTCAACAGCTGGTGTTGGCAGAACTGCACAGCTACATGTAAGAGAATGAAACTGGATTATTGTCTAACTCCATACACAAAAGTGAACTCAAAATGGATCCAAGACCTGAATGTAAGTCATGAAACCATAAAACTCTTAGAAAAAAATATAGGCAAAAATCTCTTGGACATAAACATGAGCAAATTCTTCATGAACGTATCTCCCCAAGCAAGGGAAACAAAAGCAAAAATGAACAAGTGGGACTATATCAAACTAAAAAGCTTCTGTACAGCAAAGGATAGCATCAGTAGAACAAAAAGACATCCTACAGTGTGAGAGAATATATTCATAAATGACATATCCAATAAGGGGTTGACATCCAAATTATATAAAGAGCTCACACACCTCAACAAACAAAAAGCAAATAAGCCAATTAAAAAATGGGCAGAGGAGGTGAACAGACACTTCTCCGAAGAAGAAATTCAGATGGCCAACAGGCACATGAAAAGATGCTCCACATCACTAGTCATCAGAGAAATGCAGATTAAAACCACAATGAGATATCACCTCACACAAGTTAGGATGGGCGACATCCAAAAGACAAACAACAACAAATGTTGGCAAGGATGTGGAGAAAGGGGAACCCTCCTACACTGCTGGTGGGACTGCAAATTAGTTCAACCATTGTGGAAAGCAGTATGGAGGTTCCTCAAAAAAACTCAAAATAGAAATACCATTTGATCCAGGAATTCCAGTTCTAGGAATTTACCCTAAGAATGCAGCAGCGCATTTTGAAAAAGACATGTACACCCCTATGTTTATCGCAGCCCTATTTACAATAGCCAAGAAATGGAAGCAACCTAAGTGTCCATCAGTAGATGAATGGATAAAGAAGATGTGGTATATATACACAATGGAATATTATTCAGCCATAAGAAGAAAACAAATCCTACCATTTGCAACAACATGGATGGAGCTAGAGGGTATTATGCTCAGTGAAATAAGCCAGGTGGAGAAAGACAAGTGCCAAATGATTTCACTCATCTGTGGAGTATAAGAGCAAAGAAAAAACTGAAGGAACAAAACAGCAGCAGACTCACAGAACCCAAGAACGGACTAACAGTTACCAAAGGGGAAGGGACTGCGGAAGATGGGTGGGAAGGGAGGGATAAGGGGGAAAAAGGGCTATTACAATTAGCACACATAATGTAGCGGGGGTGGGGGTGGGGTAGGGGATACAGGGAAGGCAGTATAACACAGAGAAGACAAGTAGTGATTCTATAACATCGTACTACACTGATGGACTGTGACTGCAATGGGGTATGTGGTGGAGACTTGATAATAGGGGGAGTCTAGTAACCATAATGTTGTTCATGTAATTGTATATTAATAATAGCAAAATGAAATTTAAAAATGCTGTTTAAGAGCTATTAATAATTGTAGTCGTGTCTGGAAAAGAACTCCTGGATCCTGCTAGAGTCATCACTGCTAATCCACATTGCCCCCACAATGAGTCTTATCTGTGGGTCCAGAAGATTAAAGTTATCCTTTAGATGGCCGAATAGAATGCCAGGACTTGAGTTCCAGAGCTCTGGTTCGTGTGTGCAATGTGGATGACATGGTATATTCTGACTTGATGCATCGTTAATTCAGTTGTTCAACTACCTACTGAGGATTACTAAATTCAAGATGACAGGCATGGTGAACTCAATTATGACTCTAGTTTATTGAGTAGCTTCTCTGAATTACACATTATCTTAACCAGTCCTCTTTATGATCCCAGGAAGTGGGTATTATTATTGTTCCAGTTGTTCAGATGAGAAAACTAAGGCTCAGAAAAGCTTTTGACCTGCCCAAGAGGGTGTGGGGGTTACAGGGCATCAGTCAGAGAGCCCATGCTCCCCTCTATGACCTGGGCATTGGAAACAAATAAACACACACATAGAAAACAGAACATTTGGCTCCTGGTCTGAATTTAAAAGTGTACATTCTGCCATCCCTATGAATGTTTTAGGAAGATCTGGTCCACTGAAAACCCTGGAAGAAGAGCCTTTGTTCTGTCCTCCAGCTTCCGGTATTCCAGGGACTACCTGGAGAAGGTTAATCAATTACCTGTAGAAGGGTTATGAGAACTGTGTGGGGCATGGAAAGGAAGTGGTTTCTGATAACCTTTTTCTTTCCTATCTCTCATAGCCTTAGCTGCTGCCTCCTAATCTCTGGGTCAAAATGTGAGTTGGAGGGGGAAGCAGACCAATTGCCAGGGAGAGAATGAAGGATGCAGCGCGCACATGGGAGAAAGCAGTGGGTCAGGTAGGCTGGAGATCCCCTGAAAGGTTTTACCCTCTGATTTTTACTTCCCTCAGCCAAGCTAAATCCCAGTGATTTATTTTTCAAATTGTGTTCAATTAGCACCCAATTAATAGCAGCCAATTTTTCTGCTTATCTTTTTGCAGACCTCTCTACTTTCTTCTTTTACAAGATACCTTATCAATTTATCTTCAAGCCCCTAAGAATAAGCACACAGAAAGAAGAATAGTCTATTCTGAGTCACAAGGACTGGGTTCTTTCTTGGGAGTGTCCTTTAGAAATCTTTGACTTCTTTTTTTGAAGTCTTTTTTTGAGATTGTCTCCTTATCTATAAAGTGAAGATGATATTAACCACACAAAGTTCTTTGGATAATGGTGCAAAAGTAATTTTTCAAAATATATATTAGTCTTTGAAGGAAAAGGCCATTCTAATATCTCCAAATGTAACTTGACTGACCTAAAGGTATTAGTTTCATATGCATATTTTTAAAATTATGTTAGTGCAATTATATTGACTGTTGATATGAAAAAGGGGTGCAGGAAAAAGAAGAATGTGAGAAAGATTTAGGGGTGCCCCATGCAAAGTGTTAGCTCAGTTTCCAAATGTCATGCTGGTGTTTCCAAAACGTGGTTCCCAGAGTCAATCTTTTGTCTCTTTTTAGTTTATCTGAACCCACTTTACAAGCCATTCCTCAAACCGTCCTTTGGGTCTCCTATGGGCCATTGTAATCAGGTCAGAAATTGAGCTCATCAGCTGTTGGGCTGGGAGAAGCCGGAGATGCTCAGCCCCGAGGGCTGTAATGTGGGTTCCGCTCTTCGCTGCAGCTGAAAGCACGGCTGGGACGCTGGCTGTGACCACTTGGCTCCCACGGAAACCAAGCCCAAGGGAGCTCCAAGTACGTGTGTGGCTTCTGAGATAGTTTTAAGTCTCCTGCAAGGCTAAATTTAACCTGAAGTGTAATAATGAGAAAAAGCAAACTCTGTTTCATTTTTAGGAAATAAATGCCTTTCCTTGTTGTCAAAAAAAAAAAAAAATTATGTTAGTGGACTGGGTACTAAAATAAACTTTCTGTTTTCCAAGAAAGCCTATGGATAGTAGAAACCATGACTCAAACATAAGTTGACTAATTGCAGCCATTTCAGACATGTTTTATCATCAAGCAGTACCAGAAAAAAACACTGGCTGGTTCTGCTGAAATCATGGACATTCCTTTTGTCAGCCATGCCATCGTGGTTGGAACACAGTGGATGAGGAGGGAAATGGCATGAATTGAGTGGGAATTGTGGGTAAGTGTCTTGTCTTGCAGGGCTTTGTGTAGATCATGGAAGGAAACTAGATGCTGTCCAAATGTAATAGAGGGCAGTAAGTAGTTGATGTAAAGAGGTGCTCTTTGTTCTAGAAAGAATGTGAGGGTGGGCGGGCAGTTTGGAGGGAATGGGGGCTTTCTCCATGTGAGAAGCATTTCTAAGTTAACAAAGCTGATGTATCCACCCTCAGGACATCAGTTGCTTGATGACACCCACCTCTCAGTCTCCTGCCACCCCTCCACCCCCAGGGAAATGCAGTATACAAGGGCAAGGAGAGACCTGGGTGCATGTATCCAGAGCCTCTGTGTGGCGGTCTTCTCTCACCTTTCACACCCCCAAGATCTCTGCAGTTCTGCTTCTCACCCAAAGGGAGGAGAAAAGAGCTCAGTAGAGTTAGAGGAGGAAAAAAAAATTACTTCTAACAACTATTGCTAGTTCTTAAGGTAAATGAAAAATCCTCTGTGGTACAAATAAACAGTCCCAAAGATGTTTGCATCCTGATCCCTGGAACCTGTGAATATGTTCTTTTATCTGGCAAAGAGACTTTGGAGGTATGATTACATTAAGGACCTTGAGGGGAAGATTATTCTGAATGATCTGAGTGAGGCTAAATGTCTTCACTAGGGTCCTTATAAGAGGGTGGCAATCGGGTTAAAGGAGGAAGAGATGTTGAGAACTAAAGCAAGAGGTTGGAGTGATGAAAGGAAGGAATGCAGGTGGCCTTCAGAAGCTAGAAAAGGCAAGGAAAGGGATTCTTCCCAGAACCTCCAGAAGAAATCAGCTCTGTTGAGATTGATTTAACCAAGTGAAATTGATTTCAGGTTTCTGGTGTCTAAAACAATAAGGGAATAAATTTATGTAAGTTACAGTAGCAATAGGAAATCAATACATTCCCTCTCCTAGGGGAAAGTTTTCCTTGAACTTACCAATTGGCTGGACCTTAAAATCATTAATTCTTAGAAGGGTTCCAGTCATTTGTGAACCAGAGCATGGGTATTGAAGCCTCTCAGAACTGGTTCTAGTTCCAGCTCATCCACTTGTATGCTTGGATAGTCTTGGGTCCGTCATTGACCCTATTCTCCTCATCTGTAAAGTAGGGAAGATGATAATACCTATGTGGCAAGGCAGTTATAAGGCTTAAAGACAATGTGGCAAGACATATAACATGGTCCTGACATGTGGCTGGCCCTCACGCATGGTATGGGGAACCTCCGGGATCAGGCAGGCAGGGTTAACAGTCTTTATTGCCAGGGGCTGGAGCATTTGGACTTCAGTTGAGATAGACTGGTATTCTTTGTGTAGCTGTGTGGGAAGGGGCGTTCCCAGCCCAGGGAGAATCCCCTATGAAACTGCTGAAACTGAAGTAAGTCAAGTAAAAAGGCAGATTGGGCAAAACCATTTTTTATTGCTTATCCCTTGCTTGAATTTGCTAGTTAGGCCCCACCTATCTATCTCCTCTGGCTATTGCTCATGCTCTGCCCTCATGGTGTGCTCTCTACTCCCCACCTGCCCCTTCCAGGAGGAACTCCATTGGCGGGTCCTTGCTGACTGGCAGGTGCCAGACCAATTATGTACCAGGAACAGAGGGGAGGAGAGAATGGCCGTTATCTCTCCACCCCTTGCCCTAGAGACTGCCAGAGGCTGTAGCGGTAAACACCTACTGATATGTAAATAGACTAAGGCTAGGCCAGAGATTCTGGAAATTCTGCAATTTACCCCACTCTGGTTGGGGTGTGTAGACAGAAGCCCTAGTGTATAGTCTGTGAGCAGAGTGTATTATTCTCATGATACATGGTCTCTACTAATTCATATCAATTTCTCTACCATGATGTGACTGTAGCATCATTGTCCTTGCTCAGCCAGCATGGACATGCCAAGTCTTTCTGCACTGCAGCAGTCTATGTGCTATGAGAAGAGGGGGCTGAGGGTGGAAAGACCACATGCAAGGTTCTGTATCCATACAACCCTAGTGTAGGTGGAATGCAAAGCCATTGGCTACAGAGGGCTTTAGTTGCCCTCTTCTCAGAGAACATGGGACCATTTGAGGTAGGGGAAGGGGACTCTACCATCCCAGCCTTGGTCCCTGAATCTGATTTATGTGGTATTAGGAATTATGACCACTGGACATGTCCAGAAAGAAATTTCCAGTGAAAAGACTGTTATCCTTGAGATAATACTTTGTGAAATAAAAGAAAAACAAACATTTTCTAAACGTCACCTGAACAACTGACTTAAAATAAGTTTCATGTTCAGGAATATATTACCTGTCAGAAAAACAAATGCCATATAAGGAATTCCATTAACCAGACAGGCAGGCAGGAGTCCTACACACCTTTTCCACCATGTGATTCATCACCAGAAGGGAGCTCAATTAGAAACAAGGGTGGATTGTTCTTTTCCACTTAGCCTAAGGCCTTGGAAGGGGAATGCCTATCTTCCCCAAGACCCTCCCAATCTCTCCAGGGGCAATGTACCTAATGATACCAAAGGCCAATGCAAACTTCTATCTTCAAAATGCAACTTCCCCACATGCCTGTTGCTGGTTTGGAAAATCTAATGCTACAATCGAATCTTGGAGTTAGGGATGTTCTTGGAGGCCATAGGCTTACATAATGTTACACATGAGAAAATGGTGCGTGTTGCGGAGGGAGAAATTTCCTCTACCCCCAAGGCTCTGGTGGTTTAAGAATGAAATTGACATGAGACAGATGAACAGGAAAAAAAACCAAAGTTTAACTATGTACATATGGGGAATCCATAGACATAGATTCCAAAGACTGTTGTGGAGAATAAGGTATGTCGTCCTGAACCAAGGAGAAAGGGGTGGTAGCCTGAGCCTTCAAAGGAAAAGGGAAGCAATTCACAGGAATATGAAAAGAGTGAATGTTTGATAAACAAAACACTTGATGGGCCACACAGAAATAATGGGGCACAGAGGGAAAATTTAACAAACATTCTTTGTTAAATTCCTTCCTGTCTACCACCACTAATTTACATTATAATATAGCTGTCCATGGAGATAGCTCTCCTCCTGAAGTAGTTCTGCCATCTAAATTTTTTTAATGCTGTTGTTGGGGGCTGGGTGTGGAGGTCAAAGTATCTTCCTGAGTCTTTTGGGCCTTGATGCTTTTCAGCTCAAAATAATCTGCATATCACAATGGCACATCTTGAGGGGCCTGCTCTTAGGCCCTACATGCCCCATTGGGTGACTTGCTTAAGGTTACAGGTGGACAGTGACAGATCATGGGCTAGCTCTGAGCTCGGCTAAATCTTGCCTTGTTCTCTTGCCCTGTAGTATGATGAGCCATGACTTTGGACCTTTTCGGCATCACTGCTAAAATGTAATGGTATTTAGTTGATCAGATTAGTCAATGTCCCCTAGCAGAGAGCAGGCCCAAAGAATTGAATATATTTTTTGAAGCTGGGGAAGGGTTTGAGAGAGGAGTATAGCTGCAGGGGTGAGAGGCAGACCTGGCTTTAACATAGCCGGAACCTGCAAGACACTATACCAAAGCCAACTTACTCTCTTCCCCTGAGTCTGTTCTTGTGGGCTTCACTTCTGTTGTCCTTATTCTCAGGCCATTTTTGTGTTCTATTACTAGTAAACCAGTCATATTCTAGACCTTCATAGTGAACAGGCATAGATTCTGAAAATTTACAAAATTATTCAGAGGAGGAAAAAGCCTTATGTTCCTTCTAGTCCAACTCACTGTTAACATATGAGCAAATTGAGGCTCTAAAGAAGTTAAGTGACTTGTCTCTGGCAGTGCTATCCAATAGACATTTCAGCAATCTTGGGAACATTGTCCAGTATGGAAACCACTTCTTTCATGTGGCTGTTGAGCATCTGAAATATGACTAGTGCTACCAAGGAACTAAAATTTTAATTTTATCTAATTTTGATTTAGATTTAAATAGCTGTGTGTGGTTGCTGGCTGCCATATTGGAAATATAGGTCTAAGATCACAGGGCTGGGATGAACACTAGGTCTCTTTGATTTTAAATCCTTTGCTTTTTTCACTATGTCCAGGCAGAACTCTAGAATGAAGTGGACTTTTCCTGTGGAGCAGGTGACTTCTGATGCCAGGTCCCTGGTCCCTTTTTGATGCTTCTGGGTGGACAGTAGTGGTTGGAGGTGTCCTGTAAGATGTCACTGGTGGGGAAGAAGATACATCTTCCTAGTATTAGAATATATGGGCTTCCTGAGGTGGGAGGGAATAGAGAAGTTCATTCATTCATTCTTTCTTTTTTTTCTCTTTTTTTTCTCATTAAGGTATTATTGATATACACTCATATGAAGGTTTCACACGAAAAAACAATGTGATTACTACATTTACCCATATTATCAAGTCCCCACTCATACCCCAGTTCAGTCACTGTCCATCAGTGTAATAAGATGACACAGATTCACTGTTTGCCTTCTCTGTGCTACACTGTTTTCCCCGTGATTCCCCACACCATGTGTATTAAACATAATACCCCACAATCCCCTTCTCCCATCCTCCCCACCCACCCTCCCACACCCCTCCCCTTTGGTAACCACTAGTTCCTTCTTGGAGTCTCTGAGTCTGCCACTATTTTGTTCCTTCAGTTTTGCTTCATTGCTATACTCCACAAATAAGGGAAATCATTTGGCACTTGTCTCTCTCCGCCTGGCTCATTTCACTGAGCATAGTATCTTCCAGCTCAATCCATGTTGTTGCAAATGGCAGGATTTGTTTCCTTCTTATGGCTGAATAGTATTCCATTGTGTATATGTACCACCTCTTCTTTATCCATTCATCTACTGATGGACACTTAGGTTGCTTCTATATCTTGGCTATTGTAAAAAGTGCTGCAATAAACATAGGGGTGCATATGTCTTTTTGAATCTGAGAAGTTGTATTCTTTGGGTAAATTCCAAGGAATGGGATTCCCAGGTCAAATGGGATTTGTATTTTTAGTTTTTTGAGGAACCTCCATTTTGCTTTTCAACAATGGTTGAACTAGCTTACATTCCCACCAGCAGTGTAGGAAGATTCCCCTTTCTCCGCATCCTCACCAGCATTTGTTGATCTTAGTCTTTTCAATGCTGGCCATCCTTACTGGTGTGAGGTGGTATCTCATTGTGGTTTTAATTTGCATTTCCCTGATGATTAGTGATGTGTAGCATCTTTCCATGTATCTGTTGGCCATCTGAATTTCTTCTTTGGAGAACTGTCTGTTCATATCCTCTGCACATTTTTTAATCAGGTTATTAGGTTTTTGGGTGTAGAGGCATGTAAGTTCTTTATATATTTTGGATCGTAACCCCTTGTCAGACATGTTATTTACAAATATATTCTCCCATACTGTAGGATGCCTTTTTGTTCTGTTGGTGGTGTCCTTTGCCATACAGAAACTTTTTAGTTTGATGTAGTCCCATGTGTTCATTTTTGCTTTTGTTTCCCTTGCTTGAGGAGATGCGTTCAGGAAGAAGTCGCTCATGCTTATATTCAGGAGATTTTTGCCTATGTTGTCTTCTAAGAGTTTTATGGTTTCATGACTTACATTCAGGTCCTTGATCCATTTCGAGTTTACTTTTGTGTATGGGGTTAAACAATAACCCAGTTTCATTCTCTTGCATGTAGCTGTCCAGTTTTGCCAACACCAGCTGTTGAAGAGGCTGTCATTTCCCCATTGTATGTCCATGGCTCCTTTATCATATATGAATTGACCATATATGGTTGGGTTTATATCAGGGCTCTCTAGTCTGTTCCACTGGTCTGTGGGTCTGTTCTTGTGCCAGTACCAAATTGTCTTGAGTACAGTGGCTTTGTAGTAAAGCTTGAAGTTGGGGAGCATAACCCCCCCCCCCAGCTTTATTCTTCCTTCTCAGGATTGCTTTGGCTGTTCGGGGTCTTTTGTGGTTCCATTTGAATTTTAGAATTATTTTCTCTAGTTCATTGAAGAATGCTGTAGGTATTTTGATAGGAATTGCATTGAATCTGTAGATTGCTTTAGGCAGGGTGGCCATTTTGACAATATTAATTCTTCCTATCCATGAGCACGGGATGTGTTTCCATTTATTGGTATCTTCTTTAATTTCTCTCATGAGTGTCTTGTAGTTTTCAGACTGTAAGACTTTCACTTCCTTGGTTAGGTTTATTCCTAAGAATTTTATTCTTTTTGATGCAACTTTGAGTGGAATTGTTTTCCTGATTTCTCTCTCTGCTCGTTCATCATTCATTCTTTCTTTAAGGGAATATTAAGTGTCTGCTATGTGTCAGGTGAGTGCTAGCCACTAGGGACTACAATGGTTACTTGATAAATTCCCTGATTAAATTTCCTAAATATGAGTGGGAGAAAGTATCATAAGAATTCAGAGGTGAACTATTCATTGCTGGTGAAAATCTCCAGCTTCCTTCTGCCGAGCATGTGGTCACTCAGGCTGTGCATCCAGGCTCTAAGGCAAATAATGTGGTTTCTTCTAGATGTGAACTGATTTATTTTCCTGAATTCAGCCCAGGAAGATGTAGTAAATCATGGCAGGGAGGAAGGGCTGTTTTAGTTTAGGATTAAAGGTCTGAGCTCTTTAGAGAATAAGTCACAGCATCACTCTGGCATCTGCATAATGTAAATTTGCTCCGTCTTTTCTTGGGTGACAGTGAATTCTCTATAGATTACCTTGAAGACAGTTACTATTTACAGTTCTTCTTAAGGGCTCTTAACATGCCTCTGTGTGTGCGGATGGTGAGTTATGAGTATGCATGCCTGTGTGCACATGTGCATTAGGACAGTAATGATGGTTAAGACTTTTTTGTTATCGTCATACAACTTAAATATAGTCTGAAAGAGAAACAGATATACAAATATTAAAATGCAAAGAAAAGTGACATAAAAGTTAGGCATGCCATTCAGGATGAGGAAGCAGTCATTCTCACTGGAGATAATCAGGAAAAAGAAATATTGACAAGGTAGCCTTGGAGATTGCCCTTGAAACAGTCTGTCCAATGAAGATGGAGGAGGGCAGTTGAGATGAATAAAATGACAGAAGCACAGGATCAGAGACAGGAGAGCTCAGAGAGGGAACAAGGACTAGGAGGCTATACTGTTTGATTGCAGCATGGAAATTGCAGATGGGGTGATAATAGAGAGTCAGTGAGAAAGAAAAGCTGGGACCTGATTGTTAGGCTAAGGAATTTGGACTTCACTTTGTAGTCAGTAGGGAGTCACTGAAGGTGTCTGAGCCCTGGAATAATACAATGAAGCTGAGTTAACGTTGATTAGTCTAATGACAGAAGGATGAATTATGGTAGGGAGAAGCTGACACTGGGATTCAGTTAAGTGGTAATTACTGTAGTCCAGGGAAGAGGTGATATGGGTTTAAACAAGAGCAATGGTAGAGGTGAATCGGTAGCTATTGTATAATCTGATTGAGTGAAGGGAGAGGATCAGAGTAAAAAAATGATGTTGAGATCCACACCTAAATGACCAAAGAGATGGAGATAGCATCAGGAGAAATAAGAAAGCCAGGAAAAAATACTGGTTTAGGGGAAAAGCTGACCATCCTAATGGAAATTTCCAGCCCAACAAAATGGAGGCAGTGAGGACTGGATGTCAGGGGTTAGGGAGTAATAGGATAGAGATGTGGTTCCTGGGGCAGAAGAGGAGGTTGTTATAAGGACCAAATTCGTAGGAAGAGATGGGGACCATGCATAGCTCTCAAAAGATGGGGGAGGAAACAGGAAGGGAAGGCAGTTCAGGGGAAGAACAGAAGAACAAACATCTCAGAGCCACGGGAGGAGAAGTAATACAAGGTGGGTTAGTCAGTGAGCACATGTATTCAGCTCCTGTTGCTGGAAAAGCATTATGATCAAGACAGATATTGTTCTTACCCCATCCACTGGAAAAGACAGATGAAACAAATAGACAAAGTAACTAATCAATAGTTACAAATAATATAAGCCACAAAAGAATGAAGCTGAAGCTGTGTTAGAGGATATTAAGAATATTAAGAGTGAGTGACACATCTTTTTAGAGGGGTGGTTAGGCAAGACCTCTTTAAGCGGGTGTCATTTCAGCTGAGATGACTAGCTAAGAGCCTGAGAGTGTAAGAGGAATGGGGTGAGATGCCAAGACAGGAAGGAATCTGGTGAGGTGGGAGCTCTGTCAGGTGCCTGGGGTGACTGGGCCTGAGGAGGAATGAGACATGAGATAAAACTGGAAGGGTAGCCAGGGGCCAGATAATGTCAGTTCCGGGAATGAAATTTCGACTTTATGGTAAGAGCAAAGGTCAATAGCAGGATACTGAAAAGAGACCTTAAAGAGAGTGCGGATTGAGAGACCATATGACTCAACCATAAGGATGGAGCCGAGGAGTGAGATGATGGCTCAGGTTAGTGCAGTGTTGGGGTATTTTAAGCATCTGGAGACCCTTTCTTGGAGAAGTCTGGTGGTGATAGGGGACAAGGATGCTGACCATGACTATACCCTCTCAGACACTTAAGCAGTCATGCTGAGAGTCCCAAATGAAGGCTTGTTTGTATCGTTGTAGCTGAAGTCATGAAGGAAAAACAAAACACCTAGCGCCTGTTCATAGCTGTTCCTGAAATCCCCCAGAAAGGCATAGTGGAAAGCCAGGATTCTTGTCCAATATGAAGACTGGAATAGGGGTCACTTAGCAGAGCTAGCCCAGTTTCTGGTTGAGTGACTGACCTTTGCAGTTTTTATCTGATGGCAAGGCCTTCAGGCTTCAGTGATGGATTAGAAAAGCCCCAGGCCTGATAAGCCAGCTAGGGAACAGACTGTGTGATCCCAACTGTCACTTCATGCAGTGTGCTTGACTCATGGGTGTTGACAATTGCAGTGAAATTTTAATTACATGAGGCAGTATTTCATAATACCTCTTTAACTGATATCTTGTAAAAGGCCATGAAGTTTTAATAGTTGGCTGCTTAAAGAGAGCTCAGTTTTTAAAACCTAGCTGAAGGAAGCTGAGTGAGATCTGGGTTATAATTATAGGGGTTGAGAAGTAGCTGGGAATACTATAAATGCCAAATTAAAAAGAAACTTACCAACATCCAAGGCCTGCTTCAGAAGAATAGCTGAGTCAACTCCATGCCTGCATTCTTGGGTCTTTGAACTTCTTGGGAGAAAGGGCCAAAAACAGATCTCTAGTTTGAAGGCTTCCCAGGGAATAGGTATGACTAAAATTTGTCTTCCTTGCCTCTCCTCCTGCACAGGCCAGGTTTGTGTGCCTGGTCTCTGAGTGGAAATCCATGGAGAAATCAGTGGAAAAGGGAGATGGGAGCAACACCAGTGTGCCCTGGTCCACTTGGAACAGTGTTTTTCAAGCCTCCCATGTGCCACCGTCTTCACCAAGGACCTTTTAACAACCTATGCCCTGGCCCAATCCCTAGACCAAACATATCAACATCTTTACTGTGGGGACCAGACTTCAAAATTAAAAAAAAAAAAAAACCTCTGTGGTAGGCTGAATAATGCCCCTTACTCCCAAAAGATGTGCACATACTAATCCACGGAGCCGTGAATATTATTTTATGTGGCGAAAGGGACTTTGCAGATGTGATGAAGTTAAGGATCTTGAGATAAGATTACCCTGGATTATCTGATGTAATCATAAAATTCCTTATAAGAGAAAGTGTCAGAAGCAAAGAAAAGGCCAGGTGACAAAGAAAACAGAGATTAGAGTGACACACTTTGAAAAGAAGGAAGAGGCCACAAGCCAAGGAGCATAGGCAGCCTCTTAGAAGCTAAAAAAGTCAAGGGAACAAATTTTCTTTTATAGACTCCAGGAGGAACATAATCCTGCAGACACTTTCATTTTGACCTAGTGAAGCTGATTTGGGGCTTCTGACCTCCAGGACAGTAAGAGAATAAATTCTTGTGTTTAAGCCAGCAAGTTTGTGGTAATTTGTTATAGCAGTTAGAGGAAACTAATGCAATTTCCAAAGGTGGTTCTAATGATCAGCCAAAGTGAACCATCAATGATGGAGAACATTGCCATTCAAAGTGTAGTCAGGGACCAACAGCATATGCATCACCAGGAAATTCAGTAGAAATGCAGAGTCTGAGGCCCCGCCCCAGATCTGCTCCAGCAAAATCTGCATTTTAGCAGTATTCCCAGTGGTTTACAAGCACATTGTTTGAGAAACATTGAATTCTTGAGCAATGGTTTTCCATCTTAGCTGTGCTTTAGAATCTCCTATGGAACTTAAAAAATACTGGCTTTAGAAGTGTTCCAAATGATTTTAATGTGAAGCCAGGACAAGAACTAGTGATGAGAGACAAAAGGTTTCAGACTGAATGACCAGGAGGGGCTGTTTAAAACTGGGTATTCCTGGGCTCCACCTCAGGAGTTTCTGACTCATTACGTCTGGATTGGGCCTCGGTGGATGCATTTCTAACGAGTGTCTAAGGGGCCTTTAATAACGGAGGTGATCATTCAACACGGTGGCCTCCTGTCTGCCTGGACCTGTGTAGCTCTGCTGTGATAGACACTATCTTCTCTCTCTGCAATCTGCCCCACCCAGCATTTCATCATTGCTTAGTCCTTCCTTTAGCCACTCTAATCAGAAAAGCTGCATAATAGGCTGTTGGGGGACCTCATCCCGAAGAGGTGGTTGGGTAGCAGGCAGGAAGTGCCTGCCGGAAGGTAGCATCATTCTTGATTACATTATCCATCTCAGGTCCTAAGAAATAGGAATAGTGGTAGCAGAGGAACAGAGCCAGGGGGCAGCGGGAGATGGAGCATTCTGTGAACAGACCCTGCCTTCCCCAGCCCTGTGAAGCTTTCACTGTTTCAGACTCTAGCACCTGGTAATGCCGTTCCTTCTGTGGCACAGAGACTCAGTATCTGTCTCCTAGGGCAGTCATTGTTTTCTCCATGTTTCTCCATTCATTTTCTATCAAGCATTATTTTATTTTTGACATGTTCTGAAGATGATGCCTTTACCCAAAGCATTGTGAAATTTTTAATTGATTTTTATTGAAGTATAGTTGATATATAATCTTATATTAGTGTCAAGTATACAACACAATAGTTCACCCATATTACTAAATCCTCACCCCACTAGTGCAATTACTATCTGTCAACATAGGAAGATGTTACAGAAGCATTGGCTATATTTTTCATGATGTACTACCATCCCTGTGACCACTTATATTATGATTGGGAATTTTTGTGCCTTTTATCCCCCCTCTGCCTCCCCACACATTGTGCAATTTTAAGCATTGTGAAAGAAATCTTTCAATTCATTTTGTCCCATAGCTAACCTGTTCTTGTCGAGCACTATAACCTCACACTTGTTTTCTAAATACTGCTTTGTAATAATATTATTGTGTTTGAACTGTGGCTCTGATGCCAGTTGGGTGTCTTTGGGCAAATCATCTAACCTCCCTTAGACTAGTTCTTCAGTTTCAAGCAGGAATAGTTCTTACTTAAAGGGCTGGTGTGAAAATTTAGAAAAATAACCTAAGACACATGGTCTGGTACCTCAATAAATAATAGATAATTCTTGTCAATGTCAATCATTTTATCTGGAAATAAGATCCACTCAGATAAATCAGAGGAAAGTTCAGATCTTGGAGCATACTTTGAGGTGTTTAAGGTGAAAGTGGGGGTCTTCTCCCTCCTAAGGATAATTTTTGGGAGGCTGAGTGTATAAGCAGAAAACTTATCTGCAACTTGAAAATAAGCATGAATACCAAGGATTCTTACAGAGCTAGGGTTGGCTTTCTATTATCTGGGCTATTTTAAAACTCCAGGCAAGTAGATGCTAACTTGCAGGTTTTGATCTGCTAAAAATACACGTAATTTTTGTCCAATAGAACAAATAACCTAAAAGGTTACAGGTTTGGGCACAGTTGGACATTAATATTGTGCGTCTGACCCAGGAATCAGATCCTAGCATTGCCTATAAAAATTGCCAATAGCTTCTCAAATGTTCTTTGAACAGTATTAATTAGCTAAAATATTTGACACACATTAATTTTGTATTTGCATTAGAATCATGATTTGACCTTTTTGAAGTTACCATTTTGAAAGTGTCTGCTTATATGCAGTTTGTCCAAAGCTTGACCTCTTCAGAATATCAGTTCAAGGGGTGTCTGATCTGGGTTCCATGTTAAGGGTCTGTTTTTCCTGTTGGAGCATGTGTGAGGATAAAAGAAAGGGGGATCTATAGACATACAAATATTTGTACATTGCTTGTAAGTTATAGTTTTGTTTCATACTCTCTTCTTTGTCTCCTGAAGGACTTTATTTGTATGGTAATGATAGTGTGTATATCACAGCTAGATACTTACGTGTCTGACTCCTCCATTAAATGGGGAGTTCTTTGAGGAAAGTGACTGTGTCCCGTGCATCTTTGTATTCCCAGTGTCTAACACAGAATTTGGCACTTAGGAGCAAACAAATATCTAATTTAAATGAACAAAGCTCTCAAGGTCCTTGCTACTCCAAATGTGGTAATGGACCAAGAGCCTAGGCATCAGCTGGGAACAGTCAGAATGCAGAATCTCTAGCTCCCCTCTAGACCCAGCGAATAGGAATCAGCATTTCAATTAGATCCCCAGATGATTCTGTGTACTGCTCCAGGCCGTTGTCAGTCTTGGAGCAGTGGCCCTGCTATTAATGATGAATGAGATTCAGGCAAAGAAAAGTTGAGGTAATTGTCCCCAGTATGCAGCAGTTCGGCAGGAATGCAAAATTGAAGTCATTGCCTCGAGAGTATTGTTTTTGAGATCAACATGGGACAGACTGTGCTCTCAGTGTGGAATTCCACTTGGATCAATAAAACCTATGACTTTTGGATGGCAAAGCTATTAAGCTCGATTTGGCAGGAGGGGTGTTTCATTCTTTGAGAAAAACTCTACAGGTGAAGAACTTTCTGCCCTTCTCAGTTCTAGGCTGAGCCCTCAACCTTTATTCAAGAGGAGGGTCTGACTCAGTTTCTGTTGGCTCCAAGCCCAAAGCAACTGGAAGCTCAGGTTATCCCTTTGTGGAATCATAATGGTTAATCATACACTTTAAATCTCTACTTGTCACATCCAAAGCTTAAATTGTCTGGGATATTTGCCCAATATCCTTAATGAGAGAATCAAAGACAAAGGAAGAAAGACAAACAGAAACTTTTGGGCGAGTCTCAGATACAAAATCTTTAAAAGGACAGGTAGTACTTGCCTGGCCGAAATACAGGATACCTTGCAGATAAGAATCTAGAGTTACAGAACAGGGATCTTCAAAAATATTTGCAAAGAGATGTAACTTCAATTTCCTATCAGAAAGTAATGATTTTTCTTTTTGTCTAAGCCATGCTTCAGTTGTTCCTGATAAATCCACAAGACAAACTGTAAAAGAATGAGGATTTTATTTACTCTCCTGACAAAGAGATTAAACAATTCAGCAACCTGAATTAAACAAACCAGAGTCTTGCAACTAGAGGAAGCCCTCTGGGTCATCTCACCCAGGGTCTGTCATCCAAATTCTTTCAGGAATCAAGCAAGTGATGCAAATGTGAGAAGGCAGTCAGCTGGACAATATTAGGGGTGGTTAAGACTGTGGGAACTGGAAAGAAAATGCTTAGAAAAGACATTCGCATTTCTAAAACAATGTTGGCCAAACAAAGTACATCTGTGGGCCTAAGTTGGTCTACTTATTTATATTTCAGAAACCTGATATCCAGAAAAGCTAAATTTTCTGCCTAAGATCACATAACTATAACTTAAGCTTTGAAACAAGTACTCCAACAGTGACAGCCCCTCATATATATCCATGAAGGGGACATTCAAATTTTATTTGTATCACAACTTCATGTGTGAGGGTGGGGCGGGGGTGGGAGGGTATGTGTATTACACCAACAGATTCGATTCTAATAACTGGTTATTTGGAAAATACCTGGTTGCTACCAACAGAAAGAAAGCAACAGTGCTAAATGACACAAGGTACCGCAGTGAGAGGGTCCAGCAAATGAAAGGACTAGTCTTTCCTACTCACCTGGCACACACTTTTATGAGGATATAAATGATTTCATTTACAGATTTTGAATGTTTTTTAAATAATAAAAGTCTGTACCTTTTACGAAAATGACTTCTGGGTTTAAAATTTAATTGGCCAATTACAAAGAAAAAGGCCGTATGTCCTTTTAAGGAGTGACAGCTAGTGGCTGGAGCCATTAGCTTGCCCTGCCCAGGTTGGAGCAAGAGTGCACCACTGGACTGTCCTCAAAGTTGAGTCTAGAAGAACACACAGGGACCATGATTTCTAGCTTCCTGGTCAGTATGTTTAAAGGTCCTCCTGTGCCAGCTTTCTTTAAGACATGCCAGTCATTAGCGACCGCTCTTCTTTGAGAAGGTGGAGAAAGAGGTGAGCAACAAAGCCGATGGGAGGCCTTTGGAGTCAGCCTCAAACAGTGCCTCATTCATTCGGTGGACATAGGACTCCTCTGTTTAGCCCTGTTCTGTGTGTATACAATATGGTTTTATTACTTACACTGTGCCAGGTACTTTCCATGTATTTTTTTCATTTAATCCTTGCAACAAATCAAATATTAGTATAATTGATATCCCCATTTTATAGATTAGGAAACAAGCTTAGAGACTTTTAAGTAATTTTCTTATGTGGTTGATTTGGAATTTGAACCTAGCCCTGTCTCCCTCCACAGACCAAGATTTTAGGCCTATATTTCCTAATCTAGGCCAAGCACATTAAGGCAGACTTGACTTCCACAGTCTTTGCTTGCTTGCCTCTGCTTTCTATAAACTTGGCCCTTATGTATGGATGTATCAGAAGAGCAGTGTTCAGCCAGGGGTTTGAGCTCCAAATGTGGAGGGTACCAGCCTGGTTCTGGTTATGGGGTGGACACTGGGGTAGTGGCGGTGGACATTGTTATTTACCAAGAACACAGTGTTAAAAAAAAATCAAGATTTTAGGAGTTCTACTGGCAATCTAGTAGAAATAGGTGTTTTGCAGCACTGGTGTCTGAAAAGCAAATTTTCAAAAAGTAATTCCCATTGTTCTACTGGTTTCAGTCATAAAATCAGAGGCACATTCCCACAAGCTAGAACGGAAAAGGCCAGTCCTTGATTCACTGGGTTGAAAACACTTGACAAGAACTGACCTGACCCGGGGTGGCAGAGCTCAGAAAGTTATGCAGTCCTCTCTTGACCCTCAAATCCCCATTCCAAGGTGACCTCCCTGTCTTCTCTTCCCCTTTCCATGCTAGCCTTATATCACACTTGTAAGAGTCTATGACTGTAGTAGCTTTAAGCACTGCTTCCTAGAATTCCATCTACTTTGATTTCAAAGTTGACTATTAGAGCCAGGGCTGCAATATCACACTTTAATGTGGGTATAATCATCCAATGAAGGTATATTGTGTCAGGAAATGCCAGAATTAATGCCTTGTTTTATAAATTTTGTAATCTGAAACACCTGCATTTCAAATGGGCCTAAAATAAGATATGCCTTTGAAGCAAATGGACAGTTTGTAATGACGAGTTAGAATTTTTCACTCCATTAATTGCATTCTAAGGCCATTTTCCTGAATGCAAGATTTTGGGGATTAACTCTAAGCATGTTTGGGGTCCCAGTAAATTCAATAATAATCTAAGTAATAAATGTTGGAAGATTTGGGGTGTCTTTTACTTAGTCTGTCACCTCTAACTCCATTTGAAACTTGTGCTCTCTCTTCCCCCATCCCTTCTCTCAGAATAAACAAGTGAACTTGAACTTTTTTCCCCAGAGGTAATGGATAGAGATTTTGTCCTTGCCTGTTTTGCCAGGAATGACAATCATTGTAAGAGAGAGGCTGCCCAGAGGGCTGACTCCCTCTGTTGTGCTAGGGGTCTGCAGCACAAAGTTGGGAGGAAAGTTGCACAGTGTACAAGGCACAGGCTTCCAAGCTGAGAGACTTGGCTGTGAGTCCTGACTGTCTCTCACCACTTACACATCTCTGGGCCTTAGTTTCCACATCTGTGAAGTTAGGGCAATAATGCCTGCTTATGGGCTGACTGTGTGCGATAGAAATTGCTGGCACATAGCAGCTGCTCAGTGATTACTGTTTTTTTAGGAGAAATTAAATAACGCAGATAATTCTCAAAGTTGAAGTGGAGACAAAATTCAAGAAAACTTGTTAAAGGGTGTGTGTGAGCTGCTTAGTGCATTTTTGTCATGCTTACAGGGCAGAGGGAGCCTGGTTCCTTTTCTCTCCTTCACTCTAGCCATACGAGATTCACGTGGTCACCTGGCTCAAGACCATACATTATGGCGAAATGAAAGGCCTGAAAGGAATTCCCTTTAAATGGGGACACATGATCAAATTCTAGAAGATATGTGCTCACACTCTCTAGTGCACACCCACAGTCTTGCACAGCAGTGCACATGACTAAGAATCATTTTAGCATTCAATGTACTTATTAAAAGCGGAAAGAGGTTTTTATTCCTGTTGCCAGTCTCTGGAAAGTCAGCATTCCGACATCTGAATCCCCTCATAAGGGCTTGATTCTGGGGCCACCTGATGCAAGAGAAATCCCTTTAAGTGCCAGAGCAGGAGCCAGCCAGAGCTGCTGAGCATGGTCTTCCATCATCTCAGAGTTGGCAGGACCTCTTATAGGGAGGGCCAGTGGTGGTTACCAAGACAGAGTGGGTGGGGCTTTATAACCCAATGCCAAGAGTTTCTAAACCCCAAACAGCTGTCCTGTAAGGATGACAAGCTCCACAAAATGCAGGTGCCTCCCCTCCCACCCACATCCAGCATTGCTACCACGTCACAGCAGAGCTCTTGGCAGAGCAGCCAGGAGCCGCTCTTTTGCCTTGGGCATTCCAAGCAGCAGAACACTGTTCTTCTTTCTCTCTTTTAGACACTGGACGCTTCTGTGGGTGAACCACAACAACAGACTGAGCTGAAGAGTACAAACTAAAATTAGGATAGACATCTCTACAGCTGAGGGCAACATAGACATAGCCCATGGGGAAGGCAGAGGGATGAAGAAGGAAATTTCTTGGTCTCACTGTTTTATCTCCCAAAGGAACAGCCAGTCTATTTGGATTACATATTGGTGACCACACATTTAGTTAACTCCTGCTATGCTTTTCAGTCTTAAAAACATAGTGATTTAGGTGATAAATTAAACCTTACTTATGGGTCATAAACCATGGAGTTTGTATTTTTATTGGTTGGTGGGAGATGCAAATAAAATGGAAATAGGAAGAATTTGGGATTAGGAGCTAAGACAACTTCTTCTGTGAATAACAACCAAACCAAAATTATTTCCAAAGGATGCAACAGGCTTAGCTGCATCGGTGTTAGCATCAGTCTTCGATCAGGAGCTGGTGTAAATGGTGGAGAGGGGTCTAGCTGTGGGCAAATGGCAGCATTGTGATTGCAAGGGATCCCCACGGTTGGAGCAGGACATTAGCCAATGGCTGGGATTTTGGAGAACAGAATATCCCTTGGAGTGAAGATTATTGACAAGAACTAATCTGGGGTCAGAACAAAGAACCAAGGCAGACTCTAGGTATACAAAATGGGCAAGCACATTGGAGTTAGTTGTGGGAAAAGGCTGTAGTTTAGTGGGCATGTGGGTGCAGAAGGCTCGCTCCAAGAGAGGCCTGCTGTGTTCATGCCAGGCCCTTTATGTAACTGCATTTAATATTCACAATAGCCCCAGAAGTGGATTTTATGTATCTCAAAGAGGTGAGACTCCCAAGGCTCAGAGAATTTAAGTGACCTGCCCAAAATTATAGAGCCAGGAAATGGAAAAGCCTGGAGGGTCACCCTGATCAATCTGGATGTAATCTGTGTGCCTTTCTTTATACCATGCTGCTTGAAAGATAAACACTTGTTCAGGCCAACAAACTGGGGAAGGACATAAGTGCAGAGTAATCAGAGAGCATGATGCCTCTGGATGGGGCAAATAATTGGGTATGTCTGATCTGATAGAAGCAGCTTGCGGGAGAGGGACGTGCAGTTAGACTGGGAAGGCAGTCGGAGCAGGACATAAAGGGCCTTAGAAACTGAGCTAAAGAGTTTGGACTCTAACCTTTAGGCAACGTGAAGCAGCAGAAGAGTGACAGCATCCAATTTATATTCTAGAAGGATCATTTTGGTAGCAGGGTGGCAGCTGGATCCTCAAGGAGGAATGACAGGTGGGAGAGGACAGGAGATCCCTTCAGAGGGCTAGTCTAGGGAAGAAGTCTTTCAAATGTGTGAATAAGACCTTGTTGGCCCCTGCTTAAATCCTTCATTTGCCTATTGCTTTTCTGATAAAGTAGAAGCTCCCTGGAAAATCCCATAAGGCCTTTCATGACAATCCTTTCCAGTTACCTCCCCCGTTGCTCCCGGCTCACTCAGTACCCATGATTCCTTGAATACTTGGTTTTGTTTTTGTTCACAGTCAATCCCTCAAGCTTGGCAAACTTGTTCCCACTCTTCAAATTCCAGTTCCAGTATTATCCCACATGGGAAGGATCCCTTGATACTTAGCATGTCAAAGATGCTTCATAACCAGCACCTTCTTCCCAACATTTGTGGGGCTGGGGGAAAGATACGATTACAGGCCTCAAACCCATAGCCCACCTCTATCCCCCCTCAGCCTGACATCCCAGTTTCATCTAGGACCACAAGGAATTTTGCACACATGTGTATGGACAATTTGGTCCCTATTTCTAGCCTCCATCCACCCCCCTCCTCCACTCTAAATAGCCACTTATTGGCCACCTTCAAGTCTATAGATTTTCATGCCTATGATGCAGTATATTCATGGGAGGATGGATCTGGGAGAGTGTCCTTCATAGGCAAGCTTGGGCCATTTGAACAGGGAATCTGCAGTCCTGGGTACAGAAACATGGCCTAGAATTAGGGTACATGGGCCCATGGTGGCAATGTTACTTTGGCTGTATGGACTCTGTGACATGTGGTTAGGGATGAGACAGAGAATAGACTGTCTATTAAAAGAGTAGAGCCCTTTAAAGTGTGGGGCCCGGTTGTTCAGCTTCCAGGGAAGTTCTTCATCATTCTATGAAATACGTGAGATAATGAAAGATCTGAAATAAAATAGTAAGATGGAAGAAGTAGGGCTACTTTTGAGAACCCACTATTTAGGAGGAAGAAACTGCAAGCCTTAATGAGCAGTCAGCTGTCCTGGGGAGAGAAAGAGGAGTGGAAGATCATCTCAGGCTCTATTGGTGGTATTGTGCTATTAGCTCACAAAGGAGGAACACAAGTGGAAGTTCAGTGTCAGATAAAGAAGGACATTCAGGGGGAAATGGTGAATAGTTGGAAATATGGAATTTAGAGTCCAAGATGGTGGTAGAGTTTGGAAATATGGATTTGGGAGTCATCAGTCGGCACATAGGTAGTAGTTAGAATTATGGTTTTGGCCAAATTGCCCAGGGGAAGAGTATGGTCTAAGAAGAGGCTTCAATAGCTGATGAAAGGAGTCCATGAAGAAGACAAAAAAGGAATGGCCAGAGAGATACTTGGAAATTCAGGAAAAAGGGAGTCATGGAGGCTACTGGAACTGGGCAAGTTTTTCAAAAATGATGGAGGTTATACTACCAATTGCCAAGTCAAGAATGGGAAGTCTGAAGAGTACCCACAGAATTTTAATAAATAGGAGGTCACTGGTGACCTTAGAAAACTCAGTTTCAGAGGAGGGGTGATGACTGAAGACACACTGTGTTGTATTTAGAAGGTAAAATGGAGACATAGACTTAGTTCTTTAAGAAGTTTGGATGTGGGAAAAAGCAGCCATAACTTGAGGATGCATGACATTTAGGAATGGTTATTATGGTTTTGGGTTGTGTTTCTTTTCTTTTTGCATTATAACACAGGTTCTTCTATTTATTTATTTTACCTTTTTTAGATTGAAATCTATTTGATACCTAATAGTATATTGGTTTTAGTTATACAACATAGTGATTTGACAATTACACACATTGCTAAATGCTCACCACAATAAGTGTAGTTGCCATCTGTCAACATATAAAGATATTGCAATGTTATTGACTATATTCCCTACATTGTATTTTCATCCCCATGACTGACTGACTGACTGATTTATTTATTTATTTAGGTACATACAATAAAATATGCAAATCTTAGCGTATAGCTCAATGAATTTTGACATGTGTATATGCTCATGCAACCATCACCCAGATCAAGATACCCAACATTCTCACTAATTTTTTTTCTCACTAATTTTTGTTTCTTTAAAACTCGGGAGAGCCTAGAGTATTTATATATGCTGAGGGGAAAGAAAGAAATGATAAGGGAAGGTCAAAGATGTAGAAAATCGAGGGAGCTCAGTGAGGAAGGTCCCTGTGCAGGTGGTGTTCTCTGGAAAGGAGACAGGGATTCATAGGCAGGTTTATTGGGCAATGGTCTTGGAATCAATGCCTGTTTAAGGAAGGGAAGGAAGGCGGCTGGGGTGGAGGAAGCAGTTGGGCTGTTGATGCAGCTGTAATGAAGGCCTCAGCCAAGCTTGTGGGGAGTTCTGAAGCTGGGGCAGCAGTTGGAAGTTATCCAAAGTTGGAGCAGGAGGGCTGGGCCTTTATGTCCCCACATGAGCCTATCACTAGATGCAAGATTCTGTGGGAAGGGAATGTGACCTAGAGCAATGTGACTCTTTTCAGTCAAAGAAAATCCCTGAAGATGGCTGATAGCTGAAGTCTTCTGCCAGCAGCACTCCCAGTAGCTTAAGCAACAAATCCTTCAGACTTGAACAGGAATCTAGGCTGCATATCTGTATCAGGCAGAGTTCACCTAGAGAAACAAAACCAGTAGAAGATATATATTAACAGGTTTATTACAAGGAATTGGCTTACATGATTATGGAGGCTGGCTCGGCAAGCCCAGAATCCACAGAGCAGGCCACCAGGAAGGACAGGCTGGAACTCTTAGACATGGGCTGAAGCAGGAACACTTCAGTTCTGCTCTTACAGACTGCAACTGATTGTATCAGGACTACCCAAGTTATCTAGAATGTTCTCCTTAAGGTCAACTGATTCTGGACCTTAATCACATCTACAGAATACATTTATAGAGACACTGATTTTAGTGATTGAATAACTGGGGATATCAAAAGACCATCACACTATCATGGTATCCACTATAGTTCCTAAAAGGCAAAAATGAGTAAATGTAATTTAATTCTCTTATACATGTAACTATAGTTTGGTGGGACTCCCTAATTTGTTTTGGGTATTTCTGTAGAACAGCCATTTTCTATGTTTAAGCTCTGACTTTCAAATATGTGACTATGACCACTTATACATGGAATGGTCAAACTATTAACAACATACCCTGATTTTCATAACAGAATCTCAATGAGGGATGATATTCAAAGTATTTGGCCTTAGGTGCTGCTATGATCCTAACTACAGAAAACAGATGCCCTCATGAACATTTGGCAAAGCCACAGAAGTACATACTGCTACAGTCAGCCCTGCTCCCAATCAGCTTGGGTTCAAGCCTCTTTGCACATACAGGGTGACCTGGAGCTGAGTGAGTACATTTTCAAACATCTCCTGGCTGGTTGAGGAAAATTAAAACTATGTTTCTGAAATTTTGGGGATGGGCAGTTAAAAAAAAAGTTTCATCAACAATTTAAAGTCTTTCTGTATCAGCAAGAAAGTGACATGATCTCCAGTCTTTCAGAAAGGTGTCTATATTTGGCCTCATGGGAGTCAGAGCCATAAGTCAAACTCTGCATCTAGACTGGACTTCTCTTCACAGTGGCAGTGTCGCTCCCAAGACCAGATGTGCAATGTCTGTGTGCCCTCAAGGAGCAATATCCATTGCCTTCAGGAGCAGAGGGAACATTTAGTAGCCCTCAGACTATCCCTTTCTCATCCTCTTAATTTCCCTATCCCTGGGTTTCCCTCTGCCCAATCCATCACCCACCTCCATTGCCCTGAAGATCAAAGGGACCTTCCTGGAAGTGCCGTTCTAGAACTCCAGGCCCATTTCCTTCTACCCTCAGCCCATCCTCAGAGCCTCCAAATGGAAATGAGAGAGCCAGCCGGCCTCCAGCCAGAGTCCCTGGGGGACTGAGCACAGTGAGAATCTGGCTGTAACTGGAGCCGTGTGAGGACTGGAGCAATGCTTGTTGTTACCTTGGGGGCAAATGTTATTAAAAGCTTATTGAATTTCTGTTTCAGACTTCATTTTAAGAGGTTTAAAATTTGTCACATGGGATCTGCCGCGGGCTGGGATTTGGAATATAAAAAAGGTCACTGTATAACAAAGTTTGTGCTGTTGTTGTTTAATCATGGTTTTAAGGTTCATCTATTTTGTTGATTTTAGATCAGAAAGTAGGCCTCTGTTACCACATGATTAAGAGGCATAATGTCCCCTCACCCTCAAATAATTAAAATGGCAAGCAAATCAGAGTGAGGATGGCTTGGTTATTTTGGGCATTTTTCCAAAATCAAAAGTAAAACTGCTGAGATGCCAAACTCTAAATGTCATCATCTTTATAAGCAACTTCCCATACAGGTGATTATTCTGCATGTAGGAGCAAGTTTGTATCATATGTGCTATTACTAGCATGAACTTATTCTTGGCAGCCTCGTCAGACAGGTCCCCTTCTTCCCCATGACCCATCTTCTGACTCTTCCTGCATCTAAGAGAAACGCACCCCAAGCCCCAGAGTGTACAGGAAAGGGATCATGCAAATTTAGCTTTAATAGATTGAGGATCAGGATTTGGAAAGCAAAGAGTAAAACCTAATCTTGATGATCTCTGGCTTGTTCTTGGTTTTAAAACAATGTCTCCTTAGAGAGCCAAGTTCCCCAAAGTGGCTGAGGAGTTGAAGTTCTCTCTCTACTTTGGATTTTCATGGAGTCACATATTAACAGGACTTCAAAGCCCTTCTTTTGACAGATGAATTGGAACAGGTATAATGTGAAAACCAACAGAATGGAACAAGTCAAGATCAGAAGTTATGTGGACAGAAAACAAATATAATAGTTAACGTGGTTTGGATTGTCTTATTCTTTTGAACATGTGCTCTTGTCTACAGGTATTTTTTTTCTTGGAGAACTGTGACTTTTTCCAATTGTAGTATAAACTTGGCTACTATTTTTCTCCATCTTTCTCTCCCCCTCCCCCCCACATCTCTTTCATCATTTCTTTGTAGATTAGTTCATCTGGGGTAAATAGATATGGTAAAATGGAACCTGAGAAGGGGGCTGTCTCCTATTTTATCTGCCAGTTTGTCTGGGCTTGAAGTTAATGTGTACTACTGTATCAAGGGCATGAATGCTAGCAGCTTCTCCAAGGCAGCCTACTCTGGAAGAGTGGCATGTGGGGACAGAGTCTCCAAAGCGTAAGCCCAGAGGCTGGAGGAGGTGGCAACGGGCTTCATTTAATTGGAGTACAGGCCTCTGAGTTAACCACTTCCAGAAAGGGAATGATCTCCTGGTATTGTACATGTAGTTGGAGCCAGGAACAAGTGGGCCAGAAGGCTGGCCCTGCCCTAAACATCTTCAATAATTACTTAATTATACTGCTTATATTGCTCTGCCTCTGAATCTAGGCTTTTTTAAAGGGGCCAGAACAGAGGTGCTGGGGGCTGAGCTGGTTAGAGCACTGCTCTAGCCCAGGAAGGGGAGAAGGGGAGTCTGGAGACATGGCCATGCCTACTTCTGCTCTGTTAAGCTAGCCATGTACCCTGAAGTAGCATATAGATCCATTCTGGGCTTCAGTTCCCTCCTAGTGAAACAGGCTGTTAGGAGGAGTAAATGAAAGAATGCCTAGATCATATGGCACTTAGAAAGTGCCAGGCTCAGTGTTTGTACCTCTTGCCCTGTCATACTGACCTCCACAATGAGCCTGGAGACACAAGAATATTCCAGGGATCAAAGAGGACATCACTAAAGAAGATCTCAAATCTTATATGTAATTATGCTAAGACAGCCTAACTCTGTGTTCTTTCACATATAAGAAGTTAACATCCATGCTGTTAAAAACCCCATTTACAGAAGAGTATCAGAATTAAAATAACCAAATGAGGATTGGGAAATACATGATACTGAATTTTTCAGAAACATTTTAGAACTTTGCTCTGGGGATTGTCTCCAGGGCTGGTTTACCAGCTACCTACAGACATTAATAACACCTTATTTTTAGCCCTAAACATTATTACCCAGCTAGGTTATTCACCCTGACAATAAATGGTTTTTGAAATTTTCTGGTAGCCTATTTTCCAAAAGAAGAAGTTTTTCCAAGTGCTGAGGAAATTCTAAACAAGGTCATTGAGCTCTGAAGGAAGTTCCCAAAGAGGAATTCTGAATATTTTGAGTAATAGTGGCAGCTTCCCAGGAGAGGGAAAACATGCATTTGGGGGCTTTGGGCTCAGAAGACCTGTGTTGAAATCTCAGCTCCCTACTTTCTAGCTCTTGCTACTTAACCTATCTGGCCATCAGTCAGAGTAATAGGTACTAAGCTTGAGGTTAAGATAAGGATTAAAAAAATTATGTTTACATAGCATCCAGCATACATGTGCACAGTAACTTTTTCCTCTTCTTACTGATATTTGAATACTGCTGTGTTCATGTAGATGTATGAATAATATTAGCTAATGTTGTTGAATGACAACTATGTGCTAGGTCCTTTTCTAAGTCTTTTATGTGTATTAATTTATTTAATTCTCACAACAGCCCTATGTAGTAGGTACTATTATTATCCTATTTTGTAGATGTGGAAACTTAGGCAATGAAATTAATGTGGCTAAGGTCATAGAGACAGAAAATTGAAGAATTAGGATTTCCACGCCTGGGAATCTAGGTCTAGAGTTTTGGTACAACATTATACCGTACTATAGAACATTAGGCATTACTTTATTATCACATTTTATATATTTTTCAGGATGTGTGGGTGGGAGAGAGAGGGTGTGTGTGTGTATGTGTATGCATGTGTGATGGGGAAGGAGGGAATCTGAGTGGGCTGAGTAGAAGCCCAGGCTTCATGCGCTCCTCTTGCTGCCCATGGTTTGGCAGCACCAACCAGAACACAGAAGAGCTTTTCCTTAGGAACCTTCACGGGTGCAAAAAATCCAAGAGCAAGAGCAGAAGACCATTGACTATCTGTCACCAGTTCTCAAGCTGCGATCACTCTTATGTGCCACTTAGGACAGAAGAGCATAAATAATTTTTGAACTAACCTAGTTGTAGGTAGAAGGACAGCTAGTGTTCTTTAGTTTGTTGTAATTTCATACTAATTGTCTGATATAATTCCACTTTGCTGATGATGGTATAGAGG
Source organism: Smutsia gigantea (assembly GCA_032199065.1). Taxonomy (NCBI): domain Eukaryota; kingdom Metazoa; phylum Chordata; class Mammalia; order Pholidota; family Manidae; genus Smutsia; species Smutsia gigantea. The sequence continues at coordinate 190,528 of JAVSCE010010271.1, forward strand.
AAGAGTGACTTGTCAAAGTTACCCCAGCTAGTAACTGGAGAAAGCTACTGAGTTAGTCTCTAGTCTCCTTTCTACCATATTGCACAAACCTTCCCTTCTTGAAAGAGTGAAGCTGTCACCTTGTTCCTTTTCTCTATTTTTGGTTTCACTTGTACCCTCTTTCTGGAAGCCAAACTGACTCCTAGAAAGGTAGAGACTATAAAGCAGAGAGGTGCATGACATCAAAGAGAAAGGTGGAGAGGCAGCAAGGCCTGGGGACCAGAGGGCTGCTGTAAGGGAGAGGCTCCCACTGCTGATCTTAGATATCCTGTAAGAGGTTAAATGACCCAATTTTTCCCAGCTCTGCCCACATTGCTTCCATTGTTAATCCCAAGTGGCCACTGGCTGACTGCTGGAGCAGAGCTCCAAATGCTCTGTGCAGCAATGACCTTGACACAGCCCTGGAAAAGCACTCGACTCTTGGCTCTGCATGGTGGTTTTTTCCCCGGTGTAGCTAGCACTGCCTTTCTCCAGGGAAGGAGGTAAACACACAGTGCAAAAGAGTGCAGTTGAATTTCCCAGGACTCCGGACATGTTTTCTACCTATTTGACTCCAGGTCAAGAACCTGTATCCATTCCCAAGTTCATGCCATTGTTTTCTGATTCTTCAGCCTTAGGAATGTCTGTCTTCCCAGGGGAGGGAAATACAGCTCATATTTCTGATTAACCAAATACATGAATTTATAGGTGGCTCAGTCCTGGGCACCATGCATCCTGTTGGGAGACCAAGGAGCTTGCTTTTGTACAGATGAACTTGGAAAATTGAGCTGGAAGGAGGTGTGGAAATATTTCAGATGGAGACAGAACTTTTTGCCCTAGAAAAAAAAAATCTATTGGAAAAGCAATGGCTTGGAGCTGTAAAGTATCAGTATACTTTTTCTAACACTATTGGCTATGCTCAACATTATTTTAGTATTTTTTAATTAAGCAGTCCAGTTTATTATATTATTATAAATTGTCTTGTTTTCTGATCCTCTCATCTGTTTGTCTTTTCCACTAGGTAGCTTTTGGGGATGTAAAAAAGAATCTTTCTCTTGTGTTTCCCCATAATCCGTCACATAGCTATCGCAGAAGTTGCCATTCAGAACCCATGCCGGACATGGCAGCAGCTACTCCAGTCCCTGCAGGCAGCAGGTTCAGTGGTTCTAGCCTCAGCATCCACAGACCAGACCAATGCTGCGGGAGCTGGTGCTGAGATGCAAAGTCTGGGCGCAGGGTGCTGAGTGTGCTCTCTTTACTGGATGAGTCCTGCAGTAGGATTTACAGTAGTGTCTTGGCTGCACAGTCTTTGAGCCTTATTCTCTGGACCCCGTAGAAATTCTTTGAGTTACCCAATGTTCTCTCAAAAAACTCCTCTTCTTAAATTAGCTAGAGCCTATTTCTGTTGTCTGCAACAAAGCATCCCAAGAGATAAATGTTAAAGCAAACACTCAGTAAATATTTGTTAAGTGACTAATAAAGAATTTCTGACATTTCCCTCAGTCCTAATGAAATTCAAGACCCTCCTAAAGAATATGTGCACAAATGGGAAGGCAGAATTGGACACAGACTATTTAGGGAACAAATAACAGGAGAATTTTGTTAAAGCAGAAAAGTCATGTAGAAGAGGAATGAGAAATGAGGCTGCAAAACTGGATTGGGGAGATATTGTGGAGAAACTTAAGCTAAACTAAAGAGTTAGTCTACAGGTTTGGGAATAGTCTACAGATTTGGGAGTGTGTGTGTGTGCAAAATTAGAGAGTTTGGAAAAGTGGCCATCAGTTACCCCAGAGTGCCTTTACCACAATATTTCCAAAATGTAGAAGCTGCATATGCAGAATAGTAATAAGGGACACAGGAATAAGGGATCTGTAGTTATGTATGTTTGGGAACTAGTTGGTCAATTTAAATTCAAAATATTTCTCTACTCTCCCAGCAAGATGAATTTCCAAGAGGGATCATTCAGTAAGTAGCACTTCTCAGATTTACTGCACATAAATTTTACCCATCTAAAAATATTGGTGGGAAAGAGGCCTTGTCCAGGGGAATTAATCCTGGTTTCCATTATCAATCAAGTTGCTTATTTGAATGAACTTTTAGTAAGTCAGTCTAAACGAAGAACCCTTGAACTGAATGGATAGAACTGTAAGACTTGATAATTGCTGCTTCTTGTGGCTGCATCCTGGCCTCATGCTGAGTCCCTCTTCAGCTTTTATGTAACTGTTCCGAAGCACTTTATAACCTCAAGGGTGACATTCTATCACAATGACTATCTCAGGGGTGACAGTGGTTAGCTAATCACTTAAATAAAGGAAGAAACTCATTAAGGTTCTGAGTATTAATTATTTTTTAAAGACTTTTTTTTTAGAACAGTTTTTTAGGTTCACAGAAAAATTGAGAGTAAGGTACAGATATTTCCCTTATATTCTTAGACACCACACATGCATAGTCTCCCCCATTATCAACATACCTCACCAGAGTGGTACATTTTTTACAATCGATAAACCTACTTTGATATGTCATAATCGTACAAAGTCCATAGTGTACATTATGGTTCACTATTGCCATTGTTCATTTTATGGGCATAGATAAATGTATAATGTCACATATCCATCATTATGGGGCCATACAGAGTATTTCCACTGTGCTAAAAATCCTCTATGCTCGCTCTGTTCATCCCTCTCTCACCCCCAACCTCTGGCAACCACTGATATTTTTACTTTCATAGCTTTGCCTTTTCCAGAATGTCATATAGTTGGAATCATATAGTATATAGCCTTTTCAGATTGACTTATCCTTTGTAATATGCATTTAAGTTTCTTCCATGTCTTTTCATGGTTTGATAGTTCATTTCTTTTTAGTGCGAAATAATATTTCATTGCTTGGATATACCACATTTGTCACCTACTGAAGGATATTTTGGTTGCTTCCAAGTTTTGACAATTATGAATAAAACTGCTATAAACATTCTTGTGTGAACATAATTTTTACCTCCTTTAGGTAAATACCAAGGAGTGCAGCTGCTGGATTGTATGGTGAGAGTATTTAGTTTTCCAAGAAACTGTCAAACTGTCTTTCATAGTAGCTATATCATTTGCATTCATACCAGCAGTGAATGAGACTCATTGTTGCTCTATATTCTCACCAGCATTTGCTGTTGTCAGTATTCAGATAAGTACATAGTGGTATATCATTGTTGTTTTAATTTGCATTTCCTGATGACATATAATGTAAAGTTTCTTTTCATATGCATATTTGCCTTCAATATATCTTCTCTGGTGAGGTGTCTGTTAAGGTCTTTGGCCCATTTTAAAATTAGATTGTTTGCTTATTGATGAATTTTAAGAATCTTTTTATATTTTGGATTATAGTAGTTTATCAGAATTATCTTTTGAAATATTTTCTCTAGTCTGTAGTTTATTTTCTTATTCTGTTGATATTGCCTTTCCCAGAGCAGAAGTTTTTGATTTTAATGAACTCCAGCTTATCAAATATTTCTTGCATGGAACAGGCCTTTGGTGTTGTATCCAAAAAGTTATCACTGTACTCAAGGTCATCTAGGTTTTCTCCTATGTTATCTTCAAGGAGTTTTACAGTTTTATGTTTTACATGTAGGACTGTGACCCATTTTGTGTTAATTGCTGTGATGGGTATAAGGTCTGTATTTAGATTCATTCTTTTTTTTTTTTTGCATGTGGATGTTAGTTGTTACTTACTTACTGCATATAAATTTCATCCATCTAAAAATATTGGTGGGAAAGAGGTCCAGGGGAATTAATCCTGGTTTCCATTATCAATCAAGTTGCTTATTTGAATGAACTTGTAGTAAGTCAGTCTAAATGAAGAACACTTGAACTGAATAGATAGAACTGTAAGACTTGATAATTGCTGCTTCTTGTGGTAGATAGAACTGTAAGACTTGATAATTGCTGCTTCTTGTGGTTGCATCCTGGCCTCATGCTGAGTCCCTCTTCAGCTTTTATGTAACTGTTCCGAAGCACTTTATAACCTCAAGGGTGACATTCTATCACAGTGACTATCTCAGGGATGTTAGTAAGTTAGTTGTTCCGGCACTGTTTGTTGAAAAGACTCTCTTTGCTTCACTGTATTACTTTTGCTCCTTTGTCAAAGATCAGTTGACTCTATTGATGTGAGTCTATTTCTAGGCTATCTATTATGTTCCTCTGATCTATTTTTCTAGTCTTTTGCCAATACCATATTTTAATTGCTGTTGCTTTATAATAACTCTTGAAGTCAGGTAGTGTCAATATTCCAATTTTCCAATTTCTTCAATATTTTACTGGCTATTCTGGGTTTTTTGCCTTTCCATATAAACTTTAGAATCAGTTTGTCAGTATCTATAAAATAACTTGCCGGTATTTTGATTGGGATTGCATTGAATTTATAAATTAAGTTGGGAATAAATGATATCTCAACAATATTGAATTTTCCTATCCATGAACATGGACTATATCTCTGTTTATCTAGTTCCACTTTGATTTCATTCACCAGAGTTTTGTTTTCCTCAAATAAATCTTGTAAATTTTTATTAGATTTAACCTATGTATTTAATTTTGAGGGGTACTAATGTAAATGGTATTGTGTTTTTAATTTCAATATCCAGTTGTTCATTGCTAGTATATAAGAAGGCAATTGACTTTTGTATATTAACCTTGTATCCTGCAACCTTGCTATCATTGTTTATTAGCTCTAGGAGGGTTTTTTTGTCAATTTTTTAATCTTTCAGTTATTCTACATAGACTATCATGTCACCTGTGCATAAAAATAGTTTTTGCCTTCCTTCCCAATCTGTGTATCTTTCATTTCCTTCTCTTGTCTTAGTGCTTTAGGTAGGACTTCAAGTATGATGTTGAAAACCAATAGTGAGAGTGGACTTCCTTGCCTTGTTCCTGATCTTAGTGAAAAAGCTTTCAGTTTCTCACCATTAAGTGTGTTAGTTGTAGGTTTTTCGTAGATATTCTTTATTAAGTTGAGGAATTCCCTCTCTATTTCCAGTTTTCTGAGAGTTTTTATTATGAATGGTGTTGGATTTTGTCAAGTGCTTTTTCTGCATCTATTGTTATGATTATACGAATTTTCTGTTTGATGTGATGGATTACATGAATTGATTCCCTAATGTTGAGCCCACCCTGAATATCTGGGATAAATCCCACTTGGTTGTGATGTATAATTCCTTTATATTTTGGGGGATTTGATTTGCTAATGTTGGGGAGGAACAAATTTCCTCTACCCCTTGAAGTTCTTCTAACTGGTCTAAGAAACAAATTGACATGAGAGAGGTTAACAGGAGGAAAAACCAAAGTTTAATTATGTACATGCAGGGAAGCCATAGACATGGGTTCCAAAGATAGTCAAGGAGAATGAGGTATGTATGTCATCCTGAATGAAGAAGAAGGGGGTAGGGGGCCTGAGACTTCAAAGGAAAAGGGAACTAATTCACAGGAATATGAAAAGAGTAAATGTTTAATAAACAAAATACTTGATAGACCAGAGAGAGGCAGTGGAGCACAGAGAGAGATTTTAACAGACTTAGCCACATCCCTCCCTGTCAACCACACCTACCTTACATTATTATAATAGCTATTTATGGTGACAGCTCTCTTCCTGGAATAGTTCCTCCATCTGAATACTTTTTATGCAGGTGTTGTGGGTGGAGGTCAAAGTATCCTCCTGAGTCTTTTGGGCCTTGATGGTTTTTCAGCTCAAAATAATCTGCATGTCACAGTGGCACATCTTTGGGCAGTGCACTGTTGATTCCTATGCTAAAATTTGTTGAGAATTTTTTTAATCTTTGTTCAGGAGATATATTTTCCTATAGTTTTCTTATATTGTCTTTTTCTGGTTTTGGTATGAGAGTAATTCTGGCCTCACAGAATGAGATCAGAAGTATTCCTTTTACTTTTATCCTTGAAAGAGATTATAGAGAATTGGTGTAATTTATTCCTTAAATATTTGGTAGAATTCTCCAGTGAACCCATCTTGGCCTGGTGCTTTCTGTTTGGGAAAGTTATTAATAATGATTCAATTTCTTTAATAGATACAGGCTTTTCAGATTGTCTGTTTCTTGTGTGAGTTTTCACAAATTGTGTCTTTCAAGGAATTATTCCATTTCATTTACTTATTATAAAATGGGGATAATGAAGTTACTTACCTTAGAAGGTTATAATAAAGAATAAATGAGTTAATAGGTGTAAAGTGCCTAGAATAGTATAAGACACATGAAAGTACTCAGAAATCTTATCTGTCCTTATTATTATTACCATCATAATTGTTTTTTCTTAATCAGGAGACAAGTTTCTCTAACACCTTTCTTACAATTCCCTCCTTCCTTTAAAATGCAAAATACGAAGTTAAGAACAATATTATTTTTCTATTTAGTTGTTTAGATTTACATATTGTTCAAGTAGCAGGTTGCTAGCTTCTTTGGAACTTATTTGTTAAATTTTTCCCAGCACATACATTTGGAGAAATATTAAAAGAAAACATGAACTTTTTTTCCCCAAATGAAATCATACATCTATTTCTCACAGTTAACCAAACCTGGATATTAAGTGTCCAGTTTAAATAGTCTGGTATATTTAAATCCAGAGGTCATATCTTGATCTTTCCTATGTAAACAATCATAACTACTAGTTATAACTACACCTTCTATGGATTCCCTAGAACTACCTCTGTGAGTCATTGAAAGAATGCTTTATTGAACTTGGGTTTCTGTGACAGCTGTATTTCTAATCAGCCTTCATACATTACTGAGTTTTCTTTTATCCTTGCTTTTTGTGATTTAGCTGAAATCAAAGATCACTAGCCCCACTTGAGGTATCAAAAGATAAGAGACAGAGAGGTTGAGGTCATAAGTGATGTGTCCAAGATCAGACATCTTGTTTCAATACTGGAGTTGATACTAAAGCTAATCCTAGTGGCCAGTCCTCTGAAGTACACTGGCAAGTCAGTAAGAGGGGACGTCTATGTGAGTCTTGTTCTTTAAGCTTCAGGAGGTGAATCTGTGTCTGAACTGGAATTAGGCTAAGGAAAGCATCAAACTCTGTCTTAAAACAGGATGTCTCAGAACCTGAGCAAAACTGATACAGCCATTCGCACCTGGATTAGAGTGTAATGCCACAGACTTTCAGGAGCATAGAAAAAAAGTCTTTTATGTAAAAATCTTGGAAAGAATGACACATAATGTATTAGAAGATTCCTTATTTCGGCATATGTGAGTTTTTGTCTCCAATGGTTTGGCACCCACTATTAATTCTCTTTCCCATCAGTAAATAGTAACTTCATAGGGATGGCATTTTTCTCTGCTGCTGCTAGAAATGGCCAAGGTCACATTCCAGAAAAGGATGCTTGCCTTGCAAAGCATACCATTCCTGAAGAGAGATAGTTAATGTTTGAAGACATTGTCAACTTCATTAACAACTAACAAACTTACTTATCTTTTTCTGTTGTTATAACTTTGTTCCCCTTCCCAGAAAGTGATGATAAGAAGTGGGTTAAACATGCTTAGACGACTAAAGGACAATAGTTTTATAGAATTCAATCTAGTGTTTTCAAGACTACTGTTTGTATTTGGAGCTCTGTGGGATTTATATGCCATCTATTGAGTGTCTATTTTTAAAATGCAATGTGATTTATTCAAATCCTGGACATTCTTTCTGCTTGACAATGCCGGAGGTTAAAGGAGATGGCAAAAAAGAAAGAATCAGGAAGGATATAACTTGTGGTTTCTTCTAGTTTTTATGGCACTGCTTAAGTCAAGGAATACATGAATTTTAGAGCCAGATGGGAAGTTGAGATGCTATAATCCAACCCACCTCTCCCTTTACCCAATTCAGGAATCCATTGCACAACCCTAACAATTAGTTCTCTGCCTCTGCTTAGATGTCTTCAATGACAGGGCACTCAACATTGCAGGTGGCTTTCATGCATCTATTAGAACAATTTAATTGTACAAAAAAAGTTATTTTTTTATGTTGGCACAATGACTCTAAAACATCCATCCTTTGGCTCTAGTTCTGCTTCTGGATTATGTAAGATAAGTTCAATCCAAGGAGGCTGAACACTGTAACAGAGTAATGATATCATGGCTCTGGAGCCACACAGCCTGGGGTCAAATGCAAGTTCCTCCCTGTCTTCACTGAGTACCTGTGCTTCAGATCTTCACCTGAAAAATGTGAATTCTGTTAATATCTACTTCATAGCATGGTTATGAAGAAGGAATTGGTTCATACATGAAGAATGTTGAGCAATGTCTAGCATTTAGTAGGCACTCAATGAATTTTAGCTATTGGCAATGTTATTTTTATTATTTCATCTTATATTCCAGTTATTTTCAGAAAATAGTGTTTAAAGCACTGTATTGAGTATATTTTGAGGCTTTGGTGAGTGCCATGATTGATAAGTAATGTCTAGGAAGGGTAGAAGATGGGAAAATGATGTCACATGTGCCAAATATTTGTGATTTGTGATCCAATTCTGATTTCTCATGACAGTCCTTCAGATATCTAATGAAATAGTTATTTTTCGTAGCTCAGTCTCCTCTCTTCCAGGCTAAAGCACCTGGTAGAAATATTGAAGTCTATTAATCCTGTAATCTGCCACAGGATGAGCCCTCAAGGTGTGCTTGAAGCAGCTTAAAATCAAAGCAAGGGAGAACATTTTGTCTCTGTACATATTACCTTATATTAAATCCTTCTGAATACATACCCAAGGCCATCGTAATTATTTGACATCTCTTAAAAAATACTGATGCACCATTTTTTGCAACTTAATAATGAAATTAATTTTTTCCTCTCTACAATCACAACACCCTTGCATTGGTCTTGTGTTTGTGTGCAGCATTTTTTTTTCCTTTTTTTTTAATTTTGGTATCATTAATCTACAACTGCATGTGCAACATTATGGTTATTAACCTCCCCACTTGATCAGGTCCCCCCACCAACCCCATTACAGTCACTGTCCATCCGCGTAGTGAGATGCTGTAGAGTCACTACTTGTCTTCTCTGAAGTGTGAAGCATATTCTTATGGAGGAAGCTTTAGACAGGGAATTAGAGTGTCTTATGGACTAAACTCTATCCTTCCTAATTCATATGTCTAAGCGTTTGCCTCCAATGCTTCGGTATTTAGAGATGGAGCTGTTAAAAAGATGATTAAGTTAAATGAGATCATAAGGGTGATGCCCTAATCCAATAGGACTGTGATCTCCAAGCGAATACAAATCCCCAAGAGAATATAATTTTTTAAAATGTGGGTTAGGGGGCTGGGTGGAGATGAGAAGCAAAGGCAAGTGCCTCTTTCCTAAAGACCCTAGACCTTACCTTGTTTACATTTTCTCAAAGAGAATTCTGGAATGTGGAAATCTTTGGTTAGAAAGAGCCTCAGAAGTAGCCTGGTCCAACCATCCACTGAATTCAATGCCCCAAACATTTACTGAGGCCTATCAATAATAGTCACTTTATGCTGTATATGTTACTTTGTTTATACTCACTGGGGGTTCAGGAAGGATTTAGGGTGGCTGTAATCACAGTAACAGTAGCTTCTAACTAATGATCTACTATTTAATTTTTTTCTACAACTTCTTAGCTCAATGGTCATATAGTCTAAGTAAATACCTCCATCATTAACTATGCTTCCATTTGTGGACCTCTGATTAGTCTCAGAACCCTAGAGCTGGCAGGATCCTTCCAAAATTATCTAGCCCATCAGTACTACTCTAAAAGTGGGGATACAGAAGTCTAGATCAACACTTGTTCACTCAGGCATCATAGATAGTGAGTAGCAAGCAGAGTTTGTAACTCAACTCCCATCCCCTGGCACAGCCCTTGGGCCCTGAATGTGTCTCTACTCTGTGAGATCAACCATGCCATGATCAGCCCCAAGTCATGTCCGTGAATTCTCATGTGGTTGTCATGGGTCTCCTCTTTGTTGCCATATTAGACCAGCCAATTTGCCCAGAGCTACCTCAGGGTGGTGCTGGAAAGTGGGTCACTTCACAGTCTTAGGCTATTATTAATGCAGGAGACACTTTTATTCCTTCTTCCCTGATTTTGTTCCCAGGATACAAAAAAGGCCCCTCATCCAGCAGTCTTTGGATTAATAGGACTCATGGTCCACAGGAGGTTGGCTGAGTTGTAAGGGATGAGTTGGTGTCAGAAGAAGAAAAGAACACACCCTCCTTCACCCACTGGCTGAGTGTTGAGTGACCTTTAGTCCAGGATTTTGATCTTCCGTTGTAATTCACTCCCTCTCCTGTGTGTTCTCATAAGCCACAGAAGTGCCTTAAATTTTAGGATTATTCAGAGACTGTTTGACTTAACTATGTTATAACAATATTTTTGCAAAGGAACAGTAATTTTCTTCCAAAATAAAAACAGACCTAATTGAGAAGTTAACCCGAGTCTCCAAAACAGGATTAATGTCAGTCAAATACTGCCTCTGGCTTTGGGGCCTGGCTACTTCCTTAACTCTCTGACACTCTCCCTCACCTCGCCCCCACCACACTGGACATTCCTGGTGGTTCTTCCTGCTGATTGTATCTTTAAAAGAATCTACTATGGTATTGTTATGAGTCCCATAGTTTCCTTTCTTATTTGTGTCTATGTTTAAATTGGAGGAAAAAAATCTTTCTATTGCCCAGGATAAAGACACTGTTTTTAAATGAGTTAGTGAACTTCTTGCAGGGGAATACCAAAAGTAGTTGATGTCTTGTTGCTATGAAGGAATAGGTGCTCAAACTTGTGAAGTGTGGAACTTGCTAGTTGGTGGAGAGACCCTGACTTTGGTAGTCAGATCACAGGCACATGACCTCCATATGTCCCGGGTTGGCTGTAGTGGTGGGACAGGAGAAGCGGCTTGGGTGTGGGTATGTGGTAGCAAGTACCACTGTTGTGTGTTTATGAGGACACAGGTCCATTTTAGTTAGGAAGAGTGATGATAACATAAGTCTAAAGAGCAGGTGTCTAAAGATTTCTATTCTCAGTAAGAATTAATCAGATTTGATTAATATCAGATTTGGAAAAAAAACCATGAATTAAAAAGAATCATGGGTTCTAATGGATATCTAACCCTATAGTTTTCATATCTTCCCTTGCTGGATTTGAGGACTTAATTTTTTTTCTTCTTTGTACCATTTTCTCTGAAGAATTCTTCCATCAAGGTTCTTGCTGCTCTCACCTGTTTTTGTTTGTGCATAAGGGACAGGGCATCCCTTGGCCAAACCTTATGAATGGGAAGAGCCATGTAATGATTCAGAGCAGAAAAAATCAGAATATGTGGTGGCGAGGAAGCATCAGTAAGATGTTTTCAGGGCCAGCCCTCAGTCAACAGACAAAGAATGGAATTTGTCCTTCCCTCCTTCCCCTATCCCCAAAGGCTTCCATGCTCTTAATTCACCTAGTGGCTGTCCAAGGCTCTGTACTGACAGCCTCATTAACCCTCCTCTTCCTGCCTCCAGGGCACCACCATGTGATTGGAGGGCCTATGGAAAAGGCTCCACGTCCCAGCCTCCAAAAATCTGACCCCTTCTTAATACTGGTGATGCCTCATTACGTCGCTGGGGAGGATTTCTGTTCAATTGGATAATCTGTTGTTAAAACTAAATCCTTATAAGAGCATTAAGTAATACGCAGTAAACTTTTTTTTTTTGATGATGATGAGGTAGAGAAACGCTGGCAAGCCTTTCTTAAAATGTGTATGTATAGACCTTGCTTTAGACTTTAGCTACTGATTGCTGGTTTCTTGACCTGACTCACCTTTCAGGTATTTTGGTTCCATGGATTTTTAAAGCAGCATGATTCTCAGAGGTAATGAAGATTTCACTTTAAGGGCTCTTACCTGCTGGGGCCCCTTCCAAGGCCACAGAAGGGGCCCCAACAATGTGTTCCCATGTTTGTGTGTGTTTGCAAAATTTGCAAATGTTAAGATATCTCTACTTTAATTGGCTGATTTGGCTGTCTGTTTCCATTCCAATATTCCTTAACTTATAATTGCCCTCCTGTAGGGGTTGAGGTCAGGGTAGGAGTGGGGAATTCTAAATAAATATTCACTTGTAATTTGGTTCACTTCTAAATAATATTTACTTTGATACCTAATTATATGCTTGCAATTTTAAATTATTTCCATATTAGGGGCCCCCACATTCTTCAGGCTCCATAAAACCTGAAGGCATGTGTCTCCAGATTCTAAGTGTCCTGCAGTTACCTCTCACATAATTCTTAATCTCACTCCTTGTTTCTCCTCTATCCTGATATTCAATAACTTCGTTTCATACAATACCTGGTTTTCCTGGTCCCATCATGGCCTGATACAAATCCAGAACAGAAAAGAGAGGAAATAGGGAAAATGAGAAAATAGTTAATTAGATAAAGAGGAAGAGAAAAGAGAATTGAGAAGGTGGATAGATTGTCAGCTTATCTCATACATCCTAAGTATTGGTCCTTATGCCAGGAGGGTCAGAGGAGGCGAGTCCTAAACTTCTGTTTCAATCACTGAAATAAAACATTACCATGCTGGTTGGGAAGCTAAGTGATATTCCAGCCTGGGGTGACAGTGGGGGTAAAATAAAGGGAGGTGACAGGATAGGGAGTTGAAATGAGTTAAGGAAAACACATGGTCTTCCGAAAAGGAAATGGAGTTATGAAAAGGGATGGAAAAACCAGTCTTCCAGAATAATGCCTTTTGTTGGGCCACAAAGGAAAGCTCAGTTGAGACATGAGGAAGCTGGAAGGATATGATGGACGCCCAGGTTACCTGACAAGAGGAAAGAAGACTGAAGGGAAAGGCAAACAGGGTGGGAGAAGGACAAGGGGTCACGTTTTTCTTGGCATTGAAATCTTTTCAAGTGAGTTGTTTTTCAAAAGTTTCCAAGGAGGATCCTCTACCAGTTTCCAACCTCCACTTGGGATTTGAAACCTACAGGAAACAAAGCTCCTTCCCATGACCTCTGTCTTCCTCTCTAAATTAAATTTGGATGCAGAGGCTGGAGCCTTTTGCTGGGCCTAGAAGTGTGGCCTCTCCCTGATGATGTCTTAGTGGCTGGTTCTGCTCTGAATTAACAGTTATATTGGCAAGTTCAAGGACTTGGTTTTGGTTTTTGACAAGTTGTTTAAAGGTTTTACTTTCAAGTTCTTCAAGCTGTTAAATCCAAGGAGTTGGGACTAGAATTATTGATTCTTAGCTTAGGCAGGGTGGGTGGGGCTGGTGATCAAAGACCCTTTTCAGAATAGGTTGAAAACTACAGAACTATGTTCCAGAAATACCACCAGTACTTGTTTTAAATCATTTTGCATACACTTTCAAGGTTCATGGACCCTACAGTAAATAGTTCTCCCATGTAGTTTTCCTCCTGACAGGAGGATTACACTTCACCCTGTTGAACTCAGACACTGGCCAGTGGGATGTGTGACGTTCTGGATTGAAGAATGAAGAGCAGTGCCCTCTTCTTCTGCACGGAGGCCAGCAATGTTCCTGAAGGTGGTTTCTCCATCCAGCCCAGGAATGAGGGTGACAGTGGTATGGGAGTAAAGCACCCAGGCAGTTTTGGATTATCAGGTGGTACAAGTAAGAAATAAGCCTTTGTTGCTTATTTGAATCTATACATGGATACTGCACCTTTTCTGGGTCATAAGTCATCAGTCTAAATAATATCTAAAGTCTATCTACTTCTGAAAATTTATGAGTCTGCCATTTCAGATTCTTGAATCACCTGAACTCCTACCCTGGTTCATAGGCAATGTCCCTTTGGTCAAATGGAGTGCCTTGTTTTGGAGTCAAGTTACTAAATCCACGATTGTGTGCGTGATTGAAATGTAAGGCTCACTAAGCCTAGCTTCAAAATTCAGTGAGGGGTTCACTGAAGCCTCACAGGGGGTCTGCCTGCAGCCGTGAAGTAAAGGATCACTCCAGCCCTCGGTGCTGCGGACGCTCACTAGATAAGGTCTTATATGCAGAAGAAGAAAAGAGAGAAATCAAGAAAATGAATACAAGCATACTTCTGAAAGCTTCAAATGACAAAAGAAGTCAAGTCAAGAGGCAGGATGTCTGCACTTTTTCTATTTATGGAACACAAAGTTTAAACAGAGCTCTTCATTCAGAATTCATCTGGCTATTAAAATTGCATTCCAAGTTATTATCTGCAAGGAAACGGACAGCATTAAAATCTTTCCCTGTAGTGAGTTTGTATTTAGGGAGGTTTTCACATGTGTTTAATTCACGGATCAATTTTACCTTGTCAAAACAGAGAATGGTCTGTCAAAAACAGGATGAAGCTCATTAGTGAGACCCAAGAGATAGTACAATGGAGGGGAGAATAAACAGGCTACCCTGAAATAAGGAAACAAGAGCCTGTTCAGGAAGCAAGGGGAAATAGCAGAAAATGATATAGTAGTCATAGTAGACCAAAAGCTAGTGGGGCAGCTATATGGTACTGCTACTTAGTAAGTGATACTGAAGAGAGAAAAAAGAGGGAGGGAGTTTAGGTGATAAAGGCTTTTAGCCAGCAGAGAATAGGGATTTAACAACCAAGCAGGGATTTACCAACTTTTTATGTGTAAGAAACACCCTAGTGTAGTAGTTAAGAGTGCTGGACTGAGTGGAAGTCAGGAAACGGAAACCCAGGGTCAGGACCTGGTTCTACTCTGGCCTTCCGCTCTGAGCCTCAGTTTGCTTGCCCATAAAATGAATACTTCAGATTGAGATGATTGGTAAGGTTTTAGCCAGTTCTGGAATCTAGACAATTCTAAGAAAATAGCGTTCAAAGACTATCTTCACAATCCAGAGAGTTACAGTACATGAAAAGCTTCTTGATTAGCATAAGGTTGAATAATTATTTACTTGAGTAAACTTCCAGAGGAATTTATGGAATTTTAGAAACTGAATCTTGGAGGTCTTTAAAATTCAGGTAGAGCCCATCTCTCCGAGGGTTAAGAAATAGACTAGGAGACATATTTGAGGTTTCTTCTAGCCATCAAACAATGTAAAAATATGTTATTGTCATCTTTTAAAAGATGACCAGCTCCTTAAGGGAAGGAAGCAAACTACAAACCCCAGTTGTTGATTTATTGTTCTTGTAACAAAAGGGAGATGTACAATCAGCCTAAGTAAAGAGGTAAACTGAGGCAAGCTCAAATGACCAGAAATTGTGTTTACTCAGGGATAGCAGATGAATTGCTATTTGGGAAACACATGCTATGGCAAGCTACAGACAAGTCCATTGCAGGTTTGGGGTGGGCTATGTCCATGAGCAAGAAGACCATGAGATCCTCCACTTCACATACTCGGGTTCCATTTTAGATTGAGATCCTTTAACAGTACAAAGAGAAATCCAGAGAACACAAGGCTCTCTGTGTGAGTGGTACTCTGACTTTGCTTTCAAGGCACGGTCAGGTCTTAGTTCCAAGAGCTTGGTGAAGGGTAGGGCCAGCATCTGCAGCCCTCCTGCCTCGTAGCTGAGTCTGTGCTCAGAGGCTGGCCAGCCGGGGGAGGCACCTGTCGTGCTGCCAGCTCCAACAGCCACCCAAGAGAAACCAAGGTTTGGTTTTTCCAAATAAGATTCTCCTTTCCTTCCCTGGGAGATGCTGCAGGCCCTATCCTGTATCTGATCAGGTTTGGCTTCTGGTATCCTACTCTGCAGCAATTACTTTTCTTAAGAAGCAGCAGGAGAGGAAAATCCCTTGTTGCTGCCCCATTTCAACATGAGTGAACTGTCAGGAATGAGCTGCCATCAGCCACTGTTTAAAAAATAGCATACAGCTCAGGGTGGAGCTGGGTCCATGGGAGTTATCCTTACAAACGCCTCTTCAGGGTTAACTCTAAACTGAGAGAAAAGGAACTCCATTAAACCCACTAGGCCTTCGAATGGTTCCTTTAGTCATATTTTTGGAAGAGGCTCCCTTGTGGCTGGCCTTCAGCCAAACTGGGGTGTGGGTTCCCCCGACATCTTCCTTTCTGGTGGCCCCTTCTCTCTGCAGACTACTCCCACCTTCCTCTGCTTGTTCAGCATCTCTCCAGGTGGACCTCCCTTTCTGGGGACTCACAAGCCATACCTGGTATTCTCTAATGTTTTTGAAAATGGTGACTTTTTTTAATGTGAAAAAAATGTCAATCATTGCTGTTTGATAGTAGTTCATTGTCTGGGGCCTGGTAAGTGAGTAGTCAGCAAAACAGATTAACCAATTTCCTCCATTCTAGATGGCATATGGTTTTCTCATTTGAACATTTCTGAAGTCAGGATATGTCTTATAATTCATGTGTGAATCTAATGGACAGAATTTTCCCTACTCCCCAAGGAGAAGACATTGACTTGATGGGGTAGCTCACAACTGAAAGCGTATGAGAGAGATGTGTGAAAGTGGAATCCAAGTAGTAATTAAAAAGTCAATATATTACATACAGCAGAAAATACAGGCTTAAGATTAGAAATGTTATTAATTTATTTTTTCTAAATTATACCTTCATATAGTTCAAAATTCAAAGGGTACCAAAAGAATATAGCAAAAGTCTCCCTCTGGATTCTCTTCCCCAACTGTTCCGTTCTTCTACCTGGAAGCTGCATTACCGTTTTCTTGTATATTCTTCCAAAGATAATTTATATGTCAGCAAGGATATATGCAATTATCCCCTTATTTATTAAAATGATAGAATACTATACACACTTTTCTCTACCTTGTTTTTCTTCTCATGCAACAGTATACTTTGGAGATTATTCTATCGCAGTACATCCAGAATTAATATTCTTCTTTTATATTTGAATAATATTCCATTTTATAGATGTACAGTGACTCATTGAATCTGTTTGCTAAAATGAACATCTGGGTTGTTTCTAATCTTTTGCTATTTCAAACACTTCTGTGGAGAATGACATTGTATTCATGCCATTATGTGCCAGTGTGAGTAGGATACATTATAGAAGTGGAATTGCTATGTCAAAGGGAATGTACAAGTATAATATATCTGATAGATATTGCCTATTTGTCCTCCATATAAACAGTACCATTCTATATGCCTGTTAACAATATATGAGAATGGCTGTTTCTTCACATCCTGTCAACACAGTTTGTTATCAAACATAATTGTCTTTGCCATTCTATTAGGCAAAAAATTAAATTTCAGTGTAATTAAAAAAAATTTTTAATTAAGATATGAAAAATTCACAAAAGTACATTTATCATCAGTATGCAGCTTAATCACTCTTCACAAATTAAATACACCATGTAATGAGAACCCAGTTCAAGAAACAGCACAGAACCTACAGTCCAGAAGCCTCCTTTCTACTTCCTTCCAGTGTGTTCAGTTTTCACTTTTCTGTTTTTCTCTTATTATGAATGAAAGTAGCCCTCTTTCTAAAACCATGCCTTTTTATTTTGAAATAATTATAAACTGGTTCTACAGAAGTTAAGCATCATTTTATTTGTTGAAGAGCCATTTACATTTCTTTTCCTCTGAACTGTATGTTTGTATCTTTTGCCCATTTTATATTAAGCTATTAGTGCTTTTCTCCATGATTTCTAGATGTGATAAGGAAATTTCAGTCCAGAGTAGAAAAGACATGAGCATTATGCTGAGATTTATCAAGTGCGGTTTACCCCTGAGAGTGTAGACTCAGCATTTGCAACCCTAGAAAACAAGTAACAAATAAAGCAGCTCAATAACTGGTATAATCCATCCAGGAAGAGTCTTCTGCTGCAGACAAGGGCCTGAGTAGCCCACTGCCTCCTCTTCTGTGTAACTTGCCAGCTTGGCCAGTCCCAACCCCAACCTCCTAAAAATGCCTGGGGAAATTGGGTTCTTCTATCAAGCAGGTGATTTATCCTCTAGCAGCAAGCCAATGCTTTTCAGGTCACCAAGGGAAAACTCAGCCTGGGCAAGGGAAGACCTGTTGAACAGGAGTATCTGAGAGGCTGTTGGGGAAGATTTGGAAAGGAGCCCCTTCCAGGAGAGAGCTCCCCACTCATGGATGACCAGAGTGCCTGGCCCCACTCACCAGGGCCTCCATATCAGACAATAGCATCAGTCGGCCTGGGGGTGCTGGATCAGAGAGAGCCTCCCAGGAAGGGGACTATACACACAGGAGGGGCATTTCCGTTAAAAACAAAAGCAAGTAAGGGTTTTCTACTAGGTTTTTTCTTCCCTCTTCTCTCCCTCTGACTGGACAGTAACCTCACACCACATGCCTTCCAGCAAACCCTCATCAGCCAACAAGTCCTGTGACCCCTTCTGTTTATTTGGAGGTGCTTGCCCAGCTGGGCCTCTCATCCAGAACCTGGTCTATATCCAACTGCACAGTGTTTTCACTGGAAAGGGAACTTCCGAGGACCAGATAAGGCAACCTATTTATTTGCATAGAGGCACTTCCCTAGGTCATTCCCCAGTATGCTGGAAGAGGTGGTAAAATACAAGACAGAGTTTGTGAGGCTGCTTAAAAACGTCTTCTAGAGAACCCCAAACCTGTTCAGTTCCTACACAATATGGAGTAGCAATAGGAAATCTCTTTTTAGAAATGATTGGTGGTCACCATGGAGGAGGAGTTGGGGTGGTGGGGGTGGGGGAGGGGGATAAAGGGGCACAAAATTCTCTATTATAAGTTGGTCACAGGGATGATAGGACAGCATTGGAAATATAGCCAATGATTCTGTAACACCTTCCTATGTTGACAGAGTAACTACACTAGTTGGAGTGAGGATTTAATAATGTGGGTCACTGCTGAACTACTGTATTGTATACTTGAAACCAATATAAGATTGGATATCAACTATATTTCAATAAAAAAATTAATTAAATAAGTAAATAAATAAATAAAAGAAAATCTCCTCTTAAAAGTAATACTGGCTTCCTTTTGAACCTTCATTTGATGTTTCAGATTTTTGAATCAACAAAAATCCTAATCCAAATATTTTGCTGAATGCTTTGCAAAACCTCTAAGCTATTTTAAGTCTGATTTTTTTTATTAAAGTATCATTGATATAGAATATTATGAAGGTTTCACATGAGCAACATTGTGGTTACCACATTCCCCCCTATTATCAGGTCCCCACCACATATCCCATTACAGTCACTGTCCGTCAGCGTAGTAAGATGCTAGAGTCACTACTTGTCTTCTCTGTGCTATACTGCCTTCCCTGTGCCTCCCCTATATTATGTGTGCTAATCGTAATACCCCTTAATCCCCTTCTCCCTCCCTTCCTACCCACCATCCCCAACCCCTTTCCCTTTGGTAACCGCTAGTCCATTCTTGGGTTCTGTGAGTCTGCTGCTGTTTTGTTCCTTCAGTTTTTGCTTTGTTGTTATACTTCACAGATGAGTGAAATAATTTGGTACTTGTCTTTCTCTATCTTGTTTATTTCACTGAGCATAATACCCTCTAGCTCCATCCATGTTGTTGCAAATGGTAGGATTTGTTTTCTTCTTATGGCTGAATAATATTCCATTGTGTATATGTACCACATCTTCTTTATCTATTCATCTACTGATGGACACTTAGGTTGCTTCCATGTTTAAGTCTTATTTTTTTTAAAAAAGGAGGGAGAGAAGGAAGGAAGGGAGGGAGGTAGGGAGGGAGGGGAGGGAGGAAGAAAGGAAGGAAGGCTACTTGTGAGAAGAAGGTGGAAGTTGCTTTTGATAAGCTGGAATGCCTGGCTCCAAGTCCAGAGCAAGGTTTCTCAGAGTGGACTTGTGAACTCCACATGTGAGAATCACCTGGACCTAGTCCTGAGGAAGTTCCCCAGGTCTGAAAAATTAGAATAGCAATTAATTGGGCTCTAGAAATATGCTAAAAACAGAACAGAAAACACAGCCACAAAAAACTTTCCGAGTAAATATTACTCTCACTGAATGAGAACTCCACTTCTAAAAACGCCATTTTGAAGAACAAGAAATAGCCTTGTTGGGTCACGGAAAACCAAGCTGTGACATGAAGAACTTCTGGAGGTGGCAGAATATTCCCCCTATAACCACCTTTCCAGGTCTTCTGTCTTCCCTTCAAGCTACTCACTGGCTAGTTTTTCAAGGTAAATAGGTAATTTATTAAATTAAAAAAAAAACGCCTTGATGACTAGGAGAGTCCTTGGAGGGTAGATGTCTTGTACTAGGATGAGAGAGTGCTAAAGACACCTTAGTATAATAGGTCTGTGGCTGTGTAAGGTTGGTACAGGAACTAGAGAGGGGGAACTGATTTTTCTAGGCAGTTATTCAACCAAACCATTGAACTTCCAGATGTCATTTTAAAACTTGCCCAGCCCATTGCTTTAGGACCCAGTTTCTCACCTCTGAGTGAGTGAATTGGAAACGGAATCCAGTTATAAGTCTACGTATTACTACTGCAGAGCTGTTTATTACCAAACACCTTGGGAAGGCTCTGACAGCATTAGGACATGCTTTATCTGAACCAATCTTGGAAGCAAGGTCACTGCAGCATTAGTGCTACTCCAGCGCTTCCTGCAGACCCCTAGGGCAGCCTGGACAGTGATGGGACTGGCGGGTGGTGCCCCAAGGGCACTGAACACTAGGCTTTGGGAGGGAGTCTTCAGCAGAGTATCCCCACCTCCATACCTTTTGTCCACTTTGGGCACTGAAACAGTGAGCTGTTTTGGAATAAGTAACCATGGAGGCTTAGACAATACCTGCCGTGACTAGTGTGGACGGGAGACCAGAAGGTTCTCCCCAGTGTGTTCAGGACTTCAAGGACTTTCAGCTGGTGAGTAGTAAATTACACAAATAAAAGAGTCTTGAAAAACAGGGGTTTATTATTGCACACATCAAGAGGTTTCGGGGTAGGTAACCTCAACAACACGGTATGTCAGGGGACCAAGTGGCTGGGTGAGATGCTCTTGCTCCTCTCTCATGGCAACAAGACAGCTACTATAGATCCAAGCATCATGCCTTGTATGGACAGGTTCAAAGGCAGGAAGGAATGGAGCTTTGCTTCACATGCCTTTGTTTTGATTAAGGTGGGAACTATTCCCCTGAAGATCCTAGAATCCACTGTCGCCTGGCCATCCCACATAGGAAGGAAGGATAGGTTTGCTGGAACAGGCTTGACCAATCATGTTGGTCATCTGAGCTTGGGGAAGGGCCCACTTACCCTCAGTATATTGCTGCCCCACACTTGAATAAAATTAAGGTTTGTCAGCAGAGAAGAAGAGCACAATGTTTGCTGAACAGGCCATAGAGAGTAGACAAGGTATCTGCCAGGGATTGTGCACCATCCTTGGCAGGGAGTTCCTTCCCAATGGCCGAGAATAAATGTCCTGCCCTAGAGAAAAGGAGTTGATTTTATTTTAGAAAATAAAAGTGACACTTCATTTTCTGGGAGTAAAATTCATGCCTTCCTGTCTTAAATGTAGAAGTTTGGTTTACCTCTTAGAATGTGGGGTGTCTGAGTAAACTCCAGGCTTTCCAGAAAGGTCGTTTGTCTGGAAGCCTCCAGCAGGCCCTCCCTGCTCACCTTTCTCCACCTGCCCCTTCTCTGCCATAAGAAGTGTATGTTTGGGTTGGGCCCATGTACATGCATTGACATTTTTCGCCAAGGAGTTTCTAGTAATTTCTAAGAGAGTTCCTGAAACCTCCACGCCAGACTTTTTTTTTTCTGATGCTAATAAAGCTTGAGTGGTGAGGCACCTTCAAAGAGTCGTGTGTACTCAGCAACTTTGGTGTGTTAGTTTGTCTTCCAATCTGCCTCACTCAAGGTGCTTATCTCTTAGAAAGGGAGATTATTACCACACAGACTGGGCAGAAAACCGCTTCACTGACAGGTTTAAGAGCCTTAACAAAATAAACAGCATAAAAGGCAACACTGTGTGCAAAATGGCAGGCTTCGTTCTCCCTGAAAGGGTCAGCTGGGGAGAGAGGGAGCTGGAATCAAAACAAAACAGAAAACCTTGGACTACTCTGAGAGAGGCTAGGCACCGTGCGGAGGGGGTTTGTGGTGGGGCCAAGCGTTGACATTTCCTTCTGACCAACCAGTTGTCTCCTTGTATATAGACAAGGGTTAAACTAACAAGCCCTTCACTATACCTGTTGATCTGGTTTATGATTCATGCCTTAAAAGAACCCTAGAGTTGTGGTGATTGCTCTTCCTGTTTTTCATACCCAGAAAGCTATACAAGTAATAAAATTATGCCATTGAGTTTCTCCTGGTCTTGTTTTTGGATTCAGGTGAGTAGTCTTTTCCTTGGACTTGGCAGAATCTGAACTATGACCGGTACATGCAAATTTGCAAGCAACTTGAGGATAGGAGAGTGTTATTTATTTTTCTCTTTTCCTTCCCAGCATCTCCCAGCACAGTACTGGGAAAATACTAGGTGCTCCATAAATGTTTGTCATATGATTGAATGAATAGATAAATATACTATCTTATTTTAACAGTATTCTGGAGTTGGGGGAGGTAAAGGTGCTCCCATATAAATTTATTATACTTGTTTCTAAGACTGGTAGCAGTATTTCAAGCTAACTCAGAACAGAGGAGCAAGTTAGAATGCTGAACACTTAACCCAGGATCCATTAAGATGGAGAGGAACTGTTTAGGTGGGACTTACCATTTGAAGAGCATTCAAATACAACCAGAACTGTTGTCAGTAGTTGAACTCTTTCCAACTCTCAAAAAGACCTATCATCTCTACTGAAGTGCAAGAATTCAGGGTAGAATTCAAGTGGCTTCTGGAACTGAGGGAATAGATGGCTCCATCTCCTTTTGGAAGACCTAGAATCTGGACCATCCTCTTGACCTAGAGACCCCTCTCACAAATAGCATCATGCGAAGGACAGATCAACCAAACAGAAAATAAGTAAGGAGACAGAGGCACTGAACAACACATTAGAACAGATGGACCTAACAGGTATCTATAGAACTCTACACCAAAAAGCAGCAGAATACACATTCTTCTCAAGTGCACATGGAACATTTTCAAGAATAGATCATATACTAGGCCACAAAAAGAGCCTCGGTAAATTCAAAAAGATTGAAATTGTACTAACCAGTTTCTCAGAACACAAAGGTATGAAACTAGAAATAAATTATGCAAAGAAAGTTAAAAATACTACAAACACATGGAGGCTTCACAACATGCTCCTAAATAACCAATGGATCAATGACCAAATAAAAACAGAGATCAAGCAACATATGGAGACAAATGACAACAATAATTCAACACCGCAAAATCTGTGGATGCAGTGAAGGCCATGCTAAGAGGAAAGTATACAGCAATACAGGCCTACCCCAGAAAGAACAATCCCATATGAGCAGTCTAAACTCACAATTAATGAAACTAGAAAAAGAAGAACAAATGAGGCCCAAAGTCAGTAGAAGGAGGGACATAATAAAGATTAGAGCAGAAATAAAATCAAGAAGAATAAAACAATAGAAAGAATCAATGAAAGCAAGAGCTGGTTCTTTGAGAAAATAAACAAAATAGATAAACACCTAGCTGGACTTACCAAGAAAAAAAGAGTCTACTCATATAAACAGAACCAGAAAAGAGAAAGGAAAAATCACTATGGACACCACAGAGATACAAAGAATTATTAGAGAATACTATGAAAAATTATATGCTAACAAACTAGATAACCTAGAAGAAATGGACAACTTTCTAGAAAAATACAACCTTCCAAGGCTGACCAAGAAAGAAACAGAAAATCTGAACAGACCAATTACCAGCAACAAAATTGAACTGGTAATCAAAAACCTACCTAAAAACAAAATGTCACACGCTGAATTTTATCAAACATTTAGTGAAGACCTAATACCCATCCTCCTTAAAGTTTTCCAAAGAGTAGAAGAGGGAATACTTCCAAACTCATTCTATGAGGCCAGCATCACTCTAATACCAAAACCAGGCAAAGACATCACAAAAAAAGGAAATTACAGACCAATATCCCTGATGAACATAGATGCAAAAATACTCAACAAAAATTAGCAAACCGAATTCAAAAATACATCAAAAAGATCATCCATCATGATCAAGTGGGATTCATCCCAGGGATGCAAGGATGGTACAGTATTCGAAAATCCATCAACATCATCCACCACATCAACAAAAAGAAGAACAAAAACCACATGATCATATGCATAGATGCTGAAAAAGCATTTGACAAAATTCAACATCTGTTCATGATAAAAACTCTCAACAAAATGGGTATAGAGGGCAAGTACCTCGACATAATAAAGGCCATATATGACAAAACCACAGCCAACATTATACTTAACAGCGAGAAGCTGAAAGCTTAGCTTAAAGGAAAAAGCTTTTCCTTTAAGATCGGGAACAAGACAAGGATGCCCACTCTCCCCACTTCTGTTCAACATAGTACTGGAGGACCTAGCCATGGCAGTCAGACAACATAGAGAAATAAAAAACATCCAGATTGTGAAGGAAGAAGTTAAACTGTCCCTGTTTGCAGATGACATGATATTGTGCATGAAAAACCCTAAAGAATCCACTCCAAAACTACTATATCTAATATCTGAATTCAGCAAAGTTGCGGGATACAAAATTAATACACAGAAATCTGTGGCATTCCTATACACTAACAATGAACTAGCAGAGAGAGAAATCAGGAAAACAATTCCATTCACAGTTGCATCAAAAAGAATAAAATACCTAGGAATAAACCTAAACAAGGAAGTGAAAGACCTATACTCTGAAAACTACAAGACACTCATGAGAGAAATTAAAGAAGATACCAACAAATGGAAACACATCCCATCCGCATGGATAGGTAGAATTAATATTGCTTAAATAGCCATCCTGCCTAAAGCAATCTACAGATTCAGTGCAATTCCTATCAAAATACCAACAGCATTCTTCAACGAACTAGAGCAAATAATTCTAAACTTCATATGGAACCACAAAAGACCCTGAATAGCCAAAGCAATCCTGAGAAGGAAGAATAAAGCTGGGGGGATTATGCTCCCCAACTTCAAGCTATACTACAAGGCCACAGTACTCAAGACAATTTGGTACTGGCACAAGAACAGACTCATAGACCAATGGAACAGACTAGAGATCCCTGATATAAACCCAACCATATATGGTCAATTAATATATGATAAAGGAGCCGTGGACATAAAATGGGGAAATGACAACCTCTTCAACAGCTGGGGTTGGCGAAACTGGACACCTACATGCAAGAGAATGAAACTGGATTATTGTTTAACCCCATACACAAAAGTAAACTCAAAATGGATCAAAGACCTGAATGTAAGTCATGAAACCATAAAACTCTTAGAAGACAACATAGGCAAAAATCTCCTGAATATAAGCATGAGAAACTTCTTCCTGGATTTGAGAATCCATCAACATCATCCACCACAAGTGGATTGGTACAGCATCCGTTTCCTGAATGCATCTCCTCGAGCAAGGGAAACAAAAGCAAAAATGAACTCATGGGACTACATCAAACTAAAAAGTTTCTGTACGGCAAAGGACACCATCAACAAAACAAAAAGGCATCCTACAGTATGGGAGAATATATTTGTAAATGACATATCTGACAAGGGGTTAACATCCAAATTATATAAAGAACTTACACACCTCAACACCCAAAAAGCAAATAACCCGATTAAAAAATGGGCAGAGGATATGAAGAGACAGTTCTCCAAAGAAGAAATTCAGATGGCCAACAGACACATGAAAAGGTGCTCCACATCACTAATCATCAGGGAGATGCAAATTAAAACCACAATGAGGTATCACCTCACACCAGTAAGGATGGCCAGTATTGAAGAGACTAAGAACAACAAATGCTGGTGAGGATGTGGAGAAAGGGGAACCCCCTACACTGCTGGTGGGAATGTAAGCTAGTTGAACCATTGTGGAAAGCAATAGGGAGGTTCCTCAAAAAACTAAAAATACAAATACCATTTGATCTGGGAATCCCACTCCTTGGAATTTACCCAAAGAATACAACTTCTCAGATTCAAAAAGACATGCATGCCTATGTTTATTGCAGCACTATTTACAGTAGCCAAGAAATGGAAGCAACCTAAGTGTCCATCAGTAGATGAATGGATAAAGAAGAGGTGGTACATATACACAATGGAATACTATTCAGTCATAAGAAAGAAACAAATCCTACCATTTGCACCAACATGGATGGAGCTGGAGGATATTAAGCTCGGTGAAATAAGCCAGGCGGAGAAAGACAAGTGCCAAATGATTTCCCTCATTTGTGGAGTATAACAACGAAGCAAAACTGAAGGAACAAAATAACAGCAGACTCACAGACTCCAAGAAGGAACTAGTGGTTTCCAAAGGGGAAGGTGGGGGGAGGGTGGATGGGAAGGGAGGGAGATGGGGATAGAGGGGTATTATGTTTAGTACAGATGGTGTCGGGGGTCACAAGGAAGACAGTGTACCACAGAGAAGGCAAACAGTGAATCTGTGGCATCTTACTACACTGAAGGACAGTGATTGCATTGATAATATGGGTAAATGTAGTAACCGCATTGTTTTTTCGTGTGAAACCTTCGTAAGAGTGTATATTAATAATACCTTAATAAAAAATTAAAAACAAAAACCAACAAAAAGTAAAAACAAATAGCATCTGGCTAATAGGCCCTGCAGTAGTGAGGCCCTTCCAAAAGAGCACAGAGGCCATATGACCTACTGTTAAGATTTTAGGATAGGAGTCAGGCAGGAATTGAATCCTAATTCCATGTCTTAATATGTAAACATGAAGTATGGACCCTGCTTTTCTAAAGTTTAATTTCCTCATCTATAAGAGGGAGCTATAAAGGATAGTTGCAAAGATTAAATGCATAATATATGTAAAGTCCTTAACACAGTGCCTGGTACTTCATAAGCTCTTATAGCTATTTGTTATTATCATCACCATAATCATCATCATTACCAGTTCCCTGTACCAGAACATTGTAGAACAAAGAGGTTTGGATAAAGATCATGTTGAACCTCTTTTTTGAGAGGGTAGATCCTGAATTGATGAAAATGTATTTACTTGGTTATGAACCTCAGCCCGCTTAGTTATCATAGATGTGGGCTGAGGTTAGGTCAGTCGAGGATAAACTCACAAGACGTGGGCGTTCAGCCCAGCATGGTCACTCTTTGGCCTTAGCAGCTCTGGTAAATGACAATATTTTTCTTCCTTAATTTTGTTTTCCA
The DNA here is from genome assembly GCA_032199065.1 of Smutsia gigantea. NCBI lineage: Eukaryota > Metazoa > Chordata > Mammalia > Pholidota > Manidae > Smutsia > Smutsia gigantea. The sequence continues at coordinate 217,672 of JAVSCE010010271.1, forward strand.
AGGGGGTCATTAAGGAACATTCGATCACAGTCACTTTCTTTACTTTTTACTACCAATCCCACCACCCCCAACCAAAAAGGAAAAAAAGTAAAAGAATAATAATAGACACTGTGTTTAAAGATGGCTCTTGCTTGACACCATCAACCCAGTCTTAGGGAAGAAGCTGAGCTGGTAGAAAGAGCCTGGAGCCTAACTGACAGATTCAGACACCAGCTGGGCCACTTTCTGATTGTGTGTGTGACCTTGTGCAAGTCACTTGACTTTCCACAGCCTCAGTTTCCTCGTTTGTAGAATGGAGATGATAATGTTTATCTAAAAAGGTTTCTTTAAGGGTTAGAAAGACTCTATACAAAGCATGCCTAGTAGAGAGATTAGGTGCTCAAGAAAAGCAGTAGCTGGTCCAGGATTCTGGTTGTTATTCAGTCCTACCCAAGATTTAGGGGAGATGGCTCCCCGAGCATATTAATAGCTATACTTACAGCATGCCAGGCAGTCCTCTATGCCCTTTATATATATTAACAAGTTTAGTTCTCACAACCATCCTATGAGGCAGGTGATATTTTTACCCCACTTTACAAATGAGGGAAATGAGGTAAAGAGGGCGAAGTGTCTTCTCCAAGACCCCATAGCTGGTAAATGACAGCAGAAATTCATCAGTGCCTGAGATGAATGGCCAGTCTACTGGGGTGCCTCTTTCAGATGGTTGTCCCAGTGAGAGGAGAGAGGCCAAGCACAGCATCTCTTCCCTCCCGACAGTCTGCTGCGTCACCTAAGGACACAGACGTTGCCCCACGGTGACTTTTTAAAAGAGGTCAGAGGAAAAGCCATGTGCTCCCATAAGGATTTCCCACTGGTCCTATTAGGGCTAAGTCTAGCAAAATGGATACTGTACCAATAACAATTTTAAAATTCCTTTTGGAAGGCATAGTTCACTGCAGAAGTTCATGGTAACTGATGGAATCAGGATTAGCACCCATGTTTGCCAGGAGCTCCTCCCCAGGTTCATTTTGGGGAGGCCGTATGGCTTAGTAGAAAGCCCCCCAAATTTAGAGTCAGATAAACTCTATGGCTATATGATATTTTCTGGCTGTGTGACCATTATAAGCCTCAGTTTACTCATCAGTGAAAGAAGATGAATAAAACTTACATCATACATGGTTCTGGGAATTAAATGAGATGATGCTCAGAAAGTTCCCTGTCCAGGAATATTGTGGGTTCTAATTGAAGGAACATCATCTGCTGCAGCTTCAGCCGTCTTGCACTACTTTCAAAGCAACTATTCTCTTAAATAACAATCAAGAATTTGGGGTAAGCTGTGTCTGAAATTGGTGACCCATTGGGTCAAAGAGCAGACACTTTGCTTTATCACCTCTGCGTTGAATCTTGCCCTGGCTGTTCTGGCTTCTGCTCCCTTTGATGTCTGCTGTTGGCCAAACTTTGCCAGGCAAGCCAGACATCCATGGACTCTTCTAACTGTGTTCTGCTGCCTTCAGGGGCAGCTTGGAGAGGAAGGTGGCATGGCAGGCAAGAACTTTGGCTATAGAACTAGAGGCTGGTCCAGGATTAAGTTCTGCATCTACCATGAGCTAGGAACGTGACCGTCGTTTTGCCGTTTGGGGCCCAAATCCCTTGCATGTATAACGGGGAGGGAAGTGTATTAGGGTATATGTTACTTACACCACATCCAGCCCCTTCTCAGACTAGTAGCCTCTTTCCCCAGCTGGGTTCCCAGGAGCCTGAATTCACTGGTTCTATGACACAGCCTTACTGGTTTTAGGGGTAATGAAGAGGGAGGAAGAGAAAAGCAAAATGGCACTCCAAGGTGAGTCTCCAGGCCTCTGTGAACTCACTAATAAAATAAAATCATAAACTCACCCTCTCTCCAGGAAAAAGAACAAATCTCTAAACAGAGAAATTCCTATAAGAGCAAAGAAAAGCCTTTAGTTTCAGAGCCAGAACTATTTGTATACTGTCCCAATATCCTTTCACCAAGAGTTCACTGCACAAACAATAGCAAAGGCAAACGAAAGACAAATGTAGGAAACATTTATATTTATATCCCAACTGTAGGAAACAGCATGAAAATATTGTTAAGGAAACTCAGTAGGTTTCTGCTCCAGGGTATGTATATAGTTTTGGTGCCAAAGGCAGCAGGGCCAGATGTTGGAGGACATGATCCTCCCGAAAGAACAAAGAAACATGTTGGAATTCCACAAGGGTTGGGAAGAGTCGGGAGTCGTCACTCAGGTGCCCGTGCAGCAAGTTCTTGTAGGGGTCCTGTAGCCAGCAGCCTTCCCTTTGAGTGTCAGTCCAGACACCACTTCCTGACAGCTGTGAGGTCTTGGCCATGATTGCAATCTCTCTGTTCCTCAGTTTCTTCATCTATGAAGTGGTGATAATAGTACCTAGTTTATAGTACTGCACTGGGAGTTAACAATATATGTCAATCACATGGAACTGTGCCTGGTATGTGCTAAATACTTACTGTTAGCTAATGTTCTTGTTACATATAGTAGATCTGGGGAGAAGGTCTTCTAATGACTCCACAGCTGTATTTATAATTATCTACCGACATTTTAGGGAGACTTTGTAGCACAGTTGACCAAGAGTTGGCTCTGCTACTGGACAGAGGATGCGCATCTTGGTTCCATCACTTACCAGTCCTGACTCTGGGCAAGGCTACAGAAAAAGTGGGGTCACAATTGGTCAAAGTTTAGGATTTCTGAGGAATATGGTCCTGTTCCAGGTAATCTGTGACCACTGTATAGCCCTGACCCGTGGGGCCCCTTTTAAGGCTCTTTCCTCCATCATCGTTGTTGTTATAAGTTATCATTATCATTGTTGTCATCCCTGTACTCTGGCTATACATGATACATGATATGTGATTATATGTATATGATGGGGTAAAGAGCCTTACGAGGGGCCCCACGGGTCAGGGCTATACAGTGTTCACAGATTTCCTGGAACAGGACCATATTCCTCAGTAATCCTAATAAGCTAATTCTATGTTTAACTTTTTGAGGAGCTCAAACTTTTCCATAGCAGCTGTACAACTTTTCATTCAGTCCTGGTTGTTCAAATTTTCTCCTTTCTGATGCAGATTGGTGAGTGAGTTGGGAACATTGACCAATGGGTTGAGGGATGGTAGGTTGGGGCCTGGACTGCTCTGCTGCCTCTTTAATATTTAGTTGTAGGAAAGTAGTAACTCTGCCTTTTGCAAAATTCATTCTACTAAACTAGTTGGGAAGTGGAAGTTGGGGAAGAGTATATAGAAGACTGAATATGACAAAGTCCAAACAAGAGGCCATTCTATTGACCATTATGTGCAGATGGTTTTGAATCCTGATTACTGTCTTGAAAGAGGATCATGGTATTCTTGTGCACTTTTTCATGGTAGTGATTGACCACAATCTTGAAGCCTCTTAGGTATTTGCTTTCTGGTGTTATATTATAAGCCACTTGAGGGACAGCATGTGTCAGGACCCCCTCTTGGGGGCCTTCCAGGAGCATATGCCATAGAGGCCAATGGATAGGGCAAGGAAGTTACTAGAGAAGCCAGAAGAGAAGGACTTAAGGGACAGTATGAAAGGTCAAGGTCAAAGAAGTTCCATGTCTGCCATTAGATCTGAGAGCTGAGGGCAGAGTGGGAGCTGGAAACAGAGCAAGCATTAGGAGTCAGGGCCAGATATGTAGTCCAGCAAGGCAGAGACAATGGGTTTTGGGGGAGACATTGGCTGTGGATCGGGTGGGGATGCCAAGAACTCATTCTTCTTGGGGATGGGCCCATTGGATGTGGGGACAGCCAGAGTCTAAGATCGAGTCTGGGAGAAAAAGAACAGCTTTTTCAACAGGTTCCTGTGAGAGCTTACTAAATAAGTGTTCAGGGAATGATTTAACTTTACCTAGGTGTCTTTGCAAAGATACTGATAGCAAAAATAGCAAAACTTGTGATCTGGCAAATGTAGGGTCTCCTTCCTCTGAAAATAGCCACCATAGTTTTTATTCTTTTCTTTGTTGTCCAAAACTATAATAATGAAATCTTGAACAGGGTTCTTGATTTATTCCTAAGAAAGAGATCTCATTTTCCTGAAGCACTCTAGCAAATAATGCCCCAAAGTGGTAGGTGGATATAAAAACTGTTAAGTTCATTTCAGTCCAAAGGTGACTACTGATGGCTGCTGTTACATCTTTCTCTGCTGGGAACTCCACCAGACCCCCAAGATGTGGGAAGTCTTGTGGGAGTTTGCAAGGGTCCCAGGACCTGACTACGGATCTTCATGCTGACTGGAGGGCAGTTCCTGGTAGGTCATGAAAGCCTTACTTAGTAGGGCTAATGAATTTAGGTCTCTAAACTGCCATAGAGCATCAGGGATCTTTCTTGCAACTTCTTTGTTCTCCAGGTCTAGAGGCAACTGTCCCTTGGAATAGAGCAATGTTTATAAAAGAATCAGCTCAGAGACCTTGTGCCCTTAAGAGTGGAATACCTCATCCTGTTCTCCAAAGCACTTCCCTGCAAGCACTAAATTAGAGGAAATTCCTTCCAGAGCTCCAGTCCAGAGACCTGACTGTACTGTTGATGGCAGGATACTTAGTAAGAGAAGTTTGGGAGATGGGATAGTGGGGTCCTGGATCCTGCCTGGAAGGAAGAAAGATGGGCTCCTTGGAGCCCTCTGGAGTAGGACTCAGTGAACTGATGATAGTACCTCCTGCTGCAGGGCATACAAACAACTAAAGATTTGACCTCCTCCATCCTTTTATTCCCCTTGTGGGAGTTTTGTACAGCTTGGAAAGCAGATCAAGGGCATCCTGGATCCCAGCTGACCACCCCACCTGCTGCCTGGAGCCCTGCAGGCCCCACACCCACAAACCGGCAGGCAGAGGTCCGCAAGTTCACAGAGCTAGCAGTTCTCCCCCTGGGTTTCTGCTCTTGGGTGGACTGCCCTTTGTAGACCTATTCCTCCCTCCACAGGCAGCTCTTTTTAAGGCTCTCAAGACTCCAAACCAAGTTGTTTGGGGAGTGAAAAAGTGAAAGCACACATCTTAGAGCAGCAGGGACCAGCTGCTAGGTCAACAGTCCCCCAGAGTTTCCTGGGGAGTGCCTGGAGCATCTCAGAATCCAAGATCTGACCTCCTGCCAATATTGCTAATTGACTTTTTAAAAATAACACAAAAATAAGATGTTTGCAGTTGAAAGAAAGAAAGAGAACACGAGAGAAAAATTAATTACTAAAGTTCTCTGTAGCCAGGGAAGTTAGGGGGTAAATTTTAGGAACTCTTCCCTGCCTTTTATTGTATTTACCAGGCCACCCTGCAAAGGGGAGGATGAGAAGTCTCAGGCTGATGTTGGAGTCAAAGCCCTGTGTACTCAATAGGGTGACACAAATGTCTGTGTTTCTTTTTACTTTTGACCAAAAGCTGTAGGGAGGGCCTTGCCAATTGGTTCCCGCTCCACCCGCCACCCCTCCAACTCGTTCCCAGCCCTGGACTAAGCCAGCCCCGCCGGAAGGGCCCAGGGCCACAGCCCAGCGGCGGAGAGGGTGGGAGAGGGGGTGCGGGCGCCGTGCCCGCCAGCGCGCCGTGGAGAGATACGGGGCCCGGGTTGTGCTAGCGTGGGCTCTGCCTGAATCATGCCGGGTGATGCTTTGGCCAAAGGAAACTTTGGAGGGGGCGGGGAGGTCGGCGATTCCCTGCCACCCCCGCTCCCCGCCGCTCTCCCTCCTCCCACTTCTGCCCTCCTCCGCCGGGAACAGCTTTCGGCCGAGGTCAGCTGGCTGCCTTTGTGGTTGCTTCCCAGGAAGGAAGAAGCGTTGTCTGCAAATCAGTTTATCAGCTGGCTTTCCTGTGCCTGAGCACCGCCGTTTTCCGGGGACGGCTGCCACCCCCGGGATTCCCAGCTCGGGCTGCGGGTGGTGCGTGAGAGCCGGATAAATAGGCCATTGTGAGGCCGCTCAGAATCCAGGTTTCTTATCAAATTATCCACCAGCAAGAAATAAATTCCGCCCCTGCTGCCGATTATCCCAGCTTCTCTTTTCTCTCCGCAATTACAGCCATTTCAGGTCCACCGCCCTCCCTCCCCGACCCCGCCGCCCCAGTTTTGAAGGGAATATTCAGAAAGCGATTTACTTGTACGGCTTACTGTGTGAGACAGAGACTGGGGGCTTGCCTCCTCTTTTCGTGGGGTTTTGGTTTGCAACCTTGAATATAGCTTCTTTGACTTTGGTGTGTGGAATTTCTATCTGACCATCCCACCCCGGCACATTGGTCAACACCAACTCCAAGTAGGGAGGCAAATATGTAGGGCCTGAGATCCAGTGATTTGTTTTTGTTTGCTTTTATTTATTTTGTTTGTTTGTTTGTTTTAAGATAGCCGGGAAGTGCTTTATGGACACTGAAGCCTTGAAGGGGGAAAACACTGGTGGAAGCTGGTCAGCTGATGGAGGCCATTAGGAAGTGTGGTAGTTCTGGGAAGGACTGGTGCTGAGATGTTGATGGTTGATGGTGTCTGTTTTTTGTTTTTCTGCTGCAGCAGCTGGTTTGACTCTGGAAGGGCTGGAGATTCTTGGTGCCTGACTTGCTAGGTAGTTGGAGCAGACGGGGCTGGTTTAGGGCATATGACCTGTGCAGTTTGTACAGGGTCCCTTGATGAGAAGAGCACCCATGCTTTGGTCAAATGTTCTGCTATTACCATCCTTGAAATGCTTAATTATTTTTGAAAAGCCTTCTGCATTTTTATTTTGCACTGGGTTTTTCAAATTATATAACCAGTCCTGTTGGTAGGAGCTCAGATTCATTTGAATCAGTTTGAATAACAGTTTGAATAAGTACCCATTTGAGATAACAACCTGCCAGTATTGATAAACTGCTGAACACCATTCTCTTCGTTTACAAAATACCTATTGCAGCTCTTCTGATGGATTAGACAACGTTGTTCAAACTAAACCGGGCCCCCTAGCACCACAACATTTACAGATAGCAGCAAAAGCCCACTGCCAGAACAAGAAAGTGCCTCCAGGCAAGACTTGCTTTCCTCTGCCTGCTCAGAGTTTCTTCCTTTGGAAATCTCAGAATATGCACTCCTCAGAGACTTGGTGATTTCCATAATGTGATGCTCATTTGTGCAGTTATCACTTCTCTGTCCTTTCATCCACTCTGAAATGTGTGGTCAGAGCAAGGTTGAAAATGGGTTCATCCCACCAGAAACCTCTCATGGTTTTAGAGACTATGTTTAACACCTCCAGTACCTAAATAGCTCTTGGGAAATTACTGTGAATCTGGGACTTGGCATTCCTGAGAGACAGGGGAGGGACAGATTGGGGCCAGTTCATAAAAACAAAATTCTATTTTTGTGGAACTAATTTATGTCAGAAACAATTGTTTGGGCTTAATGAGGAAAATGTTCTCTTCACTCATTTAGTTATGACTTTACTTACCATTCACTCAACAAAAATTCTATAGAACAACTACTAGAGGAGCTATTGTGCTGCAACAATAAAAGACAGGAGGTTCAGAATAGTGGGGGTAGAAACAAGTACCTAGAGCACAATGACATGTTACAGGTAAGAGAGAAGCATCTATCAGGATGCTTTAGGGCTACAAAGGGGTTAATAGAATCAATCCATTTATTTGTCATTCATGAATTCCGTGGGTGTGCTATTTATGTAAATGAGCTTTAGTATTATTACTACTGTTAATAGGTTGCATTCATAAGGTGATTGACATGTTCAGACACCATGCTAAGTATTGTACAGGTATTTTCTCAGTTGTCTTGAAATATGGTGAATTAGGTCCTTTGAGAAAACCCACTGTATGAAAGAACCTAGACTGAGACATGATGTGTGTGCTGAAGGGCACACAGCTCCTAAGAGGTAGAGTCAGGATTGGATCCAGCTGTTCTCCCAAGTGTGCCTTCCCGCTGCCAGGCCTCCAGCAACACAGAGGCAGCACCCTGTGTCATCGTGGTTTGTACAGAGTGTCACAAAAATGGCCTCCACTCTTTCTCATGATTGGTTTCCTTTTCACAGAATACACTGGGACTAGCATCTTCAAAAGTGAGGGTCTCCCCTCACCAGTACGGTAATGCTCGTTTGCCTCAATAATCTACGGATGCCAGTGCTACCAACGGCTCCCACGAGAGCAGATCCCTAAAATGAAGGCTGGGTACAGAGTAGCCTGCCAAGGCTTCCTTGGGAGATTTTGTGGGTATTCCAATGCCTCCCCACGTACATGGTGAATTCTGCCCCAATGGAAGATTGTGTATCCCCATGTCCCAACTCCTTAGCAATCAGTTTTAGACTTTTCGTGTCACAAGTGCAGGAAGTCAGCCTTTGAGCCTCCCAGAAAGCCCTTTAGGGTGGTTGGCATTAGTGGCTCCTAGTAATAAAGACCACCTGTGTGTGAAGTTTCGGAGACTCTTCCTTAGTCTTATACACAGCACAGCAGTAAGGAGAGGATGGCAGAGGGTGGCAGCTTAGAGCCAGGATGGGGCTGAGGGAGCGACAGAGCTGATGAAGTGGCCAGAATAAGGTCACAGAGCATCAGAGTGAGTGCTAGAAATAGAATTCAGGTCTAGCACTTTCCCATTGCAGGGAACTGCTTCTTTGTAACTTGAAACAGGGTTAGCTTGGGGCAAAGCAAAGCAAAATTGATATCTTCTTAAGGGAGATTTTTTTTCTCTTTTCTTTTTTATGCTGGAATCTAGAGACATACTCCTTGGCTGGGTGCTGAATGTTGTCACTGGCGAGAGGCCCTGTGTAGCTAAATTCAGTTCCTCCCGCCAAGATAGACCCTTGCTCTGACCTTGACCTGAATGTTTAACAAAGCTGTGAGATGGAAGGCAAGACTAGAAAAATCAGAGAAGAAAAGCACCATTCACTGCTACATTGTGAAGAGCTCAGGTGTCTGATTACCAGGCTCTCCGTCTTATTGCTTGGGCCTTAACACATGGAAAAAACGATATTGGTTTGGACTTTTTAAAGAGGATGTTATTATTATTGAGTTGAAAACATGGACCATCATTTCAGTGGAGTCTGGTAATGTTTTTCGTCCTATAGTACTGGTGAATATTAACTGCTTGTTGTTAAGCAGAAAATGCCAGATTTGGAGAGATCAGAAACAAGTTAAGTTGTATAAATAAAACCCCTTCATGTTGTTCTGGAAACAATATGACAGCTTTCTACTGCCTGTCTTGGAATGGCTAGGTCACCGAGGAAGTTGTGTATGTGTACCTAACTTGTTCCCTTATACATTCATTGTCAGGCAGTGAATAGCTATGGAACTCTGTGCTGTGGACAAATAAAGACACAAGTTCATCTGTCCTCAGAGATCTTATGATGTCCAAGGAAGACCCAGTACATTAACTTGAGACGCAGCCACGTAAGAGGCTGCATGACGGACTGAGAGTGCTGGGAGCTTAGGCAGCTCTGTCCCTAAGCTCTGTTGCCTCGGGGGAAACGAACCAGCAAGAGGGAAGTTTGTACTCAGTGCTTGGAGATGTCTGGGGGTGAGGGAAGGATGAAGAGGTCAAGCCAGTGACTGTTCTCCAGGCTTGCTGCACGGGGTGGGGATTCATCCTTTGGGGACAGGGCTCTCAGCTTCCGGGAAGTAGGAAGGGAGCCCAACTCTGCAGTTCTGCCTGGATCATGGGAACGCAGCTCCTGTGCCAGGAGGGGTCTTCATAGCCTGGGAAGCATTTCCCAGGCAATGGCCCTCAGGGCCTGGATTTCAGCGCTGTCAAGGGGCCAGGTAGCAGCAGCCAAGGCAGTGGCAGGAAGCTCCCCAAGCACCCATCCGGAGGAGATTAGGGTGAGAGCACAGCAAGCCCATGTTGAGACACTGTCTGCAGACTCCTGCAGGGTGAGACCTGAGGGCGAGTTGAAGCAATGGGGGAAAAAGCTGGTAAATTCAGATTATTGCAATAGAGTTAATCCCACTATATCCGCAGGCTGGTGAGGCCCAATAAAGGATTATACATTGGAGGCTAATTCAAGGCAATGTGAGATGAACCATGGTGGGTTTGCAGGGACTAGACTATTTAAGGTCCCCTTCAATTCAAAGAGTTTATGATGTTATGGAACAAGAACTATGGAAAATCAGGGAAGAATTTATTCAAGTGGAGTATCAGACATCACTTCAATTATGCCCCTCTCAGCATCCTCTCCTGTTTATGCAGATCCCCTCAACCTTACCTGACTGGTTCTAGTCACCTATTTTACCATACTTAAAAGACAAACAGAAGAATAAGTAATACTCCTTGATAATGATGAGTATACTGAACATTGATCTTAAACCAAATGTTATTGTCACAGAACTCTAAAAAATTGTTAATAATCTTTATGTGAAGAATTGCAAGCATAGATTTTATTAGTTTTCTTGAATGTTAGTTTATTACTCTGAGGTTATGGAAAGAGTTCTTAAGATTATTAGCACAACAATGTGAATGTGCTTAACATTTACCAAATTGTATACTTAATGGTTAAGATGGTAGATTTTAGGTTATGTATATTTTACCACTATTGAAAAGAAAGGCTTGGAAATTTTACAACTATAGAGTCATGGAGAGAAAGACAGCTAAATGTACTTAAGTACTTGGTATTGTTACTGATGCATTTTAGGAAGCCAAGCATACTTCCTTGTTCTTGCCCTTTATTATATGATAAAGCACATTTGCAGTTTGCATATTTTTCATGGAAGGTTAGAAAGGTGTTTTGTTATCCATCACTGCCGTGCTGGAGGCAGCTGGTGCACCCTGACATCCAATGTCCCCTCCTCTTCTTGGGTTCCCAACTGATAGCATTTCCTAATGCCTGCACACCCTTGGGGGATGGACGGGGATGCGCCTTCTTTGCTCCTCTGCTGGCCAAATGGAGAGGATCCCAAAGACTTAGAAGAAGGTGAAACCATGAGAAGAAATGAGCCTGGATCCCTAAATGACTGCATGGAGCCTTACCGTAATCTGCATGGGATTGAGACAGGAATGAGAATAAACTTGTTTCATAAAGCCACTGGAATTTTACTCTTGTTAAGCAGTTAGCCTACTCTGACTAACACAGCCATAAAAGGTATTGCAGAGACAGGATGTATACTGCTGTATCTGTAAGCTAAGGTATAGGTACAAAGGTCAGGTAGGCAAAGGAAATGGAAATTACATGTTTAGTGATTCCTAGGTGTAAGCATTTCATGTTGCTTATTGATCATGTGGCAAATATGTTAAGAGAAACATAGATAGGCAATTTCTGTTCAACAAATATCTCAAGGGAAAGGGTTTTTTTGGGGGTTTGGACCAGAATGTTATTGTGTTCTTTTGGCCCCAGCACAGCAGTTGCAGCAGAAATCAAGAGAAAGACTTCTCAGGGGAAGATGAAAATGCAAACGGGAGCATGTCAGGAGCCCCCAGTACAAGAGTTCCTTTTGGAATTCTTGATCCCCCAGGACTTGGAGATTTGAGACTTTTTTCTGAAACGATGATCAGTGCTGACACCAGATTAAAGAAATTATGGCATCCTGACCCTCAGGGGTTCCCCAAGCAGTATCCGCAGTCCTGCTCCTGATCCCATCCCAGCCTTGGTTCTAAGTTGTTCTCATGGACAGTGTGTTGGAAACTGTATTCCTGCCTATTGACCCCAGCTTTGCAGCCCAGGACAAATTGTCTGCCCTATGCTCACTTGGAGAAAAGCCCTCACTCTTGGCCCCAGAATAGACCTTTGATCAATGGTACTATCAACCAGTTTGTCCTCTCCAGTGTAGAATGACTCTCAGCTTCGTACCCATTGTTCTCGCAGATTGGAAGGGCACATTTTGCTCTGCTCTCTTTAACCCTAACAACTTGGGCTGCCTCACTCTCTTTCTTGCTATAGCTACCCTGAGTTTTTAGTTCCTGAAAGATGCAAGCTCTTCCTCAGGGCCTTCCAACATGCTGTTTCCTGTGCCTGGAAATGCTCTTCTAACTCTTGCTATTCCTAGTACCTTTTCTTCCTTAAATTTCAGCCTAGAAGCCACCTCCACAGAGAAGCCTTCTCTGACCCTCTCACCTGAGCAGGCCATCTCTTGCCTTACACCCTCTCAACCCACCTCCTATTCCAGCCATTCTTGTCCAGGTGTCGCATGGCAGCACCTGGCCTCAGCTGTACCTGGCTTCTTCAGGTTTCTGCTCCAGGGCTTCTCTGATGCTTCTCTGAGCTTTGCATTCACAGCCTGGGAATGGGAGGGAATCGATGACGCATCTCAATGGGAACTGGCGGGCCAGTGATTCTCTCTTCCATCCCTCAGGCAGACAGTTTTGAGGTGCATTCTACACTGTTCCTTAGTGTCCCCGCAGGATCATCCCCATCAGCTATAGCAGAGACCTACTTGAGACTATACCCAGTTCCGGATTTCCCTCTCTATTTTCATTTCTCTAGTCCCCACTTCTCTTCCCTGGTGTTACTCCCAAACTAAACTACCTGCATGCCATTCCTTGCCAAACTTTCCTTGGAAAACTTAGGTGAAGAGAGTCCCCTCCCTTGTTTATCTTAGGATCTTCATTTTCTCACAGCACTTATTATAGCTTACACTAATTTGATTTATTTCTATCATTTTTTTTGTTCTATATAATTCTAATCTATACAATTAGAATATAAACTCCAGAGTTCAGGAAGCTAGTCATTTTCAACTGTCTACTCTCAGCTCCTAGTGTTAAGCTCTTGACATAGGCACACCAACACTAAATATATATTAAATGAATGCACATATCTCAAAAACATTGCATTTTATTTTGAGAATGACAGTTGTAACCTGGGTATTGAGAGGCAATGTAGCACACTGGCTAACAGCATATGATCTGGAGTCAGCCTTTCTTAGATGAGGTCCTGACTCTGCCACTTACATCACTAGGTGGCCTTGGCCACTCACCAAACCATGCTGGACATCCATTTCTCCATCAGTAAACAGTATTTATAATAGTGCCTAGCACATGGTGGTGTTATAATGCTTGAATGAGTTATAAAAAGCACTCAGGGAAATGCCTGGCACATAGTAACCACCCAATATACTTTATTTATTTTTTAATCTTTCCCTTTTTATAGTCATTTAATGATATTCAGACTTCCACAGATATAATACCCATTATAGATCTTCTCTATGAGTCAGTCCTTGAGCTACATTTTCCAAATGTGCCTGGGTTGAATAATACCTGCCTAATAACCCATAGCTGAGAATCAGAGATTTAGGGGTGTGGTACTTTCACATGCCTTTGGTTTCCCCTAAGAAGTGCTTTGAGAACATCTATAGATTAATGTAAAGTAGGCAAAGACTGATGTTAAAGTGCAACATGTTAATTTCCTCCATTTCTTGTCTTCTCTGCAGGGTCTACTTCTATGTGATTATGTTTTAAAGTTGCAAGCTAGAACCACCACTGAAAGGTAATCATGATTATAAGACCCTAAATGTTTTTTGGAATGGTAATAACTTTCTAAGCAATGATCAAATGTTACATTAAAAAGTGATGCTGGGCTGGGGTTTCTAGATGCCATTCCTTAAATATGAAAGCATTCTGAGGATTGTCCACACTCCTGCCTGTCCCCTCCCAGCCCACCAGACGCAGGGCCTTTCTCTCCTAGGTAGACAGAACACATGACCCATCAATATTGTTTTTTTGTGGGTCACTCTGATAAGAGAGTTTGTGCCTACCTAGGGGCTAGAGAATGCTACTTCCTGCAAGCTCCTCTCCTGTCCAGAGGGTGGGCAAAATCCTGACAGCACTCTTTTGCTTGGGTCACAAGGCTCCATCAGGTGACTTTTAGAAATACCTCCTGAATCCATTCTAAGAAACAGATAGTGGGTGTTAGTGTTGAAAGTTTCAATCCAAGACCAAGAGATTGTGTCAGCACATGGGAGGCGGAGATATGGACACCTAGATGTCCTTGGGCTGCAGAAGGGAGGCAGTGCTGGAATTCTTCTGTCACTGTTACTTCAGCCTCCTCACTTGCAAAGAGCAGCGTGGCCCCCTCCTCCTCTGGCTGCTCTCTTAACTTTCCCTCTGACTAATCCCCTCCTACCTTAGGCCCCAGACAGGTGGTGAGGCCCCATGCATCAGAACTGGGTAAAGCAGGTGACAGGGTGACATGACTCTAGGAAATAAGAGGGTGGTGAAAAAAGGAATTATACGTCCCAGGAGTTTCCCTCTGATGTGGCATTGCCCTATGTCATCATAGAGTAAGAATACTAAAATAGACCCATAAGGGTTGTGGAGCATTGAACAGAGAAGATCTGGACCCTGATTCTGCCACTGGGTAGCTCTGTGATCTTCTCTTTGAGCGTTTGTTTCCTGGAGATTGAACAAGTAGTTCTCTAACTTGGATAGCTGGTGATTCTACTTGAGCCCATTTTTAGCTCTTCACTTTGTATGGTCTGGTTCAGCTCATGTCTCACTATCAGATGGTCCCTGACACTACAAAAGTCAGCAGGGAAGCTTATGTGGTGTCTTAAGTAGGACGCTGGTTTTAGATGCTATTATTTTTCAAGCATATTTAACTAATATTTTAAGTACTATTTTTTAGTCTCTTTAACCTAGAAGAATATGCTGTGGAGTTGTACTTAACCTAGGACATGGCTAGTGGTATGGATGGGTGGGCTGCATAAAAATGGTAAGATTGCTCGAAATTGTATACATGTGTACATACACATACATATGTGTGTGTGTGCATGAAACACACGTGTGTGTGTAATAGTGGGTTTAAATAACATACCATTTCCCAAAAGTTTCTTCGTGCTGTTCCATGTGGTTTCATTACAATTTTTCTTATATTCTGTTTATCTCCATTACTTTCTTGCCTCATTGCCATTCTGTCTATATTGCTGCTCAAAGCAGACTCTTAAGAACAGCTCAAGGTGTTTTTAAATAAAGCCAGCACACAGCTTCAGCCGGCCCCGCCAGCGTGGCATGGTGACACAAGCCAACACGAGCAGAGAGTGGGAGGATTGCTGACAGCTCTGAGCCCTGAGACCTCAGGGCTGGTTTGGTGAGGCAGACTTGAGATCCAGCAGTGACTCGTGAAGGGGCCAAAGACGACTCAGTCATGTTGTCTCTTGTACTAGCTCCCTGCACCAGGAAGGAAACTCTAGAAGAGGCTGAGCCCGCTTTCAGTCAAAGCAAGAGAAAGATCAGGGTGATCAGGCCGGACTGTGGCACGCGGGCGCTGCGCAGCACCTCCTGTGGAAGTGTCCTGGCGGGGCTGGGCCGCAGGCCTCCTTTCAGATTTGGTGTCCAGGAACCGTAACCAAAACTCCAACATCATCCTGTGTATTAGTTAGGCTACAGATTGGGCCCCTGTAATGAAATGACAAGATTCCCAAACACAGTGGCTTAACTAAGAAAAGAGTGTTTCTTTCTTACGTGAAGCTCAGGTACGCTGCCCAGAGTTGGCTGGCACCTCATGCTGCTGGGGACCCTGCTCATGTAAAGTGCCTGGCTCCACTAAATGTGCCTCTGTTACCCTACTTAGAAACCAAGCTATCCCAAAACCATAGAGGAAGCCTTAAAACACCAAAGAGAGTCGGTGAGAAGACAAAGAGCAGAAGGTTGAACACGCATTGCAGTGTTGGCAGCAGAGGCTGATGTGGACATGGAGGGTAGCTGGGGCCTTGCCAGGTGGTTTGTAATTTTCCTCTGCCTCCAGGTAGTCTGTGAGCTTAGGCAAGTTACTCAACCTCTCTGTGCCTAATTTATAAAAAGATGATCAAAGTATCTACCTGTAGGCTTGTTATAGGATTTAATGTATTAATGAATTAATACATGCAAAGCACTTAGAACAGTGCCTAGACCATAGTTATAACCCAAAAGCAGACACTTTGATGTCCTACCTGTATCCACTGGTACTCACCATTTTGTAAATTCAGACGGGTTTTTACTGTAAGAATTTGTGACTCTCTGCCTCCAGGCTTTCTCTGGCTTCCTGGGGATATAGTCTCCAGTAAGCAGGGCAGGCCATAAGTGCTGAGAAGTTAAAAGATAGAAGGTAGCTAGCTTTCAACCAGGAGACTGAGCAGTCCTCAATAGCTTTCTTGTCCCTTGGGTGGGATAACTGAGGTGTGTTCTCTGAGTCATAGGTCCCCAGTGACTGAGCCCTGATTGCCCACTTTAGCAATCTGCTCATTGGTATATTCTAATTGCTTACCATGGTTCATTTCCCCACTCTACTGGTCTTCTTGGCATTACCACCCAAATTAACTGCTTGCATTCAGGATCAGCTTCTCAGAAACCCTGGCTGAGACGCTTTCCCCTTACTACAGACTTTTGTCCAACCGTGATGATCTTACAATGTACACTGACCCTGGCAGTCCTAATCCTTCTCTTTCTATGCACCTCCACCTCTTGCTGTTCTTCTTCTCATTTTAACAATAACATCTGCACCAGGATGAGGCAAATGCACACTCCCGTGCCCCTCAGCACCACCCCCCATGCCTTCCCCTACCCTCCACTGATGTATATACAGAATTCCATGAAAACTAGACCATAAAGGAAATGGAATGTTGTGTCAAAGAATAGTCGATGTCTTTGGGGTTTGCTGCCCTGCCTAACTTCCTTAAAGCTTTTTCTGATTTCTCTTGGGTCCTGCACATGTGGCATATTGCTTAGATTTGTGCCTGGGTTATGACTACACATTAAATCTGGGACATGGAGTGAACCTAGATAACAGGTCTATATCCTGTTGTGATGGATAAGCATTTTCTTTCCATTTCCTTCCCTGGGCAGGGAGAGCATGGAAGTATTTTTCATGAAGACAGGAAATATCTTCTCTACTGCTTTGTGAACTAGATGGAATTATTCTAAAAGAGGGGTTCATTGGGGTGAGGAGAGAAGATATGTGGGCTGGATTTTCAACTGAATGATTAAACAATAGTGCTCTCTGTGACCACACCCTGCTATTTTATACAACGGAAAAAAACGACTTGGCAAAATAAAACCAATGTTGCACTCTTTAAAATGTGCTATCATTTTAGTATTACCGTTATGCAAGACCCAGTACCAAGAACACAGGTAGTCCTCCTTCTGCAGGATTCCAGTATGTGAATTTCAGTCACCAGCTTAGTTTAGTCATATAAAACCAGTCCCCTCCAACAATCTTCAAATATTAGTTGCCATGGTATACAAACTGAGTACTTGCATGAAGTACAATCATCGATACATGAATCACTTCTTAAATATGTGTTTCATAATCAGTTATTTACCAGTCATGTTACCTCTTTCTAACTCTGTTGGTGATTGGTCACTGTGCGTCTGTTACTCAGTTTACACAGAGGCAGCAGTGCGGCCTTGTGTGGCCTCTGTGACATTTTACAAAAATGGATAATTGCTGGAAAGGGTTGGCCAACAAAAATGAAAGCAAGAAAAACACAAAACTTGATAATGCAGGAGTAAAATTCAAATCGAATGTAAATGAAGTTTCGAAAATAAACCTGAGCATGGGAATGTCAACAGTGGAGCCATTGTAGAGCTCAAGATAAGCAAGCAAAGGAACTTAGTGAAGGTGACCTTAACCATGAATAGAGAAAATGAGGAAGAGGTGATGATGTCCCAGAGGAAGTGATGTCAGCAAAATTAAAAAATCACCTTAGAGTCTTCGATATTTCACGTCATTGAAATAGGAGAAAATGGTGGAAGGTGATCCAGATTTAGAAGAGACTGACAATTTACCAAGGCATAGGAAAGACACTTGTTCTGTATTTTAAGTTAAGTGACAAGAAGGCAAGCGCTGCTCTAATTACTCTTGAAACACTTTTACAAAGAAATAAAGCATTTTAATTCTTGATATTTCAAATCTGTGAAAATACAGTGTCTAGATAAATATTTCTTTTCTTATTTTTTTGAAAAAAATGTGTTTTCTTATTTTTCAGAAAAAATGTTTTCATTTCCCTATACATTTATAACTGACAGTAAGAGAGTATTCAACATTTTGCCAACATTTCTAAAGGTCCTGGACCAATTGTAATTTTTCCCAGTGATTATTAAGATCACTGTCAGTTTCAGCCTGCATGGTCGTTTTATAGTACTGCTGCACATAGCCCAATAACTGCTGTGCTTGAGGTTTTATCTTATTTATTAGGATAATGGAAACATGGGCTTTGGAGCCTGTGTGTCTGGGTTCCAGTCCTGATGCTAGCATTGCACTACTTTCTGTCTGCTGCTGGCCAAGTAAACCAACCTATCTGAGACTCAGTTTCCTTATTTCAAAAACATAGAAATAATAGTATTTACTGCATAGATTTCTGGAGGTGACAGATAAGAAGGCTTCTGGAAATGCACCTGACATTCAAGGAACATTCGATAAATAAGAATAAGCTCCCTGAAAGTGGAGACCCTGTCTCTTTTTTACATTGTAGTTAGTATCCCTGATATTTAGAACAAAGCCTGGCATGTAGTCGTTACTCAATAATTATTTGATGCATAAAAGATTGAAGAATTGTATTTAATATTCAGTAAATGTTAGTGACCTGATTCTCTTCCTCTGTTCTTATTTTCTGGATGTTGTATGTCTTCAGAGTTGAAGAAATCATGGGGCCCGTATTTACTGGGAACCCAATGAGTTCATCAATGACCCCTATGATACTGTCCTTCCCTTACAGACTTTTCTGTCTCATTTGTCCATGTCCACTTGATTTAGGTGGCAGGGACACTCAGGAAGGTTAACATTTTTCATATAAAAAACAAATCTATAGGAAAAACACTGAGACTTAAAAATGGGAAAAGAAAGAAACTAATTTGCAAATAAACAACAAATATTTGGAAAAATTCAGCCTCACTGGGAACCAAGGAAATATAAATAAAAGCCAGAGAGGTATTCTCTTTGTGATCACATTTTCACAGATTTACAGAGTGGTGGAGACAGAGACTAGTGAGAGGGAGGAGAAGACCCTTTTCTTATTTGCTTTTGCTCCTAAGAATTAGTATAATCCTTTTAGAAATCAATTCAAGCTTAAAAATTATGGGCCTTTAACCCAGTAATTCCACTTCTGGAAATTGATCCTGAACATTCAATGTGGATAAAGCTTTAGTGTAAAGATTTTTATCATTGTTTTTAAGAGTGAAGATGGGAAACTACCTACATGTATGACAATAGGGATGCACTTTCTGTTAGGCAATATATGTCTATAAAGAGTTCATGATAGAACATTGCATATAAGAAACATTTTTAATTACATATAAAATCCAAATAACTGATGCATTATTGCCACTGTGGAAGAAAATACTCCCAAATGTGCATAACAACCATTTATTCTGGCTCCATCATATTCCAGGAGCTTTCTATACTTCATCTCTACTTCTCAAAACAATCCTGCATAGTAGATATTATTATACCCATTTTACAGCAGAGAAAATGAGGCTTAGAGAGCCAGGTAACTTTTCTGAAGCGTCAGCTGGTGATATACATCTGTTTAACCGGAAAACCTGCACATTCCTGCCAGATTGGGCTGTTTTCCTTGTTTGGTTGAGTTTGGGGTTTTTTTTTCTTCTTTTTTAGTTATGAAACAGTGAATAATTTTTAAAATTTTTCTAAGCTTTTGTGCTTTAAAATATTTAGAAGCTTAGACTATTTTAATTATGGTAATAAACATGGTTAACAAAAAAACAATGCAACTTTAATATGTCATTTATTCACTCTGAGCCTCAGTTGCTGTCCAACAAATAGCACCTACCCCTGCTCATTCGATAGGGCTGTAAAAGGGCAGTAAAGTGAGATAGCAGATAACATGTATCAAAGCCATTTGAAGTTCTCAGGGGAAAGGTACTCAAGTTTTAACTGCTCTTTTCCTAACTTCTCAGATCAAAAACTTTATTTACTTCAGTTATTTATGTATTATCACTAACACTTTAAATATTGTAAAAACCTCAGTAGAACGAGTACTTTCTCACTCACAGTTTGCTAGTTGTCTCAGTTAAGAAATGAGGGGTGGGGGAGTCATTGTTTTGCGCAGTTGATGTGGAAAACCTAGCACACATCCAACATTCTTTGGGAAAGGAAGTGGAAGGCTCCTGTATCAGATGTTTTGGAAGGAAGGTAACTGTGAAATAGGCTGGCCAAAAGCACTTTGACTGTTGAATATTCATGGACTTGAAAGTTTCTGTCTCTGGTTGTTCATTCTCTGAGTCTGGCCTCCTGCAGCTGGTGGTTCTCTGGGTGTTTTTCCGAGGGTTCTGTGGTTATGTTTCTGCTGTACTTGGTGGTGTGTGTGTGTGTGTGTGTGTGTGTGTGTGTGTGTGTGTGTGTGTGTGTGTGTGTGTGTGTGTGTGTGTGTGTGTGTGTGTACAGTGCAGCCAGATGATCCTGGGCATTTTGAGTATTGCCTTCAGGGGCTGTTTACTGTGGATTCTCTCCAGGATGCCAGAATCGTCCTAGATGTCTCCTCCTGACAAAAGGAAAAGGTTTGGCTCATCCTCAAAGACTGTTCAGATTATGCACCTTGCCAGTTCATTTGGGTTTTGCCCCAGGGTGACAATCTAGAAGCCCCCTGAAAAAGCGTAGGAGTTGTGAACATCTTGCTCTTTCTGCACCGAGAAAGAGCCTCCTGAGCAGTGGAAATATTTGACTGGGGCAGCTACAGCTTGACTCTTCCCACAAAGTTCAAGAGGGTCAGTGACTCCCTCCTGCAACCTGCCTTTGTGCAGCCACAATTTTAACTGCAGGACTGCCTGCCACCCAGATCATTTAAAGGAAGGTGACTTTGGAGCGCAATGCAGTGTGGGAAACTATCTAAAAAGAAGTATTATTTTCCTGCTGTGAGAGAGAGAGAGAGAGAGAGGGAGAGGAAGGGAGGGAAGGAAAAAGAGAGAGAGAAGGAGGGAGGGAGGGGGAGAGGGAGAGAGAGAGAGAAGGGGAGAGGGGAGGGGAGGGAGAAAGGGAGGAGAGAGGAGAAGCAGAGAGAAAATATTGCATGGAGTCAAAATATCAATTAAATATGCAATTGGCTCTATTTACATGACAAACTTTGAGTCCTGCCTTCCGTACTGACTAGTAGTTCTCTCTCCCCAGCACAGGATGCAACTATGCAGTAGGGAGCTCCTGGCTTGCCTACTGGAACCTCATTCTGGGCCCTTTCTCTCTCAGCTGTAATAACATTTTCTGTGATATAAGTTTCACGAACATCTTTCAGACTAGGAGGAAGTTTAGTTTGGCTGATTTAAGCTTAAAATAAGGAAATAAATGCTTTTCTTATTGCTCTTCTAGATTAGGCTACAGTTTTGAATTAGTTGTTATAATCACCTATACTTATTTATATGTGGAAAATGCAGTCTCACACATGGAACACAACCTTTGACAGACTCAGATAAGATCCCAGATGATCTAGGTGATGACTGTAAATTGTTTCTATGCCTGCATTATTTATTTTTCTTATTGACTCTTTGTGTGTAGCACTTGGTCTCATATGCAGAAATATGACCAAGTAACAGTTTTAAAAATTGGATGGTGTAAAGAGAACAATTTTTGGAGAAACTAGGAAAACAATAAAGGAATGGTTGTGTTCATTTTGCTCAATAGGGGCAAGAAGTTTGCAAAATTTTCTTATAGGGCCAGAGAGCATAATTTTAGGCTTGTGGGCCATTCAGTCTCCATCACAACTATTTAACCTTGCTGTTGTAGTACAAAAGGCCACAGACAGTGGTCTGTGGATGAGGCTGTGGTCCAATAAAACTTTATTTATAAAACCAGGCAGCTGTTCACAGGCCCATAGTTTGCCAATTCTTGAACTATGGTGTAATCCATTTGATGCATGCATCTGGTATGTTGCTTTCAGCTGAAAGAAGGGGAAAACCCAACTAAAGATAGCCTAAAAGTCACATTAATCTCATGTAAGAAGATTATTTTATGTAAGAAGTCTCATAATAGGAAAGCCCCATGTCTTGCAAATGAGTTTCAGCTCCAGGCAAGTTCGCTATAGATTCACTGTGACCAAAGAAATTTACAGCAAAGGGTTCTTGGGGTGAAAAGGTTATACCCAACTTTATTTCCAGGTGGCAGGTCAGTCACTAAAATCCCATTCACTCAGAGCGAGTCTGTGTTATCACTGCTGCTTCGGATGCAGCAAGCAGGTCTCTACCTCTGGGCCTCTCTGCACAGTCATACCTCACAGCCGTCCTCTGGGCCTCTGTCCTCGGCACTGCCACCGCTCCAGCCCTCCGCTCAGCTCTCCTACAGCCTTGCAGCCACTGGGTGGAACTCTTTATATTAACACAATAATGGCTTATTGCCTAAAGGTGTGGAAGCGGTAGCATAGCAACAGGCCAGTTACATTTAAGTTCAGTGAGGATCCTGGCCATAGGAACCCCACTTTATCCACACCCCAAGGCTGGTTAATTAAAGCAGTTTGATGATGTCCTCAACAGCTCAAGTTTTTTCCATCTACCTGCTCTTCCACCCTTGGCTCTTTGTCTTCTTAGGCTGACACGCCTCATAGTCACAAGATAGCTGCCACAGTTCTAATGCTACATATAAATGCAATAACATGCAGCAGAAAAAATAAGACTTTTTACCCTTGTCTCTCTTTCGAGGAGCAGGAAAACCTTTCCAAGAAGAACTTTATCTTCCATAGACCACATCTTATTGCCCAAAACTAGGACAGAATGCTTCAAGAAGGATTGGACTAGATCACTGTTAGTTGCTTGTAGGCTGTAGCATCAAACCTGGTGATATAAAACAATGGAAATTTATTCTGTCACAGTTCTAGAGACAAGATATCCAATATCATTGGGCCAAAATCAAAGTCAATAAGCCCAACTGACACCTTAAAGTGTATTCCAGGAAGCCCTTGCTCCCTCTGGAAGT
Source organism: Smutsia gigantea (assembly GCA_032199065.1). Classification (NCBI taxonomy): domain Eukaryota; kingdom Metazoa; phylum Chordata; class Mammalia; order Pholidota; family Manidae; genus Smutsia; species Smutsia gigantea. Next base: position 240,465 of record JAVSCE010010271.1, read on the forward strand.
TCTGTTGGGGGAAGACATTCCTTGCCTCTTCCACCTTCTGGTAGCTGTTGACATTCCTTGGCATTTGGCCACATCATTCCAATCTTCAAATCTCTGCTCCATTTTCATATTGCTCTCTGTATATCTGTGTGAAATCTCCCTTGTCCTCCCTCCCTTTTTTTAAAAAAAGATTGAACACTTCATAAATTTGAAAGTCATCCTTGCCCAGGGTCCATGCTAATCTTTTCTTTATCACACCAATTTGAGCATACGTGCAATGCAAGTAAGCACTGCCTCTCTCTTGGAAGGACACTTGTGGCGGTATTTAATGCCCACCCAGGTATTCCAGAATGACTGACTCATCTCAAGATCCTTAAATTAATCACATCTTGAAAGACCCATCTTCCAAAGACCTATCTGCTTCACACTGGGAGCCATTATTCAACCTACTACAGACATGGAGATCTTTCATTGTCAGCGTAAAAACATTAATGTTTTCTAAAGGAGTAAAGAGTTAATACATCAATTACTGGCAAGAGAGGAAGTCTGTGATTGTTTTATACTAATCAAAATTTACTTATGTCAAATAAGGGAGGTGTGAGCCTAAAAGCATTAAAATTCAGCCAGCAGGGAAAAATCCAGGATATGACTATTGGCTAGACAATCATCAGTGTCTCTAAAGCATGCCCATATGCAACTATTGGGCTTCACAAGAGCTAACAAAGACTTAAGAAAAAAATTTTAGGAAAAAACTTTTATCTGTAGTTTGGTCACAACACAGAGAGTGAAATACTCTTGTGCGTAAAAAAAGATGAAGAGGCAATACACTAAAAAGTTCCTAGTTTTTCTAGAGGTGGTGAGAATATAGGTGATTGACTGTCTTTTCTCTCCTTTTTTATATTTTCCAAAATTTTAATGAAAAGGAAATGTCAAATTAAAATATTTTTATTAACAAATCAATAGCATTATATTGTTAAATGTTAATATTGGAGGTTTTTAAAGATGATTTCCCTTTTTTTATCATGTCACTTACTTTTTCTATTTCATTTAGTTTACTTCGTCATGAAATTACACAGAATAGCCACAGTTTCCACCCAAATTCTTCTGCTTTCAAACAGACCTAGACCCCTCATCTTGTCACTAGAGTTATCTTTCTGAAACATAGATCCATCTATGTTAGATCCTAATTACTGTAAGATCCATTAGGCTTCTCATCAAAACATTCAATGTCTATTACTTTAAAAATTGTTTTATTTTCTTTTCTGTTTAACTTTGGCACTCAGAGTTCTCCACTACCTCGTCCAAATCCTTTTTTAAAGTCCTCAATACCGGGTACCCACTACATTTAGTCGTGTACCCCTTGCTCGCCCACCGCATGCCAAGCCTCTCATGCTCTTCTCCAAGCCTGGGTCTGACTCAGGGGGGTCTCACTGGGCTCCCAGGTGGAGGGGCAGCTTCACCTTCACCTGGAAGCTTATTAGAAATGCAAATTCTCAGGCCCCACTCCAGACCTACTGAATCAGAAACTCTGGTGGTGAGCTTATTGATGTATATGTTAACAAACCCTCTAGGTAATTCTGGTGTATGCTAGAGTTTGAGAGCTTCTGGGGTCTCTCCCTTTGTCCTAATTTCTTTGTTACTGCATTCTTACACCTATGGCAATCATAATTGCTAGAATAACCACTATATTATTCTTCCTGGAGAATTAATTTATAAATCAATTTTATAAGCATATATTATGCCAGCAATTGGCCTTCCATATGAATAATATACCTATATGCCTATGATTTCCTTGCTGTATCAGCCATTTTTCCTTTAGGTAAACTTTCCTTGTCCTATTTTTATGTATTTTATGCATGCAAGTCAGTGAACCAGGGCAAAAATTAACACCCTTTCTTAATGATCCTCTGGGTCACTTACTCTAAAATCATCAAATGCCTGCTATGAGCCAGGCATTTTTGTTACAGTTCGGAGCTATTCCTTCAGCTGTGGTGCACTGAATAGGCCTGATAGCCCATGACCATCCCTCTGTCTCTCCTTCCTTCCTCAGCTAAACCAAAAACAGGCACAGAAAAATCATGACCAGTGTGGCTGGAGGCCCAAGAGAGACCCCCCACCAACTTGGCTTCTAATTTTAAAACCTTGGGCAGATGATCTTTCCCCAGTGTCTTGCATTCATTGGTAGTGGAAATGGTAAGGGTTTTTTCCCTTGCATATGCGGACTGTCATGAGCTGGATTGGTGAGATTCTATAGAGCTGTGTGGTGAGGGAGAGCTCAGGTCTTACTTTTTTCCCCACTGACTTCTGAAGGAGATACATTTGACCTCTGATCAGCACGCAAACCCATGCCTGGCACATAGTGAGGGCTTAATAAACAATTGTTGGATAAATGGAAGAAATAATGGAAAGAAGGATAGAAAGAAGAAAGGAAGGGACAGCAGGAAGGAGAGAGGCAGAGAAGAGGGAAGGAAGGAGGGAGGAGCTTAGGGGACGAGAGAGGGAGGGAAGACAGAGGGAGGCAGGCTGGCAGAGGGGAAGTGCTTACGGGAGACAGGTAGAAATGGGACTCTAATGCCTAAACCTGTGCCATATGCACGTATAGATGAATGTGTTCTAACAGTAAGTTATTCAGTGTGGTTCCCTCCCTGGAGCATGTTTTCAGCAGTTCCTCCCAGGTGCAAAGGGCGAGGCCTCTCTCAGAGTTTGAGAAAAGGGCTTTGTGAATTATAAAGCAGAATGCAAATGGTGATTAACTAAGGCTGAGGCAAGCAAGGGCAAGTCCCCTAAGCAGTCGCAGGAGAGATTCTTTTGCCTTCTTTTTGTCATCTGAGTTCTCAAAACTGTCCCCAGCTTAGACCAAACCAATCTCAAACAGTCTATGATTAAAATTTTCACTCTGAATATCTGAGCAACTTAGGAATTGTAGGAACTGGACCACCTGGAGATAATTTATAAATATAATGTTGCCTGGTAGCCGTGTCTGGGAGGTCTCTCTCTGCATACTAGGTGAACCTCAACCTGGAGGGTTCTTGACTCTGGAAGGGAAAGAATTCTCAATCAGGTCACACAAGTATAGGTAAGGAAGGAACAGCAGCTGCCTTGCAGGCAGCAGAGAACAGGAAAGTGCAGAGAGAAAGGTCTTGGCCTAGGGTAGATTCTCTTGCCAACTCTTAAAGCCAGGGACACCTGGTGTCCTGTGTCTGCTTGGATCTGCACAGCATGGGGACTAGCCCCTACTACTCCAGTATTTGGGGGAGCCATGGAGCATGGGATGGAGTGAGATTACGTTCTGAGAACTTCCCAAAGAAAGATTTTCAGGCAGGCTATTAAGGGCTGATCACACAGCTGCAGTTCCGTCCAGGTCACCCAGGCAATGGAAACTTGCAGGCCCAAATCTGAGCTCTCAGCAGCCCCATCCTACTTATCAGCAGGAAAATGGAGACTTGGAAATGGAAAGAAAGAGCAAAGAGATAAAACATAGTAAGTTGAGCAGTGAGAAAGCTTTATTTAAAACTACACACTTAAAGAAAGGAAAGTGTGGGGATCCTCAGAGAGGAGGTGCACTGAAAGACTGGGGATTCTGTCTTTTTAAGGCTTTCAAGAAGGAGCAAAGGGCGGGGTGGGGGCGGTGCTTGTTGGGCATAGGCTTGACTTGTGGTTTCAAGATACTTACCTCTGGTGAGAGACACTGTGTCTCCTCTCCCCTATTATTAGTCCTCCAGCTAATTCTGCTAAGTAAACTTAACACAAGGAATTTATTGATCCTACTCTTCTCCAAGATAGTGGTTACCCTCAAGCAGTTGGGACATATTAGTTAAGACTGCCTGCCCTGCCTTAAGATTGGGTGGGTTATTGTCTGATTACTAGAAGATATGTTAGCAATCTTATAACTCAACTCTTTTTTTTTAAATGGAATCTTAGCCTTAAGATGGGATCTCTCCTGTTCTTACTATACTGTTTATATCTCAGCATTTTTCATCATAGGCAGGAAAAGTTATCATGATACTTGTCCCATGTCCCTGCCCTACCTCATTAACACTCACTTTCAAATCACCTCCGTCTCCCCAAAGAGCCCTGGTCCTGTCAGTGAGACTACTGCCAAGGCCTGACTGATAAACTGGGCCAGCAGCACCGAAGTCACTGGTGGGAACTTCTTACCCCTAATTCTTCTAAGAATTTAGGATGCTTCAGTGAAATATTTTTACCCTCATGTAAAATGTAGGCTAAAATTTATTGGCTGTCTTTAGGTTGGGAAAGGATTTCAGGATTCACTTGGCTTTTACTTCGTTGTAACTCTGGGGGGAAAATGTGTTCTCAGCCCGGGACAAATAAACCAAGGAAACCTATGAAGCCGAAATTGGTCAAAGGGAAAAATAAAGTGGGAAAAGCCCGTTTATTGCTTACAAGAAGTCATCTGCTCCTGCTCACACAAGCCTCTCCCCATCCTGGCTGGACTAAGGAGCGAGCAGCTTCGCCCCACCCCTTGGAAACACCTATTGATATGGAGATAGGCTAAGGCCAGAAGAGAGATTCTGGAAAAATTTCAATTTTACCCACATTTGTCTATTGCTAAAATAATTGAAACTCAAATAAAATACTAAATAGAACCCAAAATACCCTGAATACATAGCAAGTTTTGGGGGTTAAAAAAATGACTAAGCCCACTGAAAGGGAGCCCTTTAATACTGTTGTTTTCCTTTCCTGTATTTCAGGTCAGCCCAAGGCAGCAAGGCTTAGCCACTGCACTGCATCTCTGAAGAGCCAGTCCAGCTGTGTTAAATGTACGGTGGTGCTATGTGGGGCCAAGGCAGAAAAAGCCATGCAGAGTTGACCATCCTTGTTACCATGTGTTTATGGGGTTGTCATGTTGATATTCTTTCCTTGCCTCTGCTGAACTGGAACAATCGAAGTCTCGTGTCTGCTCGAACCCTGAGATTATGATATGTCTGCACAGATCTCATTATTGTTTAGGGAGAGGCAGAGCTTAAAATGCTCAAGTTCAAAAGAAAGTCCTGCAAACTGTGATATCTGTTTCTCTAGTGGACTTCCACCAACATCCACTCCCCACACCCAAAATAGATACACAGCCCTTCCCTGCCTGGGGCTCGTGGCTCTAAGTTTATTCATTTGGTATCTGTGGGCTGGAGGTTTTCACATTGTTTCTCAAGAACCTACTAATGGCAAGGACAGAACTGACTGGTGAAGGAAAGCCAGACTGAACTCACTGCATGAGAAACAAGTTTATAAAGCAGGGCTTTTCTGGAGTTGGGGTGAAACTTTTTAATTTGGGAAATATCCAGTATAACACACAGAGCTGTGCTATTTCGAACATCATGGGTATGGTGTACATGTGGAGACAGAACACATACCCATTTTGGGGAAGACTATTTGGCATGAAGAGCATCTGAAAAGGTATTTTGATAACGGGACTAGTCTCTCTCTCTGAGTCCCACAACTGTCCTCTGTATGGCCTTCACACCTTCCGTTTTGTTCCCCTAACATTTTATAGCCTTGGTTTTCTAACAGGGGGAAAGCTCCTAGGGATGTGTATTAGCATTTCTAAAAGGAAATGTAAATGCATTTTGAAAAAACATCTCTCATATTATAATAAAGTTTCATAATTTGGGAACCTATATGATGCTTCTGTTCCCATAATACAAGCAAAGAAAGTAAAGTTTGACAAGTTTTCTTTGCCAGAGGGAATGAGACCTAGTGAAGATTCCCTCTGCATCAGTGGGTCTTCAAAGGGGGTGCCTCTCGGGGATGGCGTCTCATCTCCCTATGTGGGGTCACATCAAGATCTTATTAGGTGGTCCAGCGTAACATTTTTGTTTATAAAACAGGACAAGGATTTTTTTAAGGTTCAAAAACACTTCTGGGCCAAGATAGTAACAGGAAATGCCAATATCTCTCCTGTAGGTTCAGACTTCAGGGCCAAGAGTCCCTCTGCCAAGATAGGAGCAACATATCCAGGGCCTGTGGTACAGGATCCAGAAGAGAAAGGTACGTGTTGTGTTGGAAGACAGCCATGGTTCAACAGCACAGGCTTCGCTTCATTGCATAAATACTGTTGCCCTAGCCAAGAGGATTGGGGGTAGTAAGTCTAGCAAGGGGCCTCAGCATGGGGGTCCCAGGACCTGCAGAGCTGGCAGCCAAGGTGCTGCATTATCTTTCCTCAAGAAACAGTCATGAAACCTGTGGGGAGGGAGGAGGGACAGGAAGTCCTTCCTAGTCTCCACAGACATGCCTCGGTCAGGGGGTGGGGGCAGAGGCCCACCTGAGCAAGAAACCGTCAGAGTTCATTCCTGGAACTCTAAGCAGGGAGGCAGTCCTCTGTAGGCAGGTTCCTGGGGTCGCTTCTACAGGGCCTTCTTCACCCCCTCCGCTGCATTAGTCCCGCATTCTTCACGGGCAGTGTTCCAGAGAAGGAAAAGAGTGAGCTGATTACTGCGTCAAGGACGAAAGCAAAAAGAGTGAGTTGAATAAGAAAGGTGACACAGGAGACAGTATCCGAATCATAGCAAGGCAGATCTAATAAGTGAATTTTAACTGAAAAGAAGAGAAAGCCCAGTGAGCAGTGTCAAATGCTATAAAAATCACCAGGTCCCATAGCAGAATGAGAAACATGAGGATAACTGGGTACAGTTTTGATGTAAGAGTTGGAAGGACCCTGGGTTGGTGAGAGGATCTCACCTCCCCATCATGCTAGGGAGGGATAGCAAGCAATACGAAGAGAGACTAAGGAAGCTTCATAAAGGAAGGGTGGGTGCCACTGGCAAAGAAACCATTACACATCACGACAGGGATCCTCAGGGACTGCAAGAGAGAAGAAGGGTTTGGGGGAATTGTAGTCCAGAGAATTTCCTGGTGGTAGCTCAGCATTTAAGACCTTAGAGTTTGCTCTTCCAAGCTGATATATCGGAGGCCTAGAGAGGGGGCTAACTAGGTACATGGAGTAGGGACAGAAATCACAGGGTATCCTGAGACGCTGGAACAGGAAGGTACAATAATCTCTGGCACAATTTTGGTCAAAATGTTAACCAGAATGAAAATGCTAGAGCTTGGGGCAAATGAGAAGAGAGGATGTGAGACATAAATAGCATTTTATTGGGAATCACAATAAACAGGCTCTTCCTCCACTCTCACTAACTAGCTTGGGACATTTGGGAAAGTAATATCTCCAAGACTAAGTTTCTTCCCATGTAGAATATGAGAGTTGAAATAGGTGGTGCCTAGGATCTCCTCTTATCCTGCCATACTGTGAATCTTGGGTCCTGGGTAGTTCACAGACTGGAACACTCTATCCAAGATTTTCTCAAGCAACTACTATTCCTCTGATGTGACCTCAGCCAGTAGCATGATCCTTCTTATCTCAGGGAATATCTCCAGTTAGAAAATGTAGGGGATGGATTCTTTGGGACTGGACAAGGGACCTCACTGAACAGTGTTGTTTCCCCACAGTCCTGTGTTTACCATGTGTTTGACTCAGTTCCAAGCCTCTCCCACCTCATCAATTCTGTCTCCCAAGAAACACAATGACATTCATCTGGCTGTGGCACTGTTGCCCAACTAGGCAAGCCATTGTGCCATTAGAGAGACCCACATTCTGATGCTAAACCCATGTCTCAGAGAAAGACTACTGAGAATTTCACTTGGCCTTTGAGTCCTGTGATCAGGTGAAGTGTGCCAGGTAAACTGTTGCACGATCTTTGTAATTACAGTGCTTTCACTTTGGAGCCCAAGGGGAATGGCACAAGTGTTGGAGTCTGACCTCTGGGACACCCAGGCCTCTCCTACATCATAGATGGTCTCATATTCAAACGGAGAGGCTGGATTGTTGTTACTCCACCCACAGCAGTGGACCTGGCACCAGGATGTTTGGGGTGCATTTGATCTCCTCTGTCTCTTGTGGGACCCAGTAATAGTTCATTCATTCACTCACTCAGTGTCTGTTGTGACTGTGGCACTGTGTGGGATACTATGACAATTATTCTTTGGGTGTCCCTTTAAGGTATATTTATTTGATCCTTTAACCCAGGGGTCAGCAAACCACAGCCCCTGGGCCAAATTCAGCCCTCTGCCTGTTTTTGTATAACTGCATGTGGTTTGAATAGTTTTTACATTTTTAAACAGTTGAAAAAATAAATAAAAACAGTAATATTTGTTAGACATGAACATTTTATTCAATTCAAACTTCAGTGTCTTTAAATAAAGCTGCATTAGAACAGAGCGGTGGCAGGCAGAATTCTAAAATGACACTCACCTTTGTATAATCTCCCCTTAAATGTGGATCAAATCTATGAATATAAGGACATCCCACTTCTGTGATTGTTACATTATAAATGAAAGGGATATTTGTGGGTATAATTAAGGTTACTAATCAGTTGACTTTGGTTATTTCAATAGGAAATTATCCATATAGGCCTAATCTAATTATAGGAACCCTTTAAAAGTAGAGTTCTCTGGCTGATAGTAGGAGAGGAAGTTAGAGTGTGCTCTAGGTGGCCTGGAAAAAAGCAAACAATCATATTATGAACTGTCTATGAGAGACTTGAGAGAGGCCTCTAAGACCTGAGAGTGGCTCGCATACAGCAAGGAAACTGGGACATCAGTTCTGCAGTCACAGGACCTGGATTCTCCCAAAACCCTGAATGAGCTTGAAAGCAAATGCTTCCCCAGAGCCTTCAGATAAAAGTCTACGCAGCCAACACCTTCATGTCAGCTTTGTCAGACCCTATGTGGAGAACTCAGCCATCCCACCCAGGCTTCTGATCTACAGAGCTAGAAATAATAAATGAGTGTTGTTTTAGACTCCTGAGTTTGTGGTCACTTGTTACACAGCAATAGAATAGAAATACAACAGCCATGCTCATTCATTTGCATATTATTTATGGCTGCTTTTGCACTATACGAGCAGAGTTGAGTAGCTGCAACAGAGACCTCATGGCCCACAAAACCTAAAACATTTTCTATCTGGCCTTTGACAGAAAAATTATATCAACCTGTGCTTGCAAAAAAATATTATCTCACTTCAGATGTGGTCAATGAGAGTTTTGTGCCTTACCCGAGGCTGGCAAGAAACAGAATTTACGTTCAGATACACTCAACAAACATTCCTTTCACCAGGTTGAAATAGCCCAAAAAAGCAGTAGACACCAGGCTGTCCTGCAGACTCACTCTCCAGTTTTTAAAAAGTTGAGGAGAGAGACACAGGTAAGAGTGTTAATATATTTAAAGAAAAAAATCAGAGGAATGTGTACCAAACACATATCAGAAGCTGTTATTTTCTACATAATGAATTTCTATAATTGTTGAATTTGTATAATAAATGTGTATTAAATCAGTAATAATTATAATCTTATCATTTTTAAGGGGCCCACTGTGCTCCACTGTGTACTCCTTGGGGAAGGGACATGCAGAAGAGAAGGAACGAAGACTGCCGCTTTGTGATCAGAATTTGAATTCACTCCACTGGTTTTAACTTTTCCGTCCTTGATGTGCCTCCTACCTTCACAGTGAGTAAGTCAAGATAATCCAATTCTTCATTTGCTAATATTGGTTATGTAATTAAAAAAAATTTTTTTTTGCTATTATTAATATACAATTACATGAGCAACATTATGGTTACTAGACTCCCCCTATTATCAAGTCCCCACCACATACCCCATTGCAGTCACTGTCCATCAGCGTAGTAGGATGTTATAGAATCACTACTTGTCTTCTCTGTCTTATACTGCCTTCCCTGTATCCCTCCACTCCACCCCCACCCCCGCTACATTATCTGTGCTAATTGTAATAGCCCTTTTCCCCCTTATCCCTCCCTTCCCACGCATCCTCCTCAGTCCCTTTCCCTTTGGTAACTGTTAGTCCATTCTTGGGTTAAGCATCTTATGGGTTCTGTGAGTCTGCTGCTGTTTTGTTCCTTCAGTTTTTTCTTTGTTCTTATACTCCACAGATGAGTGAAATCATTTGATACTTGTCTTTCTCTGCCTGGATTATTTCACTGAGCATAACACCCTCTAGCTCCATCCATGTTGTTGCAAATGGTAGGATTTGTTTTCTTCTTATGGCTGAATAATATTCCATTGTGTATATATGTACCACATCTTCTTTATCCATTCATCTACTGATGGACACTTAGGTTGCTTCCATTTCTTGGCTATTGTAAATAGTGCTGCGATAAACATAGGGGTGCATGTGTCTTTTTCAAATTGGGCTGCTGCATTCTTAGGGTAAATTCCTAGGAGTGGAATTCCTGGGTCAAATGGTATTTCTATTTTGAGTTTTTTGAGGAACCTCCATACTGCTTTCCACAATGGTTGAACTAATTTGCAGTCCCACCAGCAGTGTCGGAGGGTTCCCTTTTCTCCACATCCTCGCCAACATTTGTTGTTGTTTGTGTTTTGGATGTTGGCCATCCTCACTGGTGTGAGGTGATATCTCATTGTGGTTTTAATTTGCATTTCTCTGATGACTAGTGATGTGGAGCATCTTTTCATGTGCCTGTTGGCCATCTGAATTTCTTCTTTGGAGAAGTGTCTGTTCAGCTCCTCTGCCCATTTTTTAATTGGCTTATTTGCTTTTTGTTTGTTGAGGTACATGAGCTCTATATATATTTTGGATGTCAACCCCTTATCGGATACGTCATTTATGAATATATTCTCCCATACTGTAGGATGTCTTTTTGTTCTACTGATGGTGTCCTTTGCTGTACAGAAGCTTTTTAGCTTGATATAGTCCCACTTGTTCATTTTTGCTTTTGTTTCCCTTGCCTGGGGAGATATGTTCATGAAGAAGTTGCTCATGTTTATGTCCAAGAGATTTTTGCCTATGTTTTTTTCTAAGAGTTTTATGGTTTCATGACTTACATTCAGGTCTTTGATCCATTTTGAGTTTACTTTGTGTATGGGGTTAGACAGTAATCCAGTTTCATTCTCTTGCATGTAGCTGCCAGTTTTGCCAACACCAGCTGTTGAAGAGGCTGTCATTTCCCCATTGTATGTCCATGGCTCCTTTATCATATATTAATTGACTATATATGCTTGGGTTTATATCTGGGCTCTCTATTCTGTTCCACTGGTCTATGGGTCTGTTCTTGTGCCAGTACCAAATTGTCTTGATTACTGTAGCTTTGTAGTAGAGCTTGAAGTAAGGGAGCATAATTCCCCCTGCTTTATTCTTCCTTCTCAGGATTGCTTTGGCTATTCGGGGTCTTTAGTGGTTCCATATGAATTTTTGAACTATTTTCTCTAGTTTGTTGAAGAATGCTGTAGGTATTTTGATAGGGATTGCATTGAATCTGTAGATTACTTTAGCCAGGATGGCCATTTTGACAATATTAATTAATTCTTCCTAGCCAAGAGCATGGGATGAATTTCCATTTATTAGTGTCCTCTTTAATTTCTTTTAAGAGTGTCTTGTAGTTTTCAGGGTATAGGTCTTTCACTTCCTTAGTTAGGTTTATTCCCAGTTATTTTATTCGTTTGGATGCGATTGTGAATGGAATTGTTTTCCTGAATTCTCTTGCTGCTAGCTCATCATTAGTGTATAGGAATGCAACAGATTTCTGTGTATTAATTTTGTATCCCACAACTTTGCTGAATTCAGTTTTTAGATCTATGGTTATGTAATTTTAACACACATAAATTTCAGCATGTGCTAATATTGGGGGAGTAATTTTCGAGCATTTTAGAGTTATAACATCTTCTAACACACAAGACACACGCACATAAGTGAAAAGATATGGCATGGTACAAATTCAGCTTTAAACTGAGTTAAAATCCATACTATTCTGAGGATTGGAAGGAGCTGAAGAAGGTATGTTAGTATCCTCAGCCATAACAAATTACCACAAACTAGTGGCTTAAAAACAATGGAAACATAATTCTCTCACAGTTTTAGAGGCCAGAGGCCTGAAATCAAGCTGTTGGCAGAGTTGGTTCCTTCTGGATGCCTATGGGAGAATCCGTTTCATGCTTCTCTGTAGCTTCTGCCACCACTGGCAATTGTCAAGAGTTCGCTGGGCTTGTAGCTGAGTAACTCATTTCTGCCTCCATCTTCACATGGCCTTTCCCTCTGTGTGTCTGTGTCTCAAATTTCCTTCTGCCTTTCGCCTATGGGACACCTCTCATTGGATTTAGGTGTAGCCTAATTCCAGGGCGATCTCTTTTTAAGATGCTTAACTTAATTACATATGCAAAGACCCATGTGTCATGTAAGTTTGCACTCATGGATATTGAGGGCTGGAACTTGGACATATCTTTTTGGAAGCCACAGTTCAACTCACTCCAGAAGGAATTTAGCGTGTTCCTAGAGCTGATGGGGAAAACTCTTTCTCCATCTCCTAAGTAGCAATTGAAATTAACAAATTGGTCCTACATTGTAGGAAGAGCTGTTTTGTTTTGTTTTTCTCATGGGGTTTTATGGATACTCAACCCCTCCCACCATGTCCCTGTGATTACAGACTGTACAATTCCTCAATGACAAGGCATGTGAGAAAAACCAAACCTTCACCATTATTGTATATGGGTGCCCCTACCTTGTCTTACTTACCCTTTTCACCCATCTGGACAATACCCAGGGTGAAGTAATATTAGGAGAAATGTCAAAAATCAGTGTTGTTATCTTCAAGTGTTAGGTTCAGAATAGAATACTGTGGCATCTTTCTGAAGCTGGGAAATTGTGCTCTCTAGAAGAGTATGGGTCTCTCTGGACACAAGTCCATGCCACTTATTTTCCATTTGGCCTTGAGAAAATCTGATGCTCTGATCCGGTTTCTTTCGCTGTAAAGAAGGCATAACAATGCCTGGCTACCTTTCCAGGGTGTTGTGTGAATTTGCTGACACCCATAAAGCTCCCTGAAAATGAAGAGGCTTACATAAGTCCCTGGTATTATTCACACAGCCAACGTTTTCCCCTGAGAAGAACTAATAAATGGTACCATTGTGCAGCTGGTGGAACATGTTCAAAAGTTTCCGCTCACAACTAGTAGATCAAGTTGTGGGTGGTTGTATGGACTTTCTGTGCTCACGCCAAGCTACATCCAAAACAGCCGGCACAGCGGGCTGTCCTGGAGTGAAAGGCTGTACTGTAAGAGACGGCCAAGTCCTGGCATCACACCACACGGGGTAGTCCTGTGTAGCCAGCGACTTCATATGCACCTTTCCTCACAGAAGAAAGGAGACAGAGCAGGAAGTGGCCACATGGATATCAAACATGGCAACAATTGAGAGGCCACTATAAACTTCCCAAAGCTAAGGATGTTTGTTGATTGTGGTGGATTATAATTATAGCTTTCTTCTTTCATTCTTTCTGAGCGCGCTTGGGCCAGGAAAAGCCAAGGTTCTAAATCAGATGGAGTGTTTAGGTTAAGGCCCTGTTCTCTTTAAATACAATTCACTTGAGTGGAAGTGTGTGGGAGTCCAGACAGCATGCTCCTGGCTGGCAAAGGAGACAGAAGAGGATCTCCTTTCCACCATGAAAAGCCCTGGAAAACTTTAGGACATGTTACAGTTACAGGGAAAACACCTTCCCTCTTTTAGCAAGGTCTGGGACTCAGCCTTTGGATATCATGTCTGAAAAAATGACAGATATTTTAATTACATGAGAGGAAAATTGGCAACTGAAGATACTGTATTTAATTAAAAAATGCAGTCATATTCAATTAGAGATATTTGGGGATTACACTAATAAGCTTACTTAGATTAAGGCTACCCTTTGTAGTGGTAAGTATTCTCACATCTAAAAGTTAAGGAGGCATCACAGAATTATGGAATTTTTGAGCTGTGAGTGGCCTACCTGATATGAAACTATTTGATAACTTTTCAAATCCCATGGACAAGCTGACTTTTTTTTCCTCTTTCTCTTCAAGGGCAAACATGGGCAAAAAAAACACTTGAAGTTAATAAGCTTAGCACAATAAAAGTAGAAAAGAAGATCCATCTAAATACCTAAGTTTTAAGTTAGGCAGAACCTTCAGATTTTAATGCAAAGGCTGTGGAGAGGTACAGTGCAACCCACAGAGTACATAGGATTTCATCGGGTCCCTCACTCCCACACTCATCACATTCTGTTTTCAGAGAATCTTTCATTTTTCATTCAGTTCCCATTTATTGAGCATTAATTTGTGTGCTAAGTGTTAGAGGTGAAAAGATGAAAGTCAGTCACTGCATTTGTGAAGACCCTCACCGAGCCAAGATCAAAGTGACAAGTGTCACATGGAATCAAGGTGAGACCTGGAATAACGGAAGGGAATTTCATCATGGGGCCTTGCCTTGAGCTGTGACCTTCAAGCTTCTGGCACTTTCTAGTGACTTGTCTCTCTCCCTGGAATGACTTCTGCTACACATGTCAGGAGAACCAGGAGAACCGTGAGAACCATGAGAACAAGGAGAACCAGGAGAACCGTGAGAACCAGAGAATGGTTGGAACCAGAAAACGGTGAGAACCAGAGAACCAGGAGAACTGGGAGAACTGTGAGAATCAGAAGACCCATGAGAACCAGGAGAACTGTGAGAACCAGAGAATCAGGAGAACCAGAGAATGGTGAGAACCAGAGAACCAGGAGAACTGTGAGAACCAGGACAACTGGGAGAACTGTGAGAATCAGAAGAACCATGAGAACCATGAGAACCAGAGAACCAGGAGAACCATGAGAACCAGGACAACTGGGAGAACTGTGAGAATCAGAACCATGAGAACCATGAGAACCAGAGAACCAGGAGAACCATGAGAACCAGGAGAACTAGGAGAACCAGAGAACTGTGGGAACCAGAGAATCAGGAGAACCAGAGAATGGTGAGAACCAGGAAAACCATGGGAACCAGGAGAATCAGGACAACCATGAAAACCAGGAGAACTGTGAGAACCAGAGAACCGTGAGAACCAGGAGAACCAAAGAACCAGGAGAACTGTAAGAACCAGGAAAATTGTGAGAACCAGGAAAACCGTGAGAACCAGTAGAACTGTGAGAACCATGAGAACCAGAAGAACCATGAGAACCAGAGAACTGTGAGAACCAGGAGAACCGTGAGAACCAAGAGAACCAGGAGAACAGTGAGAACCATGAGAACCCGGAGAACTATGATAATCAGGAGAACCATGAGAACCAGGAGAACCGTGAGAACCAGAGAACCATGAGAACCAGAGAACCATGAGAACCGTTGTCAGAGACACCATCACTCATTCTTTCCAACGTCAAATGAGCTTCAGTCACTCCCTGGAGGATGCAGAGCAGCACAGGCCCACTGGGTAAAGGTGGCATCTTGTTTCTGGGGAAAGCACACACAGAGCATGGAGGACACTGCATGACTATTTCTGCTTGACTGGATCCACTTACAGGCACTTTAAAGTTGCCAAAGTTTCTTCATCAAGGTAAAATCTGAGGACGAAAGGCTGGGCATGCTGATCTGTGGTGATCAAGTTCAGAGGCTCTGAAGGAGCTGTTTGCCTGAACAAAGCCAACCATGTTTGTGAGCCTGAGAGATGCAATCATCTGAATGCTGTTATATCCTGGCTTTCTGATAAACTTTGAGGAAGCAGACACTAATATCTCTGGTGAATTCCCTGAGCTCCAGATCACAGGGGGCCTGCCCCTTTCATGTTAGTCCAGTGGCCGGAGGCCAGGCCATCTGAGAAAAGAAGGGATGAGATGTAGACACCAGTTGAGCAGAGGGCAGTGCATTTTTCATTCTGTTCCC
The DNA here is from genome assembly GCA_032199065.1 of Smutsia gigantea. Lineage (NCBI taxonomy): Eukaryota > Metazoa > Chordata > Mammalia > Pholidota > Manidae > Smutsia > Smutsia gigantea. The sequence goes on from JAVSCE010010271.1 coordinate 256,142, forward strand.
AGAGTTCAGGTTCTTCCTTCATCCGTTTCACGGCAGACTCTGTTAGTTATTTATTCTGTATCCGGCACCTTCTTCCCAATTTTGTTCAGGATGCCCAGTTACCTCCTTGCTTTCCTACTTTCACTGCTGGCAGAAGCTTAATGACAGACATAACCTGAACCAGTGAGATGTAAGCTGAAGTCAGCTTGGGACTTTTGGAAAACTTTTTGCTTCTTGATAAAAAGGGTCCATGTGTTTGGCACCACTCTTCCTGTCACCCCTTCTTTCTGCTTTAGACGTAAGCATGATGTCTGGAAAGCAATAGCCGCCATGTAACCAAGAGGCAACAAGGATGAAGACAAAGTCAAGACTCTAGAGAGGTGGATCAGGAAGATCCATTCATTCATTTACTGAGTGTCTACTCTGTGCCAGGCACTGTTGTAGTTGCTGGGGATGAGAAGTGAACAAAACACACAAAATCTGTTACCCTGAAGCTTACCTTTTAGTGGTGATAGGAGAGAAAGACAATATATAATATATAGTAAGTGAAAGATGTGGTATGTCACATGGTGATAATTACTATAGAGAAAAGAAAAGCAGGCAGACATTCACCTTGGGTGGGTCCTCAAATGATGATTGATGGACTTTAGCTGTTCCTCTGAGCAAATCATTGGAGGGCTGTGAACAGAGGATGATGTGGTCTGACTTATATTTTAACAGGATCAGTCTGGCTGTTGTGTTGACAATGGATTGAGACAGGAAAGAGCCAGGGTCCCTAAAGATATCAGTGAACAGCTAAGCCAACAGCAGTAACCACCTGCTTCCATAAGTCTTCTTATCTGCAGGAAATAATGCCTTATTTTTCAGGCTACTCTTAGTCAGGTATTCTATTACTTGTCACCAAACTCATTCCTGACTGATACAGACAGTTGCCATCATTTATTGGGCACCTGCTATGTGCTGGGTGTTGTGTTAGGTCTTTGAGATAGAGATATGAAAATATACGTAGTTCTTATTATCAAAGAGCCTTTCAAGGGCCTTATGATCCAGTTGTGGGACATCAACAGGCAGACCATTACACTGTAATACAGCAAATAAGTTAGCAAGGTTTGTCTGGAGGATGGGGTGAGTGTAGGGGAGGAGAGCCCCTAAGCAAGCAAAGGAGTCAAGGAGGGCTTCTCAAAAGCCAGAGGGTGAACTGCATGTGCAGTACAGAACATGGAGTGTTCACAGCATGTAAATAGATCAGTATTCTTGACAGACTAGAGTTTGACTGGTGAGAAGAGGATGGCAGGAAGTGATGGGACGTTAGGCGGAAGAGATGATGGAGGGTTTTGTATGTGTTACAGAAGATTATGATTCATCCTTTAGACAATAGGGAGGCAGTGCCATCACTCTGGCAAAAAGATTAAAGACAGCTTTATAGGGGAGTGAGACTAGAGGCAAGGCCAGTGCAAGAGTCTGGGGAACAGAGCCATGGCAGTGTTGGGATAGAGAGGAAGGGATGCAGAATTGGTGATCTCTGTGGGGTAAAAACCACATTTTTTTTTTACTGAGTGTCTACTCTATGCCAGGCACTGTTGTAGTTGCTGGAGATGAGAAGTGAACAAAACACACAAAATCTGTTACCATCCTGAAGCTTTCCACCCTGAGACATTCCAGGAGGACCCGACACACTGCATGTGCCTCTGCATGAATAGCCAGATAATATTTTTGGCATAGAGATTATGCCAGGAGACAACAGTTTTTGAATGGACTATATTAAAGTGTAACTGGCGTTGAAATAAGCCCCTTGAGATTCTGTGTGGTGAGCTGACACCAGACCATTCCATTCAGCCAACTTTGTGGAAGCCAGAGGGTAGTTCTTAATATGTAGTCCGGCTGCGCTTGTGCTCTTCACTGTGGCTTTGTCAACCATTTGAACATCAGTTATTCTAGAATGTCTTTTGTGCTCTCAGCATCACTCTGCATGGGTAATAATATTAGCAACTACCACGTTGGGAGCTATCATGTGACAGACATGTTACATATACTCTTTTAAATTTCAAAATAGCACTGCAAATCAAGTATTACTAACCTGAGGTCCAGAGATGTAAGACCACCGTAAGGCCACACAGCTAGTGAGGCAGAATGTGATTTTCACCCTCAGTCACCTGACAAAACCTTTGTTGTTTCCACTATGTTGCAAGGCTGTCCACCTTATTATAATCCATTGTCCAGTCCAAATTCAGGGCTCCACATTTTGTCTATAATCAGAGAAGAATAAAGGTGTGACATTTACAAAATACTTTCATGTCCATTAAAGAGAAACTCTTCCAAGTGGTTTTGCCTGATTTCCATGAAGGGATTTGGGTCTTTCAGTTAATATGTACTAAGGAGCAAGTTAACAAATTCAAGGAGCAAATTTCTTATTCTAATAAATCATACTTTATAATACAAAATAATTCAGTTGATGAATAAAAATTACGTAACTCCTCTAGAAATAATGGAATCAGGAAGGGGTGCTTCAATTCCTTAACTAAAGGGAAATACAGAGCTTCTTAGGGAAGGAACAGTCGAGACCCTGAGGGTGAGCAGAGCGTGGGGATGATTACTCTGGATGGTGGATGGTTGAATTCAGATTTTATCTGAATCTATACAATACCACCTCATTGAGTGATGTCGTCCCATCCTTCAGTAAATAGTTTGATAAGCATCTACCGTATTTGGAGTGCTACTTTTGGTGCTGGGAAGGTAAGGGATGGAGACACAAGAAGAAACAGAAAGTCATGGGTGTTATTCCTCTTGGGTCTTGCAGGAGAAGTGAAAGATGTAGTTATCATCTAAAAGATTAATGCAACATGAGGTATCTCAAGGACACTACTCAGGACCAGAGTTTAATAGCTGAGGCTCAGAGGTTACCTCGTCCAACTCGTACAGTTCACAGATAATGAGATTACGCCCAAAGGAACCTGTGACTTGCCTGAGGTCACAAAGGTAGCTGGAGTGAGAATTACCTCTGCAGTGAGTCTGTTTGTACTGCTCTTATTTTTACTCAAGAATTGGTTTAAAAATATGTAGTACTTCTACTTGAGAAGGGGGAAAAAACTTTCTATTTAACTCAGAACACAACAACAACAAAGCAAAGAGATCCCAGCCTGTCACTCAGAAGGGGTGTGATCATGGAGCATAGTTATACATGTGTCCTGACCTGCATTGTAGCATTTTTTAAAGAAATAGTAAAATGTAGGAAACAACTTGAATTTCTATCATAAGAGGACTGAATGTATTTGGTTTATTCACACAATGGAATATGATGTAGTCGTTAACAAAATGAGGCAGATCTGTGTGATTGATATAGCTATATTTTAAGTGATAAAATCAAGATTTGGTTAGTTTTATATTCCCTCAGCCATTTTTTTCCTACTGTCTCTGTTCAATGTGGATTAACGTAAAATAATGAATTTCCAATGATAGCTGAAGTAGATACTGTCATTCATGTTACCCAAATCTATTAAGCATTTTTTCCACATTTTAGTACTTCTCCACAATTTAAATACCAGTTTTACAATAAAGAATTTAAAAAAATGCTTTATTGTCATTACCCATGCCCCAAGTGTGAGGACATAATTTATGTTCCATAAATGAGATATACCTACACAAGACTTTGATTTAAAACTTAATTTTGTTTAAAAAGGCAGGACTTGAAGCATCCATTTGGCCCCTCTCAACAGAAGTTGTGTCTTGGAGCCAGAACTTGTGGGTTTCTTATTTTTTTTTTTGATGGCAAAGGCAGAATCTCTTTTGAGGTCAGTTACTTAGAGCTCAGCCTGGAGTCTTTCATCAGTCCTATCAGTGGTTCTATGAGCTTTCTATATCCCTAAATAAATACCCCTCTGATAAAGCTGGCTGGAATGGATTCTGTGGACTGCAACTAAGCACTGTCACCAATATAAATATTTTCAACTGTACTCTGTCAAATCTCCTTTACCATTATTTAATGACACCTTGGACAGGTCTCATAATTAAAAGTTCTGTCTAATTTACTTTAGTCTTTTCATTAATGCCCTTTTAAGATCTTATATCCAAGTTGTCCACCCATGTAAAGCAGGCAGATAGGCAAGGAGTGAGACATTAGTCTCTTTTTCCTGAAGAAATTCTCAAACTCTACCAATGACTCCCTACATGTCTACTTCTCTCATATGTTAGAAAGAAGCACTGGCAGTAAGTCCCATGAATCATTACGGGGGAAGAGTATGGAGTTGTCGGGTGGGTACAGAGATAGCCTCCCAATATCAACACTGCATTCTTGCTAACTCTGATCTCTTTCATTCTCTTTCTTCTGGAGTTGTCCTATATAGACCAAGAAGAGTGGAGTTAGTCTAATGGTTGGGGTTAAATATCCAGTGCTTCAACCCCTTGAAAAGTCCCAAGAGAGGTGTCCAGAAATCCTACAAAAGGGTATCTTTTGTTTTCAGTTCTAGGTCTTTTTTGGCCAGATGTATGGTATCAGGAAAAGTTTCACTCAACATCCAAATAGTTTCTGGATCCAAGATTTATGGGAGGCACAGACTGTCTGTCATCATATAAAATGAACATTTAAGCCACTCACTCTCCCAACTACTTTTGCAGCTAGAATAGAGGCATATGTTCCAGGCTCAGCCAAGCAAATCCACAACTCTGGACTACAAAGAGGGAGTTGGTGATACTAAAAAAGTAGAAACAAGGAAGACCAGTTTAGGGTAATAAGCAACAGCTTGGAGTAACAAGAGCCAATTTATAGAGCCAATAGAGACTTCCAGGCAGCCTATGGTGGTCAGTGACCCACAAAGATCCAGTGGTGTTCTCACAGGACTGGTGGGAGGTATGATACTAGCTGTGGACCTAACTACTGTCTCCTCCCTTATTTTTGCCTGTCTTGAGTCTATTTCTCCAGTCTTCCTTTCAGTTCTTAGTTTCCCAATAACCTTTCTGATGTAAGAATTTAATGCTATATATTTCCCTCTAAGCACTGCATTAGCTGCATCCTACAAATTTTAGTTGATTGTATTTTCATTTTCATTGAATTCAAAATACTTTTTCCAATTTTCCTTATGACTTTCTCTTCAACTCATGAGTTATTTAGAACATATTGTTTAATTTCCAGATACCTGGGGACTTTAAATATTTATTTCTGTTAATGATTTGTTCTCTAATTCTATTATGGTTGGAGAACCTATTTGGTATGATTTCAGTCTTATATCATTTTTGAAGTATTGCTATTGTTGGGTGACATGTTCTAGGAATGTCAATTAGGTCAAGTTAGTTGAGAGTGTTTAGATCATCAACATCCTTGTTAATTTTCTATTTGTTCTCTTGATTACTGAGAGAAAAGTGATGAAGACTCTATATAATTGTGTAAATTGTGTATTTGTCTGCTTTCAGTGTTGTCAGGATTTGCTTCATATATTTTGAACCTGTCTTGTTATATGCACACACATTTAGGATTGTTACATCTTTTTTTATGAATCACCATCTTTATCATAATGTAATGTCCATACATCATTAGTAATAATTCCTCGTTCTTAAGTATACTTTGTCTGATATAATATAGGCACTTTGCCTTTCTTTTTATCAGTGTTTTGTTAGTGTTTGTTTCTCTCCCTTTACTTTTAACCTATCTGTGTCTTTAGATTCACCTAATCTGTGTCTTTAGGTTCCTATAAATAGTATATGGTTGGATTTTGATTTTTTCCTTTAACCCAATCTGGTGATCAGTTCTTTAATTGGTATATTTAGACCACTCACATCTAATGTTATTATTGATATGGTTGAAAAAAGTCTATCATCTTTTTTTTAATACCTGCTTTTGTATTTATGATTCCACTTAATCCTGACTCTGAAATTTTTAAATCATAGTCATTTATTACCTACTTAGATAGATACATAATAGAATGAATATTTCTGTCCCCTAAAATTCATATGTTGAAGTTCTAACCACCAATGTGCTGATATTTGGAGGTGGGGCCTTTGGAAAGTAATTAGGTTTACATGAGGTCATGAATGTGGGGCCTCCATGATGGAATTAGTGTCCTTATAAGAAAAGGAAGAGAAACCAGAGCTTGCTCTCTCTCCACTATGTGGGGATACAGTGATAAGATAGCCTTCTGCAAGCCAGGAGGGGAGTCCTCACCAGGAATTGAATCTACCAGCACGTTGGTCTTGGACTTCTCAGCCTACAGAACTGTGAGAGATAAATACCTGTTGTTTAAGCCGTATAGTCTATGGTATTTAGTTATGGAAGCCCAAGCTGACTAAATAGAGAGAGAGGTAATTTTTATTATTGCCTCAGAGAAGCAGATGTTATTCTTGAATCCAAAAATTTCACTTCTGAGTACCTCTGTTAGACAAAACATTGGCACATGTGCCCCAATTGGTATGTATAAAGGGATTTAGCATCGCATTATTTATAATAGTGAAAAATTAAAAAGTAATCCATATTTCCATCTTTCAGAAAATACGAAATAAACTACAAATTAGTTCTATGGAAGACTATGTGAAAAGAATATCAGTGAATAGGTACTGATATGAAAAATATGTCTAACATTCTCAATTGAGAAAAGCTAGTTGTAGAGCAATATGCAGAGTATGGCACAATTTATACATTAAACAATCCCACCAAACGAAATATATACTTCCTTTTATGTGAATATATATATGTGAACATATATGCTTAGACAGAGTCCATAAAGATACACAGTGGATAGATAATAAGGATACACAAAGGGGGAGTAGTGTAGGATTAGGGGAGTAAGCAAAGAGTTTTGCTTTAATTTTTGTCAGTGAGAATCCATCACTTATGTAATTAAAAATTAATGCATTATAATGACGAGTGGTGATTAGGATTATAGCTTGAAAAATAGGAAAGGAAAAAAAGTACATAAATCAGGAATTTATTTTTCTTTAATTCCGATGTTTTATTCATTTCATTAGGCATACGAGACTCGGAGTAGGAAAGCAAAAATCATCTTTTGCCTTTTGTTCTACAACAGCAGCAAGAAAAGCAGGGTGAGTGTCCAGGGAGTGCACACCATGTCTGGGTGTGCCCCAGTATTTTCAGTTGTGCTCATTCATGCTGAGACATTACTTTTTGCCCATAAAAGGAGGAATTACAACATCAGACCTGTATCATTCTCATTTCCAAACAGCTTCAAAATGTCAACACAAGACTTTCTGTCTCCTGCTCTCTCGCTCTCTGACAAGTACCCCCTGGAACCAAATCCAAGAGTAGAAAGCAGATGTAGGCAGGCACTGTTTTGACAACACTGGGAACGCCTGTGATTAGGAGTTAAGAGAGCGTAAAGGTGATTCATATGCTCCTAAAAGAACAAGAAGTGCACCACTAGAAGAGATTGGTGGATGGCTGTCCTTGCTTGTATATACATTCTCACACCGAAACAAGGGCATGTGTTATCACACAGGTTTCTCCTAAGCAACCTTTTGCTGAGTGTTTCCTGTAGAATTTTCCTCATGGCCAGGCAGGTTCTTGGAGGACAGGTGAAAATTGGAGGTTGGCAAAAGAAGTGCAAAAGCCTCCCTTCCATTGTACAATAAATTATCTTCAGGTGACGAAGTGGAAGTTGGTACCTTTTTTAAACTAATAGACAAGTGTTCTCTTCTTAGTTTAGCAGCGAGCCATGGGATATGGCAGTTGACAATACAATTACTAGTTCTTAATTTATGAGACAGGAAACCTTTGTTTAGCTTATTGCACATAAATTAAGGTTGCCTTTGAGTAACTTTAATTACATACCCATCTCTACTCAGTGGTTGTCTTTTTCCTGTAAATATATTCTCAGTTGTAAGTAGTCTGAACTCCAAGGGGCTACACTTTGGTGAAAGATTGAACCAGGAAAAAATCCCACAGACCAGCACAGAGAAGTTTGTCTCTCTTTGCCAGAGCTCTATGTAGAGACAGAGGTTTCCCTGATCATTTGTATTCATAAGCCTCTACTTCATGAGTTTGAGGTTGACTATTTTATATCTATATAGTCTTAGAAACTGTGGATGAGAAATTATGTTAAAGATTAGTCCTGGGCCTGTGGTTTACTAGGGGTACTTGGGAGAAGTAAAAAAAAAAAAAAAACACCTTTTTAAGCCAGTCTACACAGATCCACAAATAAAGTATTGCTGAAGATGACCTCATAATCTAAAATTACAAATTATTGAGAAAGCAATCCTCCAAGAGACAGAAGTAGTCACAAAACAACCAACAGGATTAGAACCTGAGAACTTCAAATAATTTAATAATTCGATTAATAACATGATTAACATGAATAATTTTGTGATTAAGGACAAAAAGAGAAAAAAACCCAAACCATAAGAATAGACACTAAAAAAAAAAAGAATGAGTGAGCAGGATGGAAAGGATAAAATTAGATTGCTACCTCACTCTGTATACAAAATAAATTCCAGATATATTAGGATTTAAAGGTGAAAAAGCAAACTTTAAGACTTTTAAAAGAAAACATAGGAGAACATTATTATGACATTAGAATATGGGAAGTTTTCTTGTATGGGACACAAAAATTGTAAACCACAGAGGAAAAGATGTATAAACTTGAACTTTCTTAAAATGAAAAACTTCTGAAGAAAAAAGAAATCATAAACAAAGAAAGAAGAAAAAAATAGTCTGGGGAAGATACTTGTACTCTATATATAGTTTAAGAAGAAAAGGACAGTCAGTCCAATTGGAAAGGATATTAACAGTTCACAAAAGAGGTAATATAAATGGTTAATAAATATATGAGAGGATAGTCCAGTTGACAAGTAATCAGGAAGTTGTAAACAGCAGCAAATGTTAGCAAGGATATGAGGAAACAGGAATACTTGTGCAGGTGCGGAATGTGTTGGAACTCCCACTGTGGAGCATCTAATAAAGCTGATGGTGTGCACACCATCTCTCCCACCTGCCCACAAAGAGACAGATACATGGTGAGCACCAGGTGTATCTGAGAAATAGGAAAAAGATGTTTACATTGATGTGAGTGGAGAAGACTGTTTTCCTGAATAACTTCTTAAATACCTGCTGTGCTTGCCAACAAGAGAAAAATCAACCAACTAAATTATGTATTTCAAAATAAGTGGCCATGAGAAGAACTTTGGAAGTGAAGATACTGTTATGTAGTCATTTGCATATAACAATGAAAGGCAACAAAATTTAGAGGCACTAGGAAAGGAGCCAAGTAGCTTATGAGGTCAACGTGGAAAGGCAAAATAAACCAGCTCCAAAAATGTCTTACTCAGCAATCAAATTTATTCAAAGGGACGATATTGAAACCAGATTCTGCAGTCTGACTAATCACATGGTTCTTGAGATTTTAGCTGTAAGATGATATTCTAAAATGCTTGGAGTTGCGCCATTGTATTTCCTGATTTTGTTTAACATTTTTAATTGCTGTTTTTTTAAAATAATTGACTCCTAAGCATCTTATTTTCTTGAATTGGCCCTTGTACAAAAAGTTTGTTTGGTGCTGCCCTAAGTGTAACTGTGTTGTAATAGGAACAAAAGCTTAAAGGGAGGGGATTCATCTAACTGAGCAATATTGGAGACAATGGGAAGTATTTTCAGAAGCAATGGCCTTTTTATTAAGCCTCAAAAAGGTATCCCCAGCATCCACCCACCACCGTCATGCAGGCTGCCATAGGTTTTCCTATTTAGAAGACCAACCATTATAGGCACATAGAAAATAAAAACCTGGCATAGTGATTTTGAGAAGTAACCAAAGGAAAACTATTTCTTCTGCCACTTCCAAAGCTGTGCACCTGTATACCATTGAATGAAGGTACATTTGGTATGTGTGGCTAGCTGGAGATTCTTTACTAGGTTTCACACTTGGGGAGCACATGGCCCCAAGAGTAAGAGTAATTGCCTTCTTTACCCCAAACAGTGGGGTCCTGGCCCAGAGGCCTTATTTGGTCAGGTAAGCAGGTTAAAGGTTTAAATAAGGAAGTAATGAGTGAGATGGGAAAGTTTGCCCCAGATTCCTGATTTAATTCATCTCTCTGCAATGCCCCTGTAGCAGTTCGGCCAGGGATAGCAGGGTGGAGAGCTGTGTTGGGGGTGCACTACTTTTTTATTCAGCCTGATGACTGATTGCCCTAGTCTAGTCTAAATTAAATGGGGTTGAGGTCTTAGAGTGACAGCACGATGACAGCTGCCCTCAGCATGGTTTTCAGAGAGGACATGGGCGATAATTAGGAAAAGAGAGCTTTATTATTATAATAATGCCAGGCCTGGCGAGAGGGAGGTAGAAGATGTTCTGGAGCCTTTGAAAAGAAAGCGTATCAAGTCCAGCTCTTTGGGCTGATAGGAAACAGAGGAACATTTCCATGGTACTAAAGAAGCCCTAGGACTGTGTAAGGTGCCTTTGATGACTGCTTCATACTGGATGTGCACAGGTGGGCTTCAGAGCAGAAGGGCATCTGTGGACATTCTCAGGGACAGGAGTAATGTGCTCTCTCAAGTCTTCCCATCCAGGGATTACAAATCCTTCACAGCTATATCAATTCCCGCTGCCTGCAGATGCCTCTCCATTGGAAATGCCTCATGTTCTGAGCTACACTCGTGGTGGATATTGCCTGCTCCATCTCACCAGTAGTTCTAGGACTTGCCTCAAGATCATAGTATCAGTTCATGTTAGAGCTGGAAGGAAACTTTGCATTCTTTGGTCTGAAGAAGAACTTTGCAAATGAGGAAGCAAGGCCCAGTGAGGTGAAGTGACTTGCTAAACTAGTCATTGGAAGAGCCAGCTTCAAAGTGTGGTATCTAGACTCAGTCTTATGCTAGGTCCCCTATCCTCCAATGGCTAGGGATAGAGGGTGTCCTGAATCTGGGAGAAGTTCTTTGGGAAAAGGGCAAATTCCTGTTCTCTCTCTCAGGTCCTCATCACCCCCATTGTACCCAAGCAATGCCCCAAACCACTTCCAACCTAGTAGAGAACACCACTGACTTGAAACCCCACACAGCAAGGGACCTAGAGAATTCTTGGGCCAGAAAGTCCCAGCAGGAATAAAACCAAGTGCTGGTAAACCCAGGACCATAGGTGGTGAAGTTACATCTCCACACAGTTTAGGTACAAAATACTCTGTGTCTCTGGGACATAGGGAGAGTTTATTCCTTTTTCTATGAGCCAGTTTGCCTCTCTTGCCTGGTGCTCCCACCCCAGGCATAGTTAGGCACTGCAGCTCATGAACTTGCAGGCAGAGGGGACCTCTAAGTGGACAGCAGGAAAACACAAACTTCACAAACATTTCCACTGGGGCGGGAGGGGGCTGGGACGTCTTAGAAAGGCAGCTTGGCATTGGGCTGGAGAGGAGTTCCTTGCTGAAAGTTCTGGTTTTCATCATGTTTTCTCAACATTTGTTTATAAAATGTGCAGATTTTATGTGTTTTCAGCTTTTAACAAATGCATTAATGGCCTTTAGGGCCTTGGGCAGTGCTGTTTGTATTCCTTTAAGAGGCAGATCTCTGAAAGATAGACCTTTGCTAACTAGAGCCAAAGATCAGGCTGGTGGGTGTAGCTGCAGGACCCCATGCTTGGCTGAGGGTTCAGTCCCTTACTCCTGGGATCCCTCCACTGTCCCAAAAGTGAAGAAGAGGAAGCGTGAGATTATTTATCCATTTTTGCCTAGAGAAGAGATACATGGCACGTGGGAACAAAATCATTGATAAATACTGTTAGTCGTCAAAGTAAAAAGCTAATAAATACTGTTGTATCCACAAATTGAGACATGTGGTTCTCTCACTGAGACCTGTTGCCAGTTGTGAAGAGTCATACAATTGTTACACTTAATTAAATTTGAAACATTTTTTACAGGCTGTACTTACCCATGCCAGGGTTATTTCCTATTGCTCCCCAGGGTTGGCCCTGGAGTTCTCTTGTGCAGGCCTCCTCCCTACCCTGCACTGTGATGTTCCCATCTCTGCCTCCCCTCAGCCTTCTCCCTCCTGGTTGGAATGAGCACCCTATCATCTCCCACCATTGGCCTCTGGCCCAGCCAAACCCTACCTTGGCTCCAACACGCTTCCCCAGTCATTTCCCCCATTGGACTCTCTCTTAGCTAACCGTGCACATTTATAGTCACAGACCCTCACTACAGTAGGCAGCTACTGGCTGCTGTCTTACTCGTCCAGTGTCTCTTTCCCTCTTCTCATGATGATGACACCTCTCCTCCTTTGAAAGAGGTGCATAACTCATTCTATGGGATTTCTCAAGAATCCCTATTTCTAACATACACTACACTTTGTCAGTAGCCTCCCCAATAGAATGAAAGCTGCTCGAGAGGGGAAACTATGTCTGGCATGTAACAGGAGCCCAAGAAATGCTTACAGAAGGAAATGAATAATAACCAGGAGTCAGAACATCCTGACTAGCAAATTATCATTATTCTGATAATTCAGGCAAAACCTGACTTTTGTATAGATGGGTCAATGCTGTTCTCATCCACATATGTTGAAATGTTTCTTCTCTGTACATCAGTTTGACTGCAATGATGAGGTCAGAATGAGGCCTTTAGAGCTGAACCCCTTTGTAGACCAGACCATCTAGGAGGAAGCTGTGGTGCAGACACTGGGTGAAACAAAGGGAAATGCTGGTTAATTAGGTTGCAGACCGGGGGCAAGGGGCAAGGTGGAGGAAGTGTGGGTGGGAAGACATTCTTGCAGTGCTCCACAAGCAGAGTCTTGAGACATTTAAAGTGTCTAACCTGAACCTTCAGGCCATCATATAACCACTCTCCAGCTTCCTCTCCGTTGGCTACTTTTTTGTTTACATGTTTTGCTTAATTATGCATCTAGGGGCTGGAATGCAAAGGGCTTCTCTTCTCCCTGTTGTTTTCCTGGGAATTTATTTAAAGAGCTGTGAATAGCAGGATAGGCTCTTAGTATCTATCTCCTGACCTTCTTCTTGATTTCCAATCTAGGGTGACCAACTGGATCTTTATCTGCAAACTTCACACCCTTTGGGGTGGAAGTCTTAAATTCCCACAAGAAAATTAAAAAAAAAAATTTTTTTAATGTTTAAAAGAAAATCCAAGCCTAAGAGGGATCGGTCAGAAAAATTACAGATCACTTGCCATTTTAGGGATTAGCTGTCCCCAAGCTAAAATGAGAATCACCTCAGTGTCCCCCAAACTCCTTATAGGTGCCCATTTCTCCACCCTCCACTTCTACCCACCTTTCTTCAGGCCCCCAGAACCTTCATGAAGGCTCTAATTTTCCTTTTAAATGATGGAAAAACATAATGTATTGCTCCTCAGGGGTACTTGCAATTTAGCAAGGGACAAATCCTTTCACCAAAGAAATGAATCTCAGGGTGTGGGATTTAAGTACTAAGAGAGATTTTTCTAGAGTAGGAACCTTTTCTAGAACTTCTGAAATCATGGCATTTATGTGGCTGCCTTTCAGCCTAATCTTGACGTTCCTATGTATGATTTTTATTATTTCTGGGTCAAATGGCTTCTCAAGCATCCTTCCCAACCCTAGGACACTAAATACAGCAATTTGGGGCAGAGAAGTCCTATTTCCCCAAAAAATCACAATATCTCCTGGAAGTTTTGTGCCTTTCCTTTAAATTTTGCTGAACAGGCATTTTTCAGAGCAGAGATTCTTTTTCATGTTCAAATTCCCAGTACCTAGTGCAGAGCCTCACACACAGTAAGTGCTCAGTAAATGTTTGATAAAGTGAATTAATGTGACTCTAAACACACCGGTTTAACTAGCCCTTCTAGTTCGGTTTAGAACAGATGCTATATTTGCTGGGAATCTGTCTAAGCAAAACAGACTGGTGTTAGTTCTTTTTTAGTTTGCTTACTCTTGAGTTCAAGCAACAGAATACCTACCTAAAAGCTGTTTAAACAGATGGATTTATTTTTTCTCTTTACCCAACAAGAAATCCAAGGTAGTATGCATTCCAAAGTCTGATGAGTTTATCGGGAGTCAGGTCTTCCCATTCGTCCACTGCTCATTCCTCAGTGGCTCAGAGTTGTCTTCTTTCACATGGTCACAGTATGGCTGCCACAGCTCCCAGCACCACCTCCTCAGCAACTGCATTCGAGGCAGAAAGCAAGGGTCAGGTGGTCCCTCTCACTTCCCCTCTGTCTTTCATCAGAGAGGAAATCTTCTCCAGAAGATGACTGGCCCAAAGTATATCACATAGTTCCTCTGTAGCAATCATGGTGCAGGAGAATGGAATCACCTTCAAGGCTTCCACAGTCTGAGCCTTCCTTGGCCCAGGGGAGCAATTGCTCTTTCCTAGCCTCATTGGCCCTAATACCTGAGCAGAATAGACAAGAGGGGGAATGCTTATTTGTTAAATAACAAAGAGTGTCATCCCATACTCCACCTCAATCATAGCAATAATCTTGTCAGGCATTTTGCCTACAGATACAGAACTAAGCTGTCTGTTTCTCAAGGCAGTTACTAGAGAAGGAGGAGACTTCAAGAGACCCAAGCCTATATTACTATTTTTAATCAATTCCTTTTAAGAATTTACAGGGAGAGTTGAATTACCGGGCTACAAAGTGATTTTATTTTAAGGAAATTGTATTGAAATGTTTCCATGAGGTTGAAGATCCCACCCAAATTTACTTCTTGCCTTAAATGAAAAGCAACACAGACTTTACCTTCAGCTATACTTAATTCATTTACATGGGAGTACTTGACATTTTGACTGATAACAAATCTTTAATATTTGAGCTTGTAGTTCTGTACAGTGCAATTTTTAAAATATATTCTAAATTCAATAGGTAAGTATGGATGAAGGAACTCAAACTGATGCCAAATGAAATATTCCTAATATGCTTTAAAACATCAAAATAGCCTATTATAAAGATAAATAGGCTATTTGAAGTGATTTGTTGGGTTGTAGATAAAACAAGATTGGTATAAGTTGATTGATTTTGATGGGTTATTGTATATGGAGATTGAGTATAGTATTCTATCATAATAAAAAGCAAAAATATAAGTAAAAAGAAGGGTTTTTTAACAGCAGTGATAATAAAGATTAAAATTTCATGTGAAAATCTCATACTATAAAGTCTTCAATGTAAAATGAAAGATATGGAAGAAGTACTGAAAAATGAACAAGTTCTCTGGATGTGCAAAGATTTTCCCACAATTTCAATTTATTTTATAGCTCTAGGAGCATAAATGTTAGTTAGATAGTTAGGAACTGCAGTAACTCAGGAATGTGCAACTGTTCAAAACGTGATTGCTTGGGGCAGTGGGATATGTAAAAAAAATATATATATATATATATACCATAAGGTAGAAGAATGGGAAAAACATCCACTACCTTTGTGGTGTGCTTAGATTGGGAGGGAAGCACAGGAATTTAAGTATCAGGGTCTGGTTTAGAATTTACCCCAAGACCTGTGAGACCATAGGGGAAGGCATAGTTTCTGTTAGCTCTGTGTGTTGCTACAGGTGTAGAGGGAGAGGAGCATGGTCCTGTGCTAGCATGCATCGGAAGAATCTGACCTAAACACTGGGGATCAGGAAGGCTTGCTCCAGGAAGTGATTCCTAAGGTGAGATCTAAAGGAAGTAAAGAAGTTGAGTAGGGTAATAGGCAGAGGAAAGAAGAGGGCATTGCAGGCAGAGTGAACAGCATGTACCAAATCCTGTGGTGGGAGGGGACAGAGCATTTCTCTAGGAACTGCAGAAGGTCGCAGTGCCTGGATGGAGGAGAGAAGTGGACGAGGCTGCAGATGAGAGCAGGGAGCAGACCATGCAGGGCCTTGGAGGCCGTGTTAGACAAGCAGAAGACCAGGAGTAATAGGAGAAGGGGCTCTTTTCTGAGACCGGTCTAGCAGGCCCAGCCAAGAAGGCCAGTGTTGTCTTGGTCTCCTCTAGGTGCTGTAATAAAATGCAATAGACTGGTGGCTTAAACAACACATTATTTTCCCACAATTCTGGAGGCTGGGAAATCCAAGATGAAGACACTGGCCAATTCATTTTCTGGGGAGAGCTCTCTTCCTGACTTGCAAACAGCCTCCTTCTTGCTGCGTCTTCACATGGCAGAGACAGAGAAAGTGAGCGAGAGGGAGCAAATGTTCTCTGGTGCTCTGGTGTCTCCTCATAAGGACACTAATCTTATCAGATTAGGGACCTACCCTTATGATCCCATTTAATCTTTATTACCTCTTTATAGGCCCCAATTCCAAATACAGTCACATTTGGTATTAGGGCTTCAATATATGAATTTGAAGGAGAAAACTCAGCCCCTAACAGCCAGTAAGGGAATCCCTATGACTATATTTGGTCAGTGAATTCTCAGGGTAGTTCTAGACCTAAACTCTGACTTTGGATTGTTTTCTGTGCTGGGAACTAATTCTCCTCTGGTATTTCCAAGCTGTGAGTAGGGCTCTGTTATTAGCCACCACCTGTGAGATCACTTTGAGTAAACGCTAGACCTGCTTGAGAGGCCCAGCGATGAAATGGCTGGGGTGACCAAGGAGGCAGGGCCAGGGGTGGGAGCGATGTCAGGTGATATCAGAGTCTCTCAGCCAATGGATCGCAGATGGAACTGGGAGGTGCATGAATGCTAGCAGTCTGTGCAGAATGGGGGCCTGCATTTGTTCATTTGGTTATTAAAAAAGAGGTGACATCTAAGAGGGCCAAAGGACAGTTGAATGACAATGGTTTTATTTCTTTGATTTTGTTTTTGTTTTTGTTTTTATATTTGCTGGAAACTGGAGTTTAGAGGAATTATTTCCTCTTTCTTATGGTATGCATTTGCTCTTTCTTCTCTTTTTTATGCATAGGATATATCTGTTAGGCCCTCACAGGATAGGAATTCCTGGTGTAAAAAAGTGATGTGAATATTGTGAAATAATTATTCTGAGCCAGGGGAGGAGGCTAATTAGCCTTCTGGGAGTGACCTTTCACAGTTATGAAACTTAATAGGTGGCCCAGTGTGCATATTAGTTGTAAAAATCTCCAGAGAGAGTCAGTGACTGATGCATGCCCACAGAGGGAAAAAGCATGCATGGAACCTTGGGATCACCGAGGGCAGCCTCCTCCTCTGGCAGCTGAAGACGATAAACCCAAGAGAGATTTGCATTTGAGTCAAGGTCATAGCCAGTCAAAGGCAGAGCAGAGACAAGCGCCCTGGTCCTCTGGGTCCCAGTCTCTGCTTTTCCTACTAGTATCAGGTAACTGTGCAGGGTCTAGGAAATTCCTATACACGTAGACGTCCTCCTTTCAGCAGCCTCTTAATATCTGAGGCTTCAGAGATTTTCATTTCTTATCCTAAATAACATAATGAGAAAACCAAAAGGCCAAGCAACATTATGAAACCTACAAAGAAACTACAAGTGGAAGAGGGATCAGGGTGAGTTGAGATTGCTATAAACTAATTTGGGTTTCAAATGAAATAAGGCACAATTTTTATTTTTCCCTTGGCTCAATTTTCTCACTTCATTTGGTATATTATATTTTGCTTGGTTAATTGCATTTTTTGTAAGACAGTCTAAGTCTTAATGAAATGAGTTTGAGTGAGCAAATGTGAGACAGAAAAATAAATCTGTGGACAAAGAGCCAGAAGAAATATAGAAGAACAGAGGCAAGCTCCTCTCTGCATATAGGCTGGGTAATGCACATCATTGACATCACCCTTGGGGTCAGAGATAGATGCTGAAGCCCTGGTTTACTTTTGCTTTCTCATTTTCTTTTCATTTAATGATACACAGAATCACTTATCACATCCCACATTTTCCAGGTCAGTCCAGTCTAAACAGGCCATTAGACAATGCTTCACTGTGCATTTATAGTAGGGTGTGTGTGTACGTGTGTAAACAGTCTATATACTATTAAATATAGAACTGGTTCAAGACAAAAAACAAGTGGAATGGATTGGAATAGAGATCTCATAGAAAGAGAGAGAGGGAGAGAGGGAGAGACCTGGACAGTATATCAGGGAACTTGATGTACGAAAACAGTGTAATTCAAATAGGGAAAGAAGAGATTGTTTAGTGATGATGTTAGGAAACCTGGATCACTATATAAAAAAGCAGAACAAGGTCAATACTTTATACCAATACAAAGGAAGACTCCAGCTGGATCAAACACTTAAATGTGAAGGTAAAAATATAGCTAGTAGAATAAAATGTAGAAGAATATTTTTGTGGCTCAAACTGTAGAAAGACATTCTAGAAAGCCCCAAAGCCCCAACTATAATAGACAGAAATGGATGGCAGCTTGGGGGAAGGATTACCATTCTCAACAAAATATTTACAATGACTTAACTGACAAAGGGTTTATATGGAAAGTATTCAAGGATACAAGGATTTGCAGGCAACTAAGAAAAAGACAAAACAAAATCAACGCAAAAATGGTTGAGGTATAAAAAAGCAGGTCACAAAGAGGAAATCTAACATAACACATGAAAACATGGCAAAATGAAGAGTAATTAGAGAAATGCATGTATGGCAATGATATACTACTTTATTCCCATCAAATTAATAAAATTAAAAATTTGATAACATCAAGGAGTTGGGGGAAGTATATGATAAAAAAAACGTTTGTGGACTGCTGGTGGGAATATAGTCCAGTGCAAACATTATAGGGAGCGATGTGGCAGTGCCTAGTCAAACAAATGCATGTATCCATGTGCATTAATACTGCTCCTGAGAAATTCTCACACATGTCCTTAAGACTACAGATATGCATGTGTATCATTAAAGTTTCTTTTTAGCAAAGGAGAGTTGAGGAGCTAATTAGGAGTCTACTACCAGGGAAATTAATAAGAAAAATGTGGTGGAATGTGGAATATGATATGTAGCTAGAAACAACAAACTAGATACACAAATAAATGTTAAGACATAATGATGGGTGAAAAAAATCAGGGAAAGAGCAAAATATAATTAAAGTGAAAATACATGCAGGCAGAAAATATAAGGAAACACCCAATTTCAAAGATCATTATCAAACACATTCAGGGTGTAGCCTTAGTGGAGACAGGGATGAGGGCCCAGTTATTAAGGACTGACTGGAACGTACTTAAAAATGGAACAAGAGTGGGGCATGGCATAAATGATGATGGTACTGTGCCATGAAATGAAGCTGATGATTCCCTTTAATGTCTTAGGACATCGGAAAAGGTGATGGCAGATTCATTTAATGCCCCCTTTCCTCTCTGGTTGTTTGCTTCCTTGTTAGTAACAATTTGAAAAAACTCTAAACTGGGTAACAGTGATATCTAGCTATCTTCCAATATTGCTTACTCTTTCTATAGCAAAAGTACGCTTTATTATAGCTGGACACGTGCCTGCCTAGAATAAAGATGATATTTGAAGAGCCCCTTGCTAATAGGTGTGGTTATGACTAAGTTCTGGTCAGTGAGGTGTGGAGAGAAACAATATTTGTCTCGCCAGCAGCGCATAACGATTTTTTAAATCTTTACATCTCACTCACTAACACCTAGAATTATCCAGCTGTCAGACTTTTGCAAACCCTAGGGTGTGCAGATCCTGGCACAGGCTAGTTCCTTAACTTTAATCAGCAGTGAACGTTTGTCAATATCATAAATAGGTAAAATTAAAAATAGAAAAACTCTTGACAACAACAAAAATACCATAAATACACCAAAACTCAAATTCACAGGCTGATAAGAATGTGTCCTTGGGATGGGTCACCCTACAGAGACAGAGCAGCGGGGAAATGAGCCTTAGCGGCCAGTGCAGGGCCTTGGGGCAAAGGCCCTGAAGTCGTCATTCCAGTTCGGGCACTAATTCCCACTGGGCCCTAACAGGTCACCCCAGCCGGCAAAGTGGAGAGACTAATAAAGGGCTCTCCTCTGCAATGAGAAGTAAAGTTTGTGAAACACTTTGAAAGGAATGCTGCTATTACAGTTCCTGAGAGGGAAGCACTCAGAAAACAGAGGCCTTGGGGGACAGAAAAGGTCAGCATATCCCAGCCCAAGCGTTGATCTAATTAATCACTGGGCAACCCTCCCACTGGCCAAATTCAGATGTCTGTCTCTCCATATAATGTCTAGAAAGCACAGGTGAATATGAAAGAGTCTAAGTTTTCCACTGGAAAATTACAGTGCACTACCCCTTTGAGTGTATGCATGCGTGCATGCATGTGTGCACATCACAGAGTTGTAATGTAGGTCAGTATGCAGCTCTCACTTTAAGGAAATCTTCTGGGTTTTTGCCTACACTTGAAACACACTCAGATCATCAGGTAGCCTTATTGTGTTTGGCCATGATAATGTTAAGCACTGATAAATCATAATAATGATTGCAGCCCTATGTATAACCCCTGCCAGAGGCATTAGTCTCTTTGAGCTTATGTGAGAGTCCAGTGCTTTCGGGAAAATGTGCATTCATGCTCTTCTTATATAATTACATAGGCTTGCCTCTATTTTGTTTTGTCTGCTCCAGAAATTGGACTATTGGAGACTTCCTCTTTTCGCTTTTACTTTTCATTCAATCTTAACTGTTAAATTCTGAGTTTTCTACCACTCTAGTGCCTGTTCTTTGCTGGACAGACTTCCAGGGTTTTTTTGTCCAGGTGAAACCATTTTTCCCATTTACCTTTACATGGACAGCTTTGCCAAATCTATTCTCTAGAGAGAAGGAATTTAAGTCATGTGTAATCTGTTCTAAGAGGTTTATTCTGTGTCTCGCCAGTAAAATGACCTTTTTTTTCCTCCCGGGAAAAGACTGAGCCCAAAGACATTCTGGCTTTATTCAAAGCATTCACAAAAGGGAGACATTTATTATGGTTGCTACAGTTCTGCACTATTGAGCAAAGTGTTTTAATGTTTGTATGCCTGTGGGTATAGTCCTAGAGCTTCCAAAAGGAACTAAGTATAAAAATACCAATAATGTGAAAGTGTTTTGTAATATGAGTTGTCCCCAAAGTGAGGTTAAATGTGTAAAGTATTCAAATGAGTATGACCTGGTTTGTACCAGGAATTATTGAGTCATAGTAGAAGACAGCGAATTTGTGATAAACTGGATGTTCCAAATATGATTTTTTCTGTATTTTAAAAATGCTCTTATTGACAGAGCAACAAAACTGATTCATTCACTCAAGAAAGATTTTTAGGAAAGTATGCCAGATGGAGAACTTCAGCATAGAAATAAAAAAACCCTATAAAAGAATCAAGTCGAAATTATAGAGCTGAAAACTACAATACCAGAAGAATTCATTTAATGTGCTTAACTGCAAGACTGGACACAGAAGAAAAAGTCAATGGACTTGAAGACAGGTCAATAGAAATTATGCAAACTGAACCACAAAGAGAAAAAGAATGAAGAAAAAAGCACTGAATAGAATGTTCTAGGTATGTGAGACAATGTTCTATCAAATGTTCTAATATACATTTAATTTGTGTTGAGGAAAGATAGGAGAGAGAAAATGGAGCAAAAGAAATACTTGCAGAGGTAGTGGCTAAGAACCATCCAAAGTTGATTTGACCCACAAATCAAAGTAGCTCTTAAAACTCTATAAGAGTTTTCTATTCTCCCCCAATGTAAACCCCAAGTTTTATATATACAGAAAGTATATATGATCTGGCTCCTGCCTACCTTTCCAACCTATTTTTCCTGAAGATTTTCCTCATCTAAGTTACTCCAACTGATCTTTCCGTTCTTCTTTCAGATTTTCTCCTGGTTTGGACCTCTAGATATTCAGATTTCAGTTCAAATGTCAACTCGTCAGATACTGTCTCTAACGTTGTCAAACCCCATTCTGCCCTGCCTATTACTATTTGATTATTTTGGTTTTTTAAATAGCATATGTAATTATTTGAATTTATCATAATTTATTTTATGACTTCACTATTTTATTTCTTCACACACTAGAATGTAAGCATTTTGAAAGCAGGAAGCATGTATTTCTCATTCAACAGTGTAACCTTGATGCTTTGAGAAGTGTCTGGCACAGTGGGAGGTCAACATAAATACACACTGTACATACAAAGTGTTTGTGTGTGTGTGTGTGTGTGTGTGTGTGTGTGTAAAACAACTACTGAAAGTTTGAGGAATTATTGGACTCTGCCAAGATTCTGAGTAGCTCTGCTCACATTTATTGATGCAACTCTCTTCCAGCTCATCTTCACTTCCTCCTTCTGGTTCTCATGTTGGCAGGGTAAAGAAACATAATATTTTTAACACAGCAAACTCTTGAGGTTACCCCATCCACACAGATGTCCATCAAAATCAAACGAAAGAGGGACTAGGAAACTGGGGACGCATGGTTAATTTGTTTTAGACTTGCTGCCTGCCTGATGACTGACTCATAATTCTCTCTAATCAGGAGCTGACTTTTCCAGTGCTTTCTTTTTGACCAATTTTACTCAGAACTGAGTTGGGGCCAAAAAAGGAAAAATAAACTATTTAATGAAATAGTGTACATTTTAACAGGTCTCTTAATTTTTCCAAGTATTTTATTTCTTTTAACTCTATTCCTACAGCACTATATGAACGGATAGATGTGTCAGTTTAAAAATATTTCTATTGAAGTTAGAAATTTAGGTTCAGAGAAGTTAGGTGACTTTTCTAAGATGACACAGGATAATACCTAAGTTCCAGGGACCTAATATAATTTCCTAACATTTTTATGCCAATATTCATTCCATTGACAAAACACACTCTCCACCTCTAAATTCTGGGCTATCTCCTAATAATGTTTTCATAAATAATAGGGAAATTGAAAATCAGGCTGCTTAAGATTTCTGATGGGGGAAGATGGAAATAATAAGATAGTCTTTCCACAGGGTTAGAACTAAGACCTAACACTCTTGAAATTCGTATCTGTCCCTTGCTCCTAATATGGATACTTTACAGAGTTGTTATTTTGCTTTCTTCCAGAGACCAAAATGCCAATTATTTCTGATGTTTCTTACTTTCTGCTCATAAGATGGCTTAGTGTATTTAACCAGAAGCCCATGCAGTTGGCATATATAATATAAGAAGACATAATTTCCTAGTTGCCTATAAAAGGGGACGTTGATAAAGTACTTCGCTAATGCTTCTGACGCCATCTTACTGCTTCTGTTTAAATGTCTTAATATTTCTGAAACCTTAATCATTGCCATCATGAAACTATCACTCCCAATATGAAACTTTGTTCTCCAATTTGCCCCAATTAGCAACTTTGTGTCTTTATTAAACTTTTCATTTTATAAAGGATGACATGAAACCTCTTTGACTGTGGCTTCAAGGAGTAATGATGTGGCTAGATAACATGGCATTGTCCCATTACAGTTCTAAATCCAGCCTGATAATTTCTCGGTGAGATTCAGCCAAGCACCTTGTCTAATGAGAATACTCATTAGTGTTCTCTAATGTCTTCTTCTCAGGAGAATGTGAAAGGAGAAACAGCCTCCAATTGCAAACCATTAGGGGATATAACTTACATACATGTAATGTGAGGGTATTCATTCAAAAATCACTTACTGATTGCCAATTCCATACCTAGCCCTGGGTCAGAGTCTAGCAATAGAAATATTAATAAAATGCAGTCTCTGTGCTTGAGTTCATAGTGAAGACTTTCTCAAACTATCCAAACCCTAGAAGTAGAACTTTAACTACAAAATGTTTACAAAAATCCTCTGAAGCCCAAAAAAATGCTAGGCAAATATTAAGGCATTTAAAAAATACTATAATGACTGGAAAACAACCATGAAACATTAAAAAAATCTCTTTGTTAATCAAGAACTTATTTTCTGGTCTTTTTTACTTCATCCTATCTAAAAGAGGTTTCAGATTCCTGAGATCCTATGAGGTTCTACCTAATGGAGGGATGACCAGCTTGGAATTTTTAGAGTAGTACCAGAGACTAGCATAATTTCTGGAACAAAGTTTTACACTCAACAATTTTTGTTGAATGAATGAATGCAGGTGTGATCTGAGTAATAAATAGATGGGATGGAATAAAATAAGGCAGGATATGAATAGTGTTAGGTTAAGGGCAAAATGCACAGCAGGGCTTTCCTGCTTTCTTGGGGCCATAATCTGATGAGAACAAGTGAAACCCCTTTCTGGTTACTCCAAAAGCGCTATGTATCAAGCAGAGATTTTACAGTACAGAATGGGAGCTTGCCAACCCTTCAGGACTATAAAAGACAACTTTTCCATCTGCCTGTCCTTTAGGGGAAATACCTCTTAAGTTTTTCCTCCTTTCTTTTTTGTTTTTAAATTGTTGTTGTGGAGTCTGAGATGCCTATTTCGATGTGCTTTCCCTTGTGTATGGTTAATAACTGCTGTGCTCTCTAGGGTCAGGGAGATATTTAATTAGTTTAATAAATAAATCTAGAGGAATATCAGCTTATTTTGGCAAAAGAAGATGAGAATGACCATGGGGCTAGGGATAAGGATGCTAAGAGGTCCTCAGGAAAGGTTGGATTTACCGTATCTGAGGAATTTAGTGGGGGAAACAGAGATCCTCTGGGAACAGTTGCTGAAGTTCCCACTACAATAGTTGTAGTCATTGCTGGGCATCAATCTCCCGAATTTTACAGATAGGTGGAAAGAGTAGATTACTTCAGAAAAGAGCCACTAAAACAATGAAATCCCAGGAAGGATAAGGATTGAGTCTGAGAAAGCATTTCTAGTTGTACAATTTTAGATAATCAGGAACAGAGAAAAAACAAAACTACTTTAAAGACCTGAAAAGATGAAATGCTCTGAGAAGAGGGTTAAGATATATCTTAAGATTTAAAAGACCCCCAAAGCTAGTAGATAATAAAGGAAAGTTGAGTTGATAGTGACAAGGCAAATTTCAGCCTTGAATTGCAGCCTATAGGTTCCAGGGATAGACCTCACAGAAACTCCATAGCTCTTTTGTTTTGAAATGATGCAAACGATGGCCTAGAAAGACATTCCTGAGAAGTATATGACTGTCCATCAGGTAAGAAGTGGGACCCAAGGCCCAGGCCTGTGTTCTAGCTGTGCAGTCTACTTCTCCATGGACGTTTATTGGGGTTGGGAAGGTTAGAGGCAGCAATCGCAAGAATTCTGCCTATCGAGAGGTAACCTACCCAGACTCTCACATAAGAAAGTCGTGGCCCAGTTAACTCCCCTCTTTATTAGTGTGGGCAAGTTCATCAATCTCAGAGCCTTACCTTTTTCCTTGGTAAGTGGGGATGATGACGATAGTTCTAGTCTCAGTCTTGTTGAGTGATTACACCCTGCCAGCAGCTTGGGACATGGTGAGTGCTAAGTCAACAGTAGTCATCTAATATTGGTGTAGCTGCTGCCACAAGTCCATAACATATTGGTAATCAGCATTTCATTATGATAGGTTTGAGGATAGTCAGCTTTAAGAGCAGGAGAATGAACCAGAATAGCAGTGACTGAGGAGCATCAAAGGCTCTACACAGCACTGCTGGCAAAGGTTCATAGTGAACCAGCCACAGGCAAAAGGCAGTTGACCTTCGTTACTGAAGAACTACTTCTAGTCAGGGAACCCAGTGTAAGGAGTCATGCCAGAGGTGAAATTTCTCCTTCTTGGAGAGACCGGGAATGATGATTTATGTCTGGGTCTTTCAGAGTAAAAACATCAGCAGTGACTTTTTGGAAGAATAAATGGTAGGTACCTTGTGGACAGAGCATTCTGAAGCAGGGAATCCTGTGGGCCCAAGGCGATTCTCAGTGAACAAAGAAACTATAGGATTCTAAGGCATGATTACTCCAAAACAAATGAATATAACCAAACATAACAAGATTTCTTAAAGGGACTCTTAAAGGAATTCAGCATAGAGTACAAGGTTTTTCTTTGCTAGGAGCAGCAGCCTATTATTCAAAGATGGGAAACAGCCTTCAGTAATGTTTGTCTACAGCTCTGGGTTCAAACTCTTTTATGGTGTGAGGGTCCATCACTGTTTGAACCTATTGCACCTTGTCAAGCTCATCTCATACTTTTCTTAATGCCCAAACTCAACTTTCCCAATCAGGTCCCACATTTTTCCACCTCTGGGCCTTGGCTCATACTCTTCCCTTAGCTGCAAAGTCTCTCTCTTTGTCACCATAAGTCAACACCAACCCATCCTTCTATGTCCAACACATGTACCACTTTGTCTGCAAAATATGGCCTGGTATACCAGCTGGAAGGAATCTCTGCATTCCCTGGGCTCTCCAAGCTCTTTTTCTGCATCTCTTTCATGGAATCCACTTTTTCCTTTGTATCATAATTATTTGAGTAAATATATGATGCAGCTTCTTTCCTAGATTATAAACTCTCGGAAGATAAGATTCACTTCTGATATACCTTTCACTCAACTCAGTGAATGTTTATTAAATACCTACTATGTGCCAGTCATTCAGCTGGTTTTCTGCCTCCTTTAAAAGACCCATTAGTTCTTCGGATGTGGTTACTAAATAAATGAAAAGAGAAAATTGACCAGTAGCAGTCTATTTCCTTTGGCCGTTTTTCTGTTTGTCTTTAAAATGGTCTGTATGAAAAATCATTCCTACCCTAGAAAACATACACACACACACACACACACACACTCTCTCTCTCTCTCTCTCTCTCTCTCTCTCTCTCTCTCTCTCTCTCTCTCTCTTTCTCTCTCTCTCTCTCTCTCTCTCTCTCTCTCTCTCACACACACACCATTGTGCCATTCCTCATCCTAGATAAGAGATGCCACTTTATCTGGCTACAGCCCAAAGGTGACCAAGATCTGCTAAAATAGAAACTAAATTCTAACCACATCAAAAATGTACTTTATGTCTTCTTACAAGGGATATTATTTGGTTATTGCTTCTCCAGCTAAATTCTAAGCTCCTTTAAGGTAGAAACTGATGTATACCTTTTTATCTGGAGTCTTGTATACAATAGGAACTCAGTAATCTGGTTTTTTTTTTATGTGTGGTGAATTCGTATTTGTAATTTGTAGTAATTTCTCACCATAAGATATGTACCATGTTCTGTAAAGAAAGAAAAATTCTAAATAGGAAAAATTTGTTGGATTAATTCAATTCTGCCATAGATCTCTTAAGGTAATCAGAGTTGGTCCATTTGCTGATTTCAGATTAATTTTAAGAAAAAAATTAATTCAGATGTTTCAGGATTCCCACAAAATACTAATAGCTAAACTTGAAGCTTATTTAACTAGGCCTCACCAAAAGCAATTTACATTCGCCCCTTTATTTGATGTCTCTCCATAAAGTCTCAATTTTCCTTCTTTTTTAAGATGATGCCATGAAAACACAAAGTGGTTGAAATGAATTATGAGTCCTTTCAGAGCAGGGGAGGGAAAGAAAAAAATCTTCCCCCAGGGATACATTATTTTTAAAGTTCCTCTTTCTATTTGAAATGCTTCCTGATTCAATGGCTTGTAAGAATTTCACAATCACACGGTGTAGAGATCAGTTCTGCAGAAGAGTGGAAGAACATTTCTTGCAAATTAGGAAATTATTTGTTTCTGTTGCTGACCCTATTCAGGACTTGTTTGATGGTTTGTTTACAAATACCAGTTCCTCTTGGTTATTTCTTTCCAGTGTTCCTATGCCTGGACATGTATGAAATACACTGCATAAAATTATTAATGCTAACTACAAGATTTGGGGATCCTCAGTATTACCAGAGCTACATTATAATCCAGGTGTTTGTTGATCAGTATATTAAACCTATGATACCAAGTCAGACTTCTAAGAGTTGTTAAGTTTTCAAAAAGCTAAAAACACATCTTTCATACAAATACATGAATAGTAAGCATGTGTCAAAGATTTATTAAATTCATTATTGATTTAACTAGAAGGATGACAAAGCTGACCCAAAGGAGAACATGAGAACTGATACGTGGAAAGAAAATTTCTGGAATAAGATTACAAATTTAGTTACCAAATTGGTTAATGTCCTACAGGGCAGTAAAGCCATAGCTATGAGGGTTACTTTCTTTTCCTAAACAGAATTCATTTGCAATATATCAATTTTCTTAAGGTAAGATTTTTACAGAGTGGGAGCCCCAGTTTTTAAGTCAAACAATGTTACCTTCCCCTAGAGTGACTGATGGTTCTTAGGCAAGCATATTAAAGAGACACACAGAAACAGTTTTCATTATATTTTTTTCAAGATTAGGATAGTTTTTCTTAATCTTAGAGGAAGATTCAGGAAAGCCCAAAAGTTTTCTAGGAAGTGCCCCATGTTCCTATTTTTATTAATCTGGCTTAGTTGGCATTTTTATCTTCATGGTAGAAACTCAGGATAAAGACAATAAAAAGAGGAAAACTCTGGAGAATTCCCTCACTTTGCAGTAGCTGCCTAAATGTAGATATGAACACTTAAAGTCAACTGATCTAAAATTAAACAGGAAATCATACCCAGCCACCCTCAAATCCTGGTGATCTCCTGCCAGCGACAGCGCTCACTATTCCTTGGAGTCTAGAAGCCCTGCCTCACCCAGCACACTCCCCTCCCCAGCGCTTCTCCCACACATTCATGCCCCCCACAGCAGTGGAGACTTGCACTGGCCCCAGCCCCTCCTTCCAGGACCCAGTCAGCCCTCTTCCTCTGAATTACCTGACTGACCGTGCCTGCATATGCACCCCCTGTTATATACTCTTCCCCTCTGGTTTTATGGCTGCATTATATTGCACTATAACCAGTATCAATCAATACTTAATTGACTTGGTATGTTTTGAGCACTTTCTTTGTACAAAGCCCAGTTACAGTTCTTTCATCTCTTGATTTCTTAGTTCACACAGGCAACCAGCCTGACTGTCACAGATATATTCATAGCACCTGAAATTCTCATAACCTGCTAGTCCTTTCATGGTCTATCAGTGAGGCAGAGTACACTGGGTGCTCCCTTCAAACTAAAGCTCAGATATGAGTCTCTTCTCAAGGGGCTTTAAATGAATAGGTTGAACAAAAGTAGAAAAGCCAGGGAGACACACTGCCGCACCATTGTTTTTCTAAGCCTGTGATATAGAATGTGAATTCAAGTCACTGACAGAGAGAAGGTCTAAGCCCAGGATGTCCTCACAGAGAAACAAATAATCAGGAGCCACTGGAGTGGGCTTTCTTGGGGTGGGTAGCTTTGCACACTCACTGGGAGTGTCTTCACTCTCTTGTAACCACCTGAATCAAGACTTAAATCTCAGTTCCTTAAGAAACTTCCAGTGACTTTCTGTCCTGCAGACTCCCGTAGCACTCATCTCATAGACTAGCCAGCTGGTGTTGTGCACATGTGACATGCCAGACAAATTCTCTGTTTTGTAAGCATGAGTCATAGCTCCTGGTTGTATCTGCTACTTCTTTTTATACAATAACCTTCATAGCTCTGTGCTGAAACTCAATACAAATGTTTTTCTTTTTTGAGGCTAGGACTAGGCTATGATATTAGGAAAAGAAGGATGACATTTGGAAATATGAACTGAAATATAATGAAGCAAAGGCAAAGAGATAGAGTGTGTGCAGAAGGTTAGGAGCAACTATGAGGAAGAGATCCATTCAGAAGGAAGAGATCCATTCAGAGTCCACTGCAGTGGAGAAGGGTGGAAGGGTAACTTAAAAGGGATAGCATGAGTTTGGGAGAAATGTGAGATTTATTTGATCTTACCATGCCTGTGAATATTTTAAACATTCTTAGCAGTATTTAATGAGTAAGTGAATGAATAAATGAACGAATGAATAAAATGTTCTTTTAACCCAATCTTTCTTTCCCCAAGTTCACTGTGATTTCCATCCTGAAATTTAATATTGTGTTCTGTTCTGTCATACTCTTTCTCTGTCTCCTCTCCTCAACACCCTCTCTGTTGTTTTAATTCATTTCATTCTTGCTTTAGTTGGTGTTATAATCTCTTTCCAAAATATGAGCATCTTCATGACTTGCTAAATGGCATTTCACTGTATAAAATTTGCATAAGCTTGTGTTAACTAACAGATTGTTTTTCTTTTGGTCTAACATATAATATGTGTACAAAGTCCTTAGAAAATACTCTCTGGGTCCCTAAAGCTGTAAAGCTGTCTGCCGGGAGCCCTGGCGGACCTCAAAAGGTAATCTAATTCATTACGTTGCCTTGGAGTAAAGATGTGACTGAAACATTGGTTTGTTCCCTTTATTCCAAAGATCAGTTTAAAATTAAAAACTAATAAGAAAAATAAGTCAGAAAATGTTCCTAATTAGCATTAAGAAAAGTTTTTTTTTTAATCTAGTTTTTTAAAATATAATAATGCTGTGGGTTTTCCCTAATTTTACTATGGAACTCATACACCTAAACTTCTAGGACAGGGTCTATACTTTGAGTAAAGTTTCCAAAATATTTTTAAGCAGGAATTAAACTCCGTAAAAATGGGCAAGTGTGAAAATGCCCATGTGATTGTCTGAAAATACAATTAAAAATTTGTGATCCATGGCATGGTTATTTTTTAAAATGGCACAGATGAAGCATGTTATTCAGTCAATTAAGGATGTAAAGAGGCCTGCTGCAGATCCTTTGAGCTCCTGTCTATAAAGTTTACATTTTAATTGATCAAAGCCAGCCCGTGCACACTTCCAGGCAGCCTGACTGGTGAATTGCCTGTGATGAAACATATCCCTAGATGCCTGGGACAATGCAGAGTACATAGGAGGCCCTCAATAAAAATCAGGGGAAACTGAATAAATGTGGAGAAGTAGTGGAAATAAGATTGCCAGATACTGCATGTGGAGTTAGGCAGGCAATCCCAGGCCCTTACTACACTGGTGCCTTCTTGCATGCATTAGCAGTCTTTACACATGCAAACTATTTCCTACTCCACACTGCAGGATCCTTGAAGTCAGGGCCACGTTTTGGGCCTCCTCCCATTTCTGGCCATGTCCAGTAAGCCTGGGCAGAGAGCTGGCACCCCCCTGCATGCCAGATTCAGTTCTGGCCCCTGCTGAACCGCTGGCCACCCATACCCTGAATCTCTCCATGGCCTTGTGATGGGGGTTGAAAGGAAAGAGCCCAAGGGGGAAAGAAGGCAAGGGAAGAGTGTGATATAAACAGAGGAAGCAGACAGGTTAGGATAGGTCCAAAAGGGAAAAGAATCACCCAGGCCATTTAAATACAGCAAAGTGAAAGGATGAATTCTTTATTTTTGTCAGTAGTTCAGAATCATGTTTTGGGAGCAGCTCTTCTTCCAGAGGTGAGAGGGGCAACTCACACCGGGAGAATCTTTCTTAGGATGAGTTCAAGTGTCCTTTTTAAACAAATCGGGCCGACATGCATTAGTAGTGTAATCTTGTGACCCCAACAAACCCAAACACATATCCCTGGGAATATGAGGTACCTCCATCCACCCAACCTTTTAGCCCCCTTACGTGATGGAGCAACAGCTGCCTGAGGGAGAGCGCTCGGGAGATGGGTACTTTTCTTCTCTCATGTCTGCCAGCAGAGCGTCTGGTGGGAGGGGGCAGTGGGCGGGGGTGGGTGGGGTGGGGGGACTTGCTGTGTTTTCAGGCTCTGTGCTGCTCATCTGATCCAGCTCTTTGGCAAAGAGAAGGACACCAACCGGGACCATGCAGTCCCTCGACTCAGCACAAAGCTTCCTTAGATTAGTGCCCAAACTAATTTTTATGACATGTCATTCCAGTGAGGGCACTGCAGCATTTCACAGATGGACTTCCCCCAGATAGCGACTGTTGATTGGCCCAGTTGGGATCTGGCTGGATTAGGGAAATTTAAGCTGACAGCTGGTCTTTTTGCAAGGAGCATAAAGCCCTTGTTGTTGGAGGAAGTGATGGGGGCTGGTCAGACCCCCTGGCCAAATGGAGGGTTGCTCTTAGCTGTGGCCAACACTTCCCAAGCTAACATGACTTGTTAAAAACAAGGATTGTGCAAATACAGTTACACTGTATATGCCCAAATGATCTCAGGCCCTGCCTAAAAGACCAGAGAAACAAGGAACAAGAAACAACTTAAAGAAGCCACTTCTTGATGGAAATCCCAAGTCCTACTCACAAGGAACCTGATCCCTTGGAGCAAAGAGTCACCTAGAAATTGCCTCCTCCTGAAGATTAGTTTACATTATAATGGGCACTGAGCAGGGACTTAAAAGGTTTATTTGCCCAAGGAAAGACCTGGAAGTATTTGGAAGTAAAACTACTAATAAAATCATATGTGTGTATGTGTGCTTGTGTGTTTGTGTGAATGTGTGCCAGGCATTGTGCTGAGAGCTTATCGTGCATTAACTCATTAAATTCTCATAGCTACCTTATGTGATGGGTACCATTATTATCCTTTTTTTATGGAGGAAGAAAATGAGGCTTAGAGAGATTGGGTAGCCTCTGGGCTACTCTGAGAGCCTGACCTGCATTTCCAAACTACAGGTCACAATCCATTAAAGAGTATAAAATCCACTTAGTGGCAAATAGGCTTTAGAAAAATAGGATAGAAAAAAATCAGAGTGCATTACCTATAGTAAGAGTAAGAATTGTTTAATTATGTACATACTATGTGTCATATACATGTCCTACAAGTTGTGGATTGCAATATAAAATGCAGTAGCCTGGCATCTAACACCATAGATTCATTTTGCCTGTTTTTGAATTTTGTATAAGTGAAATGATGTACAGTGTATTCTTTTATATCTTTTGTGTCTGGCTTCTTTTATTCAACACTATCTTTAAGAGAACCATCAGTATAGTTGGACTTTGCTCATTCTATTATTGTATTATATATTGTACACATATTGGGTATTGTATGACCACACATAACTTTCTTAACTAGTTTCTTGTGGATGGTTCTTTCTACATTCTGACTATTACAGGTAGGACTGCTATCAACTTTCTACTGTGTGTCTTTTGTTAGACATTTGTACACATCCTTTTTGGGTCTGTAACTAGGAGTGGAATTGCTGGATCACTGGGAACTTGGCAGTCAGCATTAGTGGATAGCGCCATGCAGTTTTTTCAAAGTAGTTGTATAAATTTAAATGTTTTTCTTACAGTGAATTATGGTCAAGGAATTTTGAAAAATACTGATTTGTGATTTCTGTGGGAAAATGCTTTCTTCAGGGTACAAACACAGATGTGTGTTATGTATACATCTAACCCTGATCTTCTTTTCCTTCTTGCTCCCACCCTCCATCTATAACCCTGAGCAAGGCTGAGCAGGGGAGGGAGACTGCAGTTTATGAAACAGCTTCAAAGCAGAACGAAGGAGCTTATACCTGCTGGGTATGTGATAGCTGGCTGCCTAAAATGAGGTCCTGCTCTCCATGCAGGAAGGAACCCTCTTGGCATCCCTGTGACCCTCCCCCAACTAGCCTACCCTTGGCCACCCAGGGCACTAGGGACACCACCCTTGTCCCCTGGCTACTGTCCAGACCTCTCCTGTCCTGTGAAGCCCACCTTGTCCTTCAGAGCATTCTCTTCCTTCCAGAGGTAAGACCCCAAGAGGCAGACACAACAACCTATAATCCACCTGGAAGGTGGACCAATCGTGAGTTTTTCATCATCAAAAAGGTAGTGAAATAAAAGTGAGATTGAGCCTGCAGCCTCAGAGAGAACTGTCTTCAGGATGATGGGAGAGACAGAAGACATGTAACTTACACTGCTCACGGAGCTGAGGGCTGGAGACTGCCTTTCTGCCTTCTTCATGCCGGCAGTGATGAGCACATAGAGCATCATTCTCTGTCCAGAGCAATTTCTGCTGGCTGGGCCACCCCGCGACTCATCTCCTGAAGGTCCTGCCCTCACTTCCCTCCTGGCAGAATCACCCAGAGCGGCCCAACCAGCCTCACTAAGTGCGCACACCCAAGAACTGCTTGTAGGGGCAGCCTCTCTTGTGGCCCCTGTCCTCCCAGCCTGGGGTCTTCTCAGGGGGCTCACAGAGCGCTTGAGAAGGAGACGCAGGGCCATAGCGTGTGAGTGTGGAGCTTCTGGCCTGAGGGGATGGGCAGGGGCTGCTTCTGTCAGCCCGAGGGCCCCAGTCATCCCAGAGCTGGCCCTTATTCTAACATCTAAGAGGCTCCAAATGGCTGGAAAAGATCTGATTCTTACAGTTCTCCCAGAAACTCCTTCTGCACTAAGAAACTGTTTCCAGCAAAGAGAGGAGTAATACTGCAGGGCAAGGCAAATCACTTGTAGTAAATGAGGATATTTAGAAAGGTTAGACCCTAGTTATGTGTGGCATCAGCATTTGAAAAATGGCTAGTCCCAACTGGGATGTGTTCTAAGTGTATTGACACTGAAGAATTAGTTTCAAGTGTAAATATCTTATTAATAATTTTCATTTATTTATTCATTCATTATTGAGATACATAGAATAAAATGCACAAATCTTACTGTACAGGCTGATGAATTTTTACATGTGTATATACTCACATGACTTACCACCTGGATCAAAATACTAAACATTTTCCCACTAATTTTTCCCCCTTCACCCATTTCACCCATTCCCCTGCCCTTCTCCCCTATGGTAATCACCAGTCTGTTTTCTGTATTTATGAGTAAGTCTATTTCAATTTTGTTCATTTTTTTTGTTTTTGAGATTCCACATTTAAGTGAAATAATATGGTATTCATCTTTCTCTGACTTATTTCACATAGTATAATACCCTCTAGGTCCATCCATGTTGTCACAAATGGCAAGATTTCATTCTTTTATTGGCTGAGTAGTATTCCATTATATATATACACCACACCATTTTTATCCATTCATCTACTGATGGAGACTTAGATTGCTTCCATACCTTCACTATTGCAAATAATGCTGCGATAAACATAGGAGTGCATGTTTCTTTTCAGATTAGTGATCGTTTTCTTTGGATAAATTCCCAGAAGTATAATTGCTGAGTCATTTTTAGTTTTTTGAGAAACCTCCATACTGCTTTCCATAGTGGCTGCACCAATTTGCAGTCCCAATATACAAGGATTCCCTTTTCTCCACATCCTCATCAACACTTGTTATTTCTTGTCTTGTTGATGTTAGCCACTCTGATGGTGTGAGGTGGTAGCTCATTGTGATTTTGACTTGCATTTCCCTGATGATTAGTGATGTTGAAAAGCTTTTCATGTGCCTGTTGGCCATCTGTATGTCATCTTCAGAAAAATGTCTGTTCATGTCCTTTGCCCATTTTTTAATCAGATTATTTATTTTTTTGGTGTTGAATAGTATGAGTTCTTTATATATTTTGGATATTAACCCCTTATCAGGTATATCATTTGCAAATATATTATCCCTTACAGTAGGTTGCCTTTTTATTTTGTTGATGGTTTCCTTTGCTGTACAGAAGCTTTTTAGTTTAATGTATCCCAATCCTACATGTTTATTTTTGCTTTTGTTTCCCTTGTCTGAAGAGACATGGCCAGAAAAATATTACTAATGCTGGTGTTCAAGAGTTTATTGCTTATGTTTTCTTTTAGAAGTTTTATGGTTTCAGGTCTCATATTTAGATCTTTAATCCATTTTGAGTTTATTTTTGTATACAGTATAAGGCAATGATCCAGTTTCATTCTTTTGCATGTAACTGTCCAGTTCTCCCAACAACATTTATTGAAGAGTCTGTCTTTTCCACATTGTATATTCTTGCTTCATTTGTTGTGTATTAATTGACCATATATGCATGGGTTTATTTATGGGCTGTCTATTCTGTTCTCGTGCCACTACCATGCTGTTTTGATTACTGTGGCTTTATAGTATAATTTGAAATCAGAGAGCATGATAACCCTAGCCTTGTTCTTCTTTCTGAAAATTTCCTGGGCTATTTGGTGTTTTTTGTGGTTCCATACAAATTTTAGGATTATTTGCTCTAATTCAGTGAAAAATGCCATTGGTATTCTTCATTAATAATTTTATTGTTATGTGTTGAAATGATAATATTTGGGATACATTGAACTAAAGGAAATATATGATTAAAATTAATTATACTGATTTTGGTTTACTTTTTTAAAAAATGTGGCTATAGATCATTTGAAATATGTGTCTTACGTTATATTCCTTTACAGTAATCTGCTCTAAAGTCAGACCACTTGGGCTTAAGCTAATTGCTTGCTCCTGGGAAGCAGCTTATTTATTTGTGTCTCAGTTTCCTCCTCTGTAAAGT
The DNA here is from genome assembly GCA_032199065.1 of Smutsia gigantea. Classification (NCBI taxonomy): domain Eukaryota; kingdom Metazoa; phylum Chordata; class Mammalia; order Pholidota; family Manidae; genus Smutsia; species Smutsia gigantea. The sequence continues at coordinate 292,110 of JAVSCE010010271.1, forward strand.
AGGAATACTCATGTATCTCCTGGATACTGTTGTTAGGAATAAATGTGTTCCTATACATAAAGCATCAAAGGCAGTGCCTAACGTGAAAGAAATATACCTAAACATTAGATATTATTATTCTTAGCATCATCCCTGGTCCTCTATGAGAAAAAAGCTTGACAGCCTCAGTAGTTCTTTTACCCTCATCTCCAGGCAAGCCCGATATAGTCAGCTTCAAGCACTAACGATGAAATCAACCATCTGCACTCCCAAAATGCTTCCAAGATAAATGATAATTTATATGGGAATGCCTGTCCTTTGATATAGGTGCCATACACAGCCAGGATTCGTGCTGCCCTTTATGAAGAGCTAGATCCTGACCCATATTCTTTTGATGAAAACAGATTACATCCTATTCTCCCCAACATAGAATGCTGGTAAGAATTTTCCCTATGATGGCAACTGAGCCACAGAGGAATAGCTGCTGTAGAAACATGCCCCCATTACTAGTTAAATGATTATCACCAATGTTTTTAATTTCTTAGAACACTGAGGTCCTAAAAAAAAGTCATGATTAAGTTTGGAAATAGATATACACAATTAAGAAAGAAACTGGAATCCAACTGGAACCTAAGAATATTTAATCTATATCTTGAGCTTGAATATAATAGTCTGTTATGGATTTTCCCCCCCTGAACTGTATGTAAGACCCTTGCTTTGGGCTACAATGGCCCCTGTTGTTCTCAGCTCATTGAAAAACAAGTTCTGATCTTTTCCTTTTAGAGTATTCTATTTCCAAATGCTTGTCTTGTTTAAAAAAAAAAATGGGAGCGCGAGAGAAGAAAAAAGCACATCCTGTACCATGAATTGGAGGCTGCATTTTCTTCCATTTAATGGCACATTATTTACTTTCTGGATGTGTAAATGAGTCCCTTGGGGTAAAGATAGTATTGAAGAGCAAATAAATCCCATGGATGAGATCCATAGAATTTAAAAACATGATTATAAACTCATACTTTCAGCTAATAATAGTAGAGGTTTTGGTGAAGGATAAGAATACTGAATTAAATTACACAACTGGGGACAGAGAAGTACATTTACATAATTCACTTTGAATTACAGAGGTCTGATTTCCGTGTTCTGTTGTTCTGGTTTTGGAAGGAAAAAATCTAAATTGTAAGCAGAATGATTCTGTAGAGAAGGCAAAGTTCTTTTCTATGAGATACATAAAGCCAGGGTGTTGTTTCTTCATCTTATTCTGGGCATCACAAATCACTTCTATGATCCTGGTAAAACATCTCCAGAGACTCAGAAGCAACAGGGATAGCCAATTAACACAACCAGGTATGCCGTGCCTTCTCTGGGTTCCTGAGCCTTTGATCAAGAGCAGGATCCACACTTCTTTGCATGTTCCCAAGGCCATTAAGTACTTAACAGAGATCCAGTTAGTTTAAGTCCAGGCCAAAAGGCAAACCAGGCATGGAATATTGAATTGGACACTGTTCTTGATACTTTAAACATTAAAATGTCTGACAACTCATAAAATGGTGTTATTTAGCAGAATTTTGAAGGAGAGAGACAAAAGAAGACCTAAGGGAAGTGTAGACAGACTTGCGGCATGATTTGACTGGAGGCAGAGGGATGATAAAATGATCTGGTTAGATCACATCCAACTTTATAGCTATACCAGGACTGGTGTAGTACCATTGTCTTTACTTTGGTGTTATATAAAATCAGTTTCATTGCCCTAGACTCATTTTGTCTCTACAAGAAATGTAGTAATGAGTTAGTACATAAGTGTCCTGGGTCCTGTAATGTTGAAATTATACATGGCATATAATATTAAACTGCAAATGGAAATAACAGAAGCAATATTCCTGCCTGAATGATTTTTGAAAATTAGAATGCATTAAAGAAATAACTTGTGGTATCTCCATTGGAAAAAAATAGAGAATTGTACCATTGCTGGACTTCGTAACTAATGGAGCCAGCTGCGCACAGGGACCAACATGATCCTGGGGTTGTCTCTGAGTCACAGCGCTCAACTCTGGCCTCTCCAGAGAAGGCAAGCTTATTAAACTTAAGCTGGCACAAAACTGCCGGGGATAATAACCAAGCCAGATAACAAAATCAAGGTTTGTTTTTTGAGAGGGAAGGGAAATTAAAAAAATACATTTAATAAATATAAATGCAAAGACATTTAGAAAGCTACATTCACATTGAACCTGTTGAGGACAATCTTGGCATCATTGATGTGAAAAGCAGGCTTTTGTGTTTTGGGTGAGGACACACCTAATGTTCATAGAAAACATCAATCAACTGAATTAATATAAGAATAAAACACTAGTGGGGTGGCAAGACTCCTATTTACTTTGTACTAGTTACACTACCTCTGGAGGTGGTTTTCACTTTTGGGCACTAAATTTTATGAAACACAAACTTAGGTATGACCAACAAAAATGACCAGAATGATATTATATAAGGGACAGAAGTGGAAAAGAAAGGACTTTTTGGTTGGCATGAGAGTTGTCTTCAAATATTCCAAAGCGCATCAAGTTGCAGAGACAATACTAGAACTCACCTGAGAGGGATGTGTGCCTCGTAAAAGCAGAGTGTTAGTGGCAACACAGCAGGTTCCTAACACACATCTTTGCATTTTCTTTACAAATGTACTAGTGTTCTAGATGGCCATGTCTGTCCACCTGGGATACTAAGCTTCTGAACGGCAAAGGCCTGCTCTTGGACATTGCTGCCTCTCATCTGCTCTCATTGGGCTGCTTGAAAGCCTGCAGAGACTTTTTTCATATTAAGTATTTTGACACCTATACATTTCACATTAACTATAATTTTTTTTTAATTGAAGGAGTTTCTAAAATAAAATAAACATGCTTTTGAAATGATGTGGCTATGAAAAATGAATTTTGTTTACAAGTAGGATATTCAGGGATATTTGAAAATAGAAAAATCTACCTATAAATGTAATGGGATTTTTATATCTGCAGTTAGTTGATATTATTGCTGACTGACAGTAACATTTAATTAATGACAGTTCATTAATTTTGTGCTTACAGGGTTGTATGATACATATACGTATATATATTATTGCCGTATACATTATTATATAAATATATTAGGTTGAGTACTTTCATAATCCTTTTTGAGGTTTATAGGTGCCAGGCACAGTACCCCGGGTGACAAACGAATAGGATCACTGCCTGCCTCAGTGTCGGTTACATAGTGAGTGCTCAGTAGCTAGTCGCTGAATGACATAAAATTGCATTGATTTATCAAATAGAAAACAAAAATTTCTGATTCGTGTCTCTGCTAAGAGCTTGAGAGGGGACATTAAAAGGAGAGAGGGAATGCGAGAGGAGGGCGGCAGCTGCCCTTGGATTTCTGGTGGATCTGCCTTGCCAAGAAAAGATACATCCTAATTGGGTTGTTAATTGCAGGTGTGATTGTCCCCAGTGCTGTGCCAGGGACATTACATGTTAATAGCAGGAAGTGTTCTGTGATCAGAGGAGCAAACTCCCATTTAGTTGGGGAGTTGAGTCACTGCTCTTCTAAAAAGGGAGGATTCTAAATATACTGAAAGGGGGAGCTTGTGGCTGGATATTGGGAAGGGTAGGGTGTCTTTTTCCAGGTCTTTTTGAAAAAAGGAAGGCAGTAGCTTAAGCAGTGGATCAAAATATAAGTGAAAGACTTGCTCACCAAGTTAAAAAGCAAAAAAGAACTGAACTAAAATAAAAATAGCTCCAACCCAGAGATCAAGAGGACTATTTTGTCCGAGGAAAGAATAGAAGTGGTCCGCTTACACTCCGCCAAGCCACTGGCTTCAAGTGCATCTTTGTGCGGATAGCCGAGGTTCTGAAAGGCTTCATTATTAAGAAGTTAATGCTTGAGAGAGGCCGACTCTACCACAACAAAATTGCCTGCCTTCGAAAAACAGCCTCCTATGAATCTTGGGTTAATTACTCAAATCTCCAAATTATCCTTCAGGGAACAAAATGAAGCATGCAGAATCAAAAGCGATCTGTAGCTGAGATTATGAAAAGGGAGGGGGTTCCTTTCCATTTAAAAAAATGATTATTTCTATTGTAGGAACCACAAGAGGGGAAAGAAAAAAAACCCTGCCCGTGGACCAAGCAGGCCATAAAGGGCTGGTGGCTATACAGCCATGGGGAAAACAAAATCTGCTCATACACATACTCACAAGGCAGTTTTCTGTAAATTTCCAAAACAGGTTGCCCCAAATCAAATTGCTTGAGGGGAATGGGGGTGTTGAAGTGGAGATACCCTGAGTCATGTTGCTGAAGAAGATTTTGACTAGGCACCGTTTTCTAAAATAGCTGAATGTGCTAAATCAAGCCACCTACTGTCTACTGAAAATAAATACTTAAAAATTATTTTTCCCTCCATATGTACATATATTTATCTCCTAGACCCACTTCCCATTTTAAGAAGTAAATTCACTTTAAAAAAATTTGTTGAGAATCACCACCACCACCAAACCTTTCATTTTTCTCCCTGCTTTTTCCCCCATCAATTAGGCCATCAGAGGCTCCCAAAATTCTGAGAGGTTATTTCTCAAATGAAGTAGGTCCCTGCACATGTTCTTGAAGGGAGGGAGGGGTCCACGAAATTTTTAATTTGGTGTTTTCTTCGTGATGATAATTAAAATTTTTATTTTTATCGGGAGAAAGACCAAACTTCCCTTCTGTAGTGGTAATTTGCAATTGCATGGCCATTTCATGGAAGAAGGCTTTGGCTATTCAAGGCAATGTTTCTCAAACAAGGATCTATGGATTTAATCTCGGGGAAAAAGAGAAGTTTTATTCCTTTAAAAAGACCTTTATGGTTCAAAGGTGGAGGAAGTGAGCTACAACAACATTAATGTCTGTCTCACAGCCAACTGACCCTCAGTCTATAAGAACACATATCTGCTATTCTGAGATAGTTAATTAGGTTACTTGCAAGGATTTCAGGTATTATGTAAGAATTCTCAAAACCAGACCAATAGGAGTCTACTCAGTCCTGAGTTGAACAAACTGTGTATAAAATGGTAGCATGATCCCTGGCACAGAATATTAACGTGAACACCACATTTAGTTTAATTACTGGATCTCTTGGTTCTCTCTGTCTCCCAATCTTGCGTTCTCCCCTCCAAAACAGACCGGGTCCTCTGTATTCACAGTGGCTGAGAGAATCTGGACAATGAACTGGGAAGGTGTATGAGGTTGACCAGTTGTGTGAACAATATTGACCTCCTATCAGTTTCACCAAACCAATTGAGGACAACTTCTAATTAACTCAAGCACAGTGGGTCTTGTTTTTAATTAAAGAATTGTGATATATAGGAACATAAAATTTACCATTTTAACCATCTTTAAATGTACAATTAAGTGGCATTAAGTACATGTGCACTGCTGTGCAACTGTCATCACCATCCATCTCCAGAACTTTTTTCATCTGTGCATACTAAAACTCCATCCTCATTAAATAATAACTTCCCATTCCCCTCTCCCTCAACCCCTGGCAATCACCATTTTACTTTGTCTCTAGGATTTTGACTATTCTACCATAGTCTTTTTTGAGGACTACTCTTTGATTCTTAAATCAAGGGCAACCAGGAAAACTGTATGGTCCTTCCCCTTGATCTTCTATGGACATGGGAATTCTTGGGTGCAGTTCACTGACACATCTGAAATGTTTCCCCACCATTGCCTACTGAATTCTTATGTTGGCCCAATTAGAGAGACTGATCTGTTTGCAAGACTGTGCTGCCTCTAAATGACCCACAAAGGAAGTGCACTGTACACAAAGACAAAAATGGAACTGCTTTCCTCGAGCTTGTGGAGCAGCTATTTACAATTGTTCTGCCCTAGAAGCCCTGGTTATGTTTGGTTGCAATCTGATTTGGGTGAATTCAAGATTCTAGTCTCCTTTTCTTGCAACCTGAATGTCAAAGAATTCTTCTTGGCCCATGCAAAGCTGAGAACTGATAAGAATGGCACTGCCATTTTCATTGTTTTAGAAATGGGCTGTTGGATGGAGGGCTCTTTGCTAACAGGCAGAGAGCATCAGGGATAGAAGCAGGGATGCACTGAATTTCACTTTTACTTACTCGTTGCTATTGGTTATTGAAGGTCACTCTGTTCTATGCTAAGCTATGACTTGGTGAGGGAGGATGACATGATCCCCCATCACAGTCAAGATATATTAGATGCAAACCAAGAAGTGAAAAGCTCATATTACAGCCAGTGTAAAGTGAAGGGACACTTTTCTTATTCTTCATGGACTTTCATTACATTTTATATCATCTGGTTGAATGAACACCCCTCTAAAAGACCCTCTGCTTAGCAATCTCCCCTATATCCTTATTACTTTTCCTCATTTTTCTTGACTGACAGGAGAAGTGGTAACCAGACTTAGTCAGTAGGGAGAGGTAAATTGCTTTAGAGTAAAACTGAGCAGAGGAGGCAAACTATAAACAGAACCATGGATGTTTCCTTTTTCCTTATACATTTTATAAATAATATGCCAATGCACAGGGGAAGAAGGGGAATCTTAGATAAATAAAACGAACCATTATAGAGAAAAACCTTATAGACTAAGAAATCAGATTCATTTAGTTATGTAAAGCCTTAGGTTAACCATCAGGCATCCATGCAATATATTTAACTTGATCCCAGTCTTGCTTTAGAGCCTGCAGACCTGATTCCTAAGCTAAACTTAGCCACTAGCATAGTTTATAACCTTGGTTAAGTGAAAGAGCCTCTTGGAGCTTCAGTTTTCTTATGCATGCAATAAAAAAAAATAACATCTGTCCTCTTGCATTGAATTAATATTATTCTAGTTTACATATAGGAATTTACAACAATATTCCTTCATTTATTCATTCCTATGTTTTGTGTTATTATTTTCATATATTTTATAAACTCCACAATACATTTAAAATATTTTTGCTTTCAGTCAGTTGTCTGTGAAATACATTAAGAAAAGAAAAAGAACATTATTTGTATTTACTTATAATTTCTGGCACTTCCCATTTCTTTTTACAGATCTGAATTTTTATTTGGTATAATTTCTCTTCAGTCTAAAGAACTTTCTTTAGTATTTTTTTATAGTGCATGCTGTGAAAAGTTATCTTAGATTTCATTTATCTGAAAATGTCTTCAGTTTTACCCTGTTTGAACAATATATCCACTATAGATAAAATTCTGGGTTGACAGGTTTAATTTATTTTATTTTTTCTTTTCAGCTCTTTAAAGATACGATTTCATTTTATTCAATGAGTTGCATTGTTTGTAATGAGAAGTTAACTGTCATTTACACTGATATTTTTCTGTATGTAATATGTCCTTTCTCTTTTTCTGAATGCTTTCTAAATTTTCCCCGTCTTTGGTTTCTAGAAATTTGACTAGATGATATGATTTCAGAAATATGCCTACATGGTTTTTTTTGTTTTTGTTTTTGTTTTGCAGCATCCGTTAGAGAGTTGTTGAGTTTCTTGGACTCCATTCTTAGATCTATGGATTGATAATTTTCAAAATTATTTCTTCAAATATTCTGTTTTACTCAATTCTTTGTCTCCACTGTTGCTGGGAATCCAATTGCCTGCCTGTTAGATCTCCTGATATTATCCCACAGCTCAGTGACATTCTTTTTTCCTTCCAATTTTTTTCACTTTCAGTTTTACTTCGAATAATTTATGTTGACCATTTTTCAAGTTTAATGATCCTCTCTTCGGCAGTTTTCCATTTAGTGTTAATTTCACCAGTGATTTTGAAGTTTTGGATATTGTAGTTTTTTGGCTGTAGGATTCCATTTGGTTCTTTTTTAGAGTTTTTTTTAACCAACATAATTGCCTTTTTTTCAGTAAAAGATTTGATATATTTGTAATAGTTGTTTTGAAGCCCATCTCTGCTCATTCCAATAACTGGGTCATCTGCAAATCTGTTTCTAATGACCAGTTTTTTCTTAAAAATGGTTTTTTTGCTTCCTTACATGTAATATAATTTTTTAATTGATTTTTGAACATTGTGCAAGAATGAACAGTGTATACTAAAGTATAAGTTTGTTTTGCTTATTTCCCAGAGTTCAAGACTTTTCTGTCTCTGGTGGCTAGGAGGAGTTGATAATTCAGATTTCTTCTTGTCGTTGAGTTGTGTTTGGATTGGATCACAGCTTTAACTATATCGAGTTCACCTGTGTTTAGCCGAGCCTCCCTCGTGCCAAGTTGCTGACTATTTGGTCTTGTCAGTAGTTGAGCTGGTTGAGAACTGGCTGAAGTTTCAGATATTTTTAGTTTACCTTTGGATTAAACTCTGGCCGTGCTCTCGAGTGTGCAGAGCTGTACAGTTTCTCTTTGCTTACCCACCCCCAACAGCTATTTTTCTCAGCAAACCACGTGATGCATTGTGCGGGTGTAGTATCAGAAGAATTGTTGGTCCAAATGTTCTGTCCTTGCCTTTGGGACCTCTCCAGACTCCAGTCCTTCTAGCCAGACTGTGCTGTCTTACCAAGCTCAGCCAATTTCCCTCCAACTCCGAAAAGTCCATCTGTACCCAGTTTCTCTCTGACCCAGATGGGCGCATGCTGCAAATGTAAAAGCTGTTACAGCGCCCTACTCACCTATGAAAAGCTTATTTCTCTTGAAATTTTCATCAAGTCTTCGTTCCATCCCTATAAAAAGGTATAGTTTTTATTTTGTCTGGGACTTCCTTTTTGTTGTTATCATAGGAGTAACAGTCTTTAACATCCTTCTGCATCCTGACCAGAAGCAAAAGTCTCAAAGGATGTAGACTGTAATTAAAACAGATTGCTCTGGACTAGTGCATCACTGTGTGACCCTTGTGTCTTGAAAGGTACTCACTGGGAAAGGCTGTCCACTCCCTGCAGGGAGCTATAATATCCATGCACAGATCAGTGTTGTTGCCAGCTTTTTTGTCTTGTTTGCATCCCTGGCCAAAGTTACACTTTTTATCTTACCATATTTTTCCTTCTCTGATTTTTAAGGTAAGATGATTTGTAATAAGTAGGTGAGTTTCTCTAACTATAAAAACCCATGGGAAATCTGCAGAGCTGTGTTTCTTCTGCTCCATCAGAAACAGATGTTTATTAATGTAGTGGAAAAACAAGTTGAATGTCTGTTTCTCAAAGATACTGTACCCTAGTTCTGAAGCCACTCTTAAGGCATGTCACAAAACTTTTCTAGGACTCCATCTCCTGGTTTCTAACAAAGGGCTTCACAATAAATGATCTCTAAATGTCTTCGAGTTCTAAATTTTAGGTGTAGGTAGCTCCAGATCCTCTAAAAGGATCTTCAGAAAACTGAATTGATAAGACAAAGTAATGCATGCTGTCGCCCTTTAAGCCACCCAGTTCTGATCTGGCTGGGCCTGTGGATGGAGCTGGTCTGACCTGCTCTTAGACTGGTGAGTTGTCCCATCCTTCTATTACCTTTTCTCTCCTCCAGCCCTGTGGATACAGAACAGGAAGTATCCTCTAAGTCCTGCCAATAAAAGGCCTTGCCAGACCAGAGTCAGATCAGGAGGTATTAACTATTCTCTTCTAATTTGAATCTCTTTATTCCAGAAAACATCAGCCTTAATATTCTAACACCCCTTGAAGGTTAAATAATACAATTTTTGTTCAAATAAATGGATACGTTTTTAACATCATAACAGTAACACTATTGTATTCCCAAGATACGGCCTAAAAACTTAGGTAAATTCCAGGTTATAGATTTATGAGGGGCTCTTCAGGGAATACGAGTTGCACCCTTCATATTTCAAGGAATTTGTCACTGTGGCCAACTGCTATGCTTTCCCACAGACTTCTCTTCTCCCATGAATCCTCAATTCTGCTGGGACTTGATGAAGTGCTTAATAATCAAATAATAATACCTATCTCAACATTATTTTTATAAGCTTAAGGTTTAAAAAAGCACATGTGCACACCTTATCTCATAGACTGATGACAGTCTTTTTGTGATAGAATACTGGAACTGCCTGTGGATCTGGTCCAAAGTGACATTGTTCATGGAATTCAACCAAGTCAGCCACATCAAGGTCGTGATTTGTGCTGGAGTAAGTGTGAATGACTGAAACAAGCTTTCAATTAAAATTTGTCTGTGGCTTGATTCCTTACAGAACATAAAATTTTTGGAGATACTCTGAATAAGGAAAAGTCTTCCAAGGTCAAATATCTTTAGAAGATGATTTTCCCCACTTGAAAAATCACAATAGACACTAGCATATTTATAAATGGCTCTTCAATAAAGAAAATTATTTACCTTTTGTTTAACCCAGCGGTTCCCAAAGTATTTGATTATAACTTTTTTCCTACTTTGGAAGCACTCTAATCCTGAGGTTAAGTTAGCCTGACAAGTCCTGAGCAGGGAATCCTATGTAGAAGTGAAGCCAAGTGTGTTCTTACAAGACTCTATCCACATGTGAAGGTATTCCTTCAAGCATAGGAGTAAACCTGGGAGAGCAGAATGGCTCTGTCAGATGGATATATGGCCAGGAGATGCTGTGGCCCCTAAAGCTCCATACTTGACCTTGGTGACATGAGCTTGGGGTTACATTTTCATCCAGTGTATGAACTGATAGAGCCAAAATAAACAAAACTCCAAATTAAATCAAACAGGCTTATGAGACCACTGCTGCTCTATGCCCAAAGCAAAAGTTTTGCACTTAATCACTTCTGAAGGAGCTGTTCCGACCTGGGCTTCTGGGGGAATAGGAAACCCTTTCATTAACTGTTGTACTATATAATTCAGGAGATTTAATTTATGAGCTGTTCCAGAGGCCAAAAACAGCATTGTCCCCAGCAGAAGATAGAGTGCTTTAAAAGCAATGAAATCCCCTCTCTGTAGCAAAAGGAAAAAGCAGATATTAAGTCTTGGAATCTATTAACAAATACATTAAGTGCATATGTACTGAAGTGATGGCTAATGTTAAAGTTGGCCTAAGTTGCCTGTTGTTTGAATGTTTGGACTAGTTGGGTTCTTTCCCATGTCACTCTCCCACAGTTAACCTTGACACTGTTTTTGACCTAACCTGAGCCTTGCATACTTTCTGCTACATCAGGAAAAGGTTAGGAATTTATAAAACCAAGTAAATAAGCCTCATACTGGTTACAGTAGCAGTTACTTTCCTGTTGGGAATTTTTAATCTAAATAAAAAAATGGACAGATCAGGCTTGTATAATGGCAAATGGCTTGTGAGGCTACAACACAGTTTAGGCATAAGGTACCAAAAAGGAAAATTTGCAGATATGGGGCTAGTTCTCTGTATTTTAAGGGCCAGTCTGTTTCTAACATACTTTTCTGGACACATGTCTTGAAATTAATTATACATACATTGACAGGGTATTAAGTTGCTTAGATATAAGCAACTTGGAAATGGGAAAGTGGAAGCATGGTGAATGTATTTGAAAACACAGTTCTGAAAGTACAAATGGTATTTTTGATCTCCAGTAGGTAATGATTTAATGGAACTATTGAGAACACAGCTCAATGATTATTATAAAAGAATAGAACATATATTAACTATCAAGAAGAATCTATTTAGTCCCATGAATGCAGAATGGCTATTTTTATTTCAAAAAGACAAAAGCAATTAAACTTCACATTTTTGCAAATATGGCTGGTATTTGAGTACCTGGTTTAGCCTGATTCCTGAGCAAGCTGCTGAGAAATCTGCAGGGTGGAATCCATGGGCCCCATTTCAATGATAGTAACCCTCTTGCTTTGTTTATACCAGCCATTCTTAATAGGTAGGAAGGCCAAAATACTACTGGATGATTAATTACCAGACCTTAACTAAAAATAGGTGAGGTCAACAGTCTAATTCTGCTAGGAACTATTTCTTCTACAAAGTTACCTCTTTCCAAGCTCTAACTGCTGTCTTTCACTCTATAATTAAAAATATGTTACCTTGGGTTAAGACATTAATCCCTGTTAAAAAGTTAACTGAAGAGTTATTACAATGTAGTAAACCTTTTCTGAGAGTTGAAAAACAGATTAATACATCACTGTAAACTCTTCCAGTTACTGAAACTTGGGGAGAATGAATTTTCCAAATTGTTTCCTGAAATCATGCTTCGATAGGAAAGTTTACTTTAAAAACAGTGAGAGCTGAGGCACTCCCAGCAAGGGGAGGTGAGAACATCTCAGACCATCTTCCTTAACTCATAGTATTTTTCCAACAGTCTTTGTTAAACTCTTTTCCCCCCCTTTTAAAAAGTTGACACTAAAGTTTCTGGGTTGTGTTTATATTTTTAGAACCATTGTGTTCTCAAATCTTCCCGTATAGTAGTATTCTCTTCTCACCTAAGAAACTCTTTAGATCCCTTAACATCATCAGTGCCTAAAGTTTTCTGTACTCCTGGACACTGCCGTTCATTCAACAAACCCAGAAGGGTGATAAGACACTTCTGTAGTTCTCCAACCTGGAGTCCTCTTGCTAAATCTCCTGGTTTAGAATTAATTTGACAAATGTGGTTCTCATATCAACGTGGTTGATCTTCTGAACCAACGTTTCAGTGCTACATTTTTTCAGCTTTCATTACATTCAAGTTGTAATCTCAACTGTAAACTGGGCCTGTTGTTATTCAGAATGTCTTCCTGCCAGAAGCAGACTAGAGTACCAGGCTGATTTGGGGGAAAATGATTTTATCCCAGATGGAGAACCTGCAGCACCCTCCCCTAACATCTTCCATCCTGCCTTCTTCACAGATGAGTCATTCGTTTACCATAAATATAACAATTGCTGGTTAGAAATTTGTACTTTTCTTCATATATGAAGATGGCAGACAGTTATTAGTCCATCATCAAGACTGAACGCGTTTTTTTCTCTCAACCTTTATGGTAAACTCACCTGGGACCATCTTGAGGATGGCTACCTAGGGAGCAGTTTGAGAACATGAAAGAGAGAAACTGAGTGATCCATACAACCACCCAGCCGTGACCCATGGCTCATCAGGGTCCAGCCAAGTGAGTGTTTATGGAAAAAAACAACCCTTTTATACAGTGCCTTTAACTGGTTTATCGGTAGAGATTAAATTGTGGAACTTCTAGCTTCATCACCAAATTTAGTCAAAGCCCTTGCAGTGAACTTTCTCTCTGAGGCAGCAGTACTGGATTCCATTTTGGTTTTCACAAATAAAAAAAAAATCATCTCAACCATGAGTAGAAAAGGAGATGGTGGAGGGGGTAGGGGAGCAGTGGAATCAATCACTGAATCTTTCTAATATCTGAACAAAACTCAAATAACTTTTCAGACTATAAACTATATGTATATAGGTGGCTTGATTTCTCTGTCATTAGGTGTTGTATACATTAAAGCCTGAGGATGCAGAGCTGGCCATGACACAAGGGAAAGCATTTGTCCCAGGGATGGACAGCATGGTACTGAGGTCTGGTTTCCTGGCATTTCCCTTGACCGTGACAAATTCCGATGGTCAGGCTTTGATTCCACTTCGGAGCTTCGTAGTTATGTTTCTTGGGTTGAAAATCTTTTTCCCTTGCCTGCCTTCCTTCGCTCTTGTTCTAATTCCTATGTTGCAGCCTGACAGTACGGTAGGAAGAATTTTAAAAGTTATTCTTTTGAAGCTCTATTGACTAACCACACTTTGCAGAAACTGGGCTGGTGACATGTTCTTTAGACCACCCACAACACAGGATTGTCTCATCAGGAATGGTCACTTGCAAAGATTGGGTTTGCCTAGCATTAGCCTAAATGTGCATGCAGTTTCTATGTGGCTTATTTTTTATTTAGGTAAAATTCACCGTTTTAACCATCTGAAAGTATACAATTCATGGCTTTTAGTTCACAATGTTGTGCAACCGTCAGTCCTGTCTAGTTCCAGAACATTGTACACTCGATAAGGAAACCCAAGCCCCTTACCTTAGATTGGTGGTTGCCAGGGGCTGGAGTGAAGGGGGAAGGGGGAATAACAACCTAATTTCTGTCTCTACGGACTTGCCTATTCTAGTTATTTCATAGAAATGGAGATTTACAATATGTGGCCTTTTGTCTGCCTTCTTTCAGTGACCATAATGTTTTCAAAGTGCATCCATGTTGTAGCATGTATCCGTACTACATTCCTTTTATGTCCGTATAATATTGCATTGTATCCATATTCCAACAGTTTGTTTATTCATCAGCTGATGGACATTTGTTTAGACCTTTGGCTACTGTGAATAGGGCTGCTGTGAACATTCATGCATACTTTTTTGTTTGAACATCTGTTTTCAATATTTTTATGTATATACCTAGAAGTAGAATTGCTATGTCATATGGTAATTCTATGTGTCACTTTCTGCAAACCCCACACTGTTTCCCACAGCAGCTGCACTGTTTTACATTCTCACTAGCAACATGTGAGGGTTCCAATTTCTCCACATCCTTCCCAACACTTTGTTAATTTCCATTTTTTTTATTATAGCCATCCTAGTAGATATTAAGTGGTGTCTATTTGTGCTTTTGACTTGGGTTTCCCTAATGATTAACAATGTTAAACAGTTTTTTTCATGTGTTTATTGACCATTTGCATGTCTTCTTTGAAGAAATAATCCATTCAGGTCCTTTTGCCCATTTTTAAACTGAGTTTTTGTTCTTTTGTTGTTGAGTTGTAAGAGTTCTTTATATATTCCAGATACTAGATCCTTACCCGATATATGATTTGCAAATATTTTCTCCCATTCTGTGGTTTGTCTTTTCACTTTCTTAGAGTATGCTTTGATACTTCTATGTGACTCTTACAGAGGTGGACCTCAGTGAAATTTGAAATTTGAAGTAGTATCTTTAGTCAGTCAGTCTGTCTGTCTGTCTGTCTCACTCTCATGCCTTTGCCCATTTTCACTTTTCTTCACATGCTTCCAGTTCCTTCATTTCCCTTATATTCTACTCTCCAAGGACCAGAAAAAAAAAAGCTTTCTGATAAATTCACACACAGTGGGCTTTAAATTATTGTTAAGACCTAATGACTTACCCTCCCACCAAGGGTATCCACATCTCAGTAGGTGAAAAGAAAGCAAAGGAATTCATGAACTCTCTAGCAGTGATGGGCAGAGCGGGCTGGGATCACTGGGTGCCTTTCTCTTTCCTCTGAAATCACACTAAGTGAACACCTCCCATTCTTAAAATAAAGATGCTAGTACAGGGTCTAAGGTTTTACAAAGGCCAATGATGTGGACACTTTCTAGGTCTCTGGGGCCTTTATGGGCAGCCACTGTGTCAAGCACATTAGTAATTAAATCTCAACATGTTCTGTTCTTAACTAGTCTGCCATTCAGATGCTTTTGGAAAATATACCCTTTCCTTGAGACTCACCTACAGGACTCCTAAGATCACCTCTTAGTTCTCATCCCTATATGTCTTCAACACACCATGAATTCCACTGAACATGATTGCATTTTCTTTTTCAATATTCCTGAGCCAGTTTGTGAAATGAATCCATAACCTCTTAGCCTTCTGTGCCCACAAGGGTACCCATTTGGGTCTTCTCTGTCATTCCCTGAACACGATCCTTCATTTCAGCATCATGGAGGGCTGCTGACAGTTCTAACAATTATGCTTGAAGACAAAACCTAAATTACCCTAATCAGTCTGCTCAGGGGCTGGCAGGTATGTGGTTCTGTCACAGTGAGTTGGAGACATACAATCTGCCATGAATAGAGCTCTTCTTCAGCTGTGCTGGCAGGGCCACCTGCCGTCTGTGCCCCACTTCCTGCCAGGAAGCTCTGTGACCTTCAGTCGCCAATGCCAAGTGATTAGAAAACTGGTAGCAGTCGTGCCAGGCGCTTGGCTTCTGATGGGTTTTGTCTACTCTGGCAGAGAATCAGGAAGCTCCAGAAAAGAACTGCAGGAAAGTGTTCTTATCCAAAGATACAGGGAAAGGATTCTGCCTGTATAAAGGTAATGAAAAGAAGCTCAGGGTGAATCTTTCCTTCCCCAGAGCTGCACAAGTAGGATTTGGCCAACAAATTTCTGAAAATAAACAAGCACTTGAGCTGCTCACCTATTCAGCAATGAGAGAGTCAACAGAGGAAGATAAAACTAAATTAAAAAACAGATCAGCTTAGCCGTGAATAATTGGAAATAGAAATTTTTTTAAATACCATTAAAAATATGAAATAATAGGGAGAAATCTGGCAAAGAGATGTGCAAGGCCTGTGCAATAAAAACTACAAAACGTCACTGAGTGAAATTAAAGAGATTGAAATAAGTGGAAAGATATATCGTGCTCATGTACCAGATGATTCAGTATTGTTAAGAATCAATTCTCCCTAAAATGACTTATAGATGCAATGCAATCCCAATCAAAATCCCAATACACATTTTGGTAAAAAATGACAAACTGATTCTAAAATTCATATGAAACTGCAAAAGACCTAGAATAACCAAGTAACCTGAAAAAAAAAAAAGTAGGAGACTAAGCTACCTGATTTCAAGATTTACACAGCTACAGTATGAAGATGTTGTGGCAATGGTGTAAAGATAGATCCATAGAACAGAACAGACGGTCAAAAGATAGATCCACTCACATATGAACAACTGACTTTTCAACAAAGAAACTGACAATTCAGTAGACAAAGGATAGTTTTGCAACAAAAAGTGCTGGTATAATTGTATATCCATATGCAAAAATATGAACTTTGATCCACATTTTGCACACTGTAAATGTATAAAACTTAATTCAAATGGGTCATAGACAGGTATTAAACTTCTAGAAGAAAATACAGGAAAAATCTTTGTGACCTGGGTTAGGGAAAGATATCTTAGATATGATACCAAAGATATGATCAATGAAAGAAAACACTGATATCTTAAACTTCGTAAAACTTAAAACTCATGTTCTATAATGACATCATTAAGAATGAGCAGACAAGCTACAAACTGGGAGAAAATATTTGAAATAATATCATTTATCATGTACCTAAAAAAGGCTTTGCATCAAAAACATGTAAAAAACTCTCAAACTCAAAAATAACACAATTTCAAAAACACATAATGAAGTCCAAAACTTAAAAAGAAGACCATTATGATAGTCAGAGTTGAGAAAGAACACACCCACGCAGCCCTTTGGTACCATTATCCAGAACAGCTGCAGCAGGAACAGTAACAATGAGCAGCTCTGACTCTGGGAGAGTTTCCTCCCAATCACCTGAAGGCCTTCAACCTCTCTAAAGAAAGATACAAAGATAGTAATGAGCACATAGAAAAATGCTCAACATCATTGTCATTAGGAAAGTGCCAATTAAAACTGCAGTGAGACAGCACTGCACACCTATAAAAACAAATTAGAACCTATTAAGATAAAATTAATAAGACTGGCCACAGCAGGTGTGCATGAGGATGTGAAAGAACTGACATTTTCATACATTAGTGCTTGGCAATTTGGTACAACCGCTTTAGGAAATAGTTTGGCAATTTCTTAAAAAGCTAAAAAATACTAAGAGATATTTGCACTCTCATGTTCCTAGCAGCACTGTTCACAATAGTCAGGACGTGGAAGAATCCAAATGTCCACGTGGGGATGAATGGATAAAGGAAGTGTGGTAGATACATACAGTGGAATATTATGCAGTCTTAAAAATGAAGAAAATCCTGTCACATGGTACAACATGAATGAAACTTGAAGACATTGTGCTTAGTGAAATAAGCCAATCACAAAAAGACAAATACTGGATGATTACACTTATATGAGGTATTTAAAATAGTCAAATTCATGGAAAGAGGAAGTAGAATGGTGGTTTCCAGGGTTTGGGGGAGAGGAATATAGGAAGTTACTGTTTAATGGATATAAAATTTCAGATTTGAAAGATGAAAAACTTCTAGGGATCTGTTTCCCAAAAATGTAAATATACTTAACGCTATTGAGCTGTACAATTAAAAATGGTTAAGATGATAAATTGCATGATGTGTATTTTTAACCACAATAAGAAACACTTAAAAAAAAAAGTTATACTTACTATGTGATATAGCCAGTCCACTTTTAAGTATAAACTCATGAGAAATGAGAGTACTTGTTCAAACAAAAACTTGTACACAAATACTCATAGTAGCCTCAATTGTAATAGCCAGAAACAACCCAGATATCCATGAATGGATGGATGGATAAACAAATGTGCTATCAGTGCAGGGGTTTGTTTCTGGACTCTCAATTCTGTTCCATTGTTTTATATCTCTCCTTCTGCCAGTACCACACTGTCTTGATTACTGTAGCTTTGTAGCAAATTTTGAAATCTGGAAGTCTGAGTCCTCCCAACTTGTTCTTCTTTTTCAAGACTTTTACCTATTCTGGGATTGCATTAAATTTATGTCAGTATATCACCAGACAGAAATCCAACGGTCTCTTCCAGAAACTTCTCTAAATAATAAACATGTCCTTTCATATTTGATCATTTTACTAGTACAAGCCATTTTCTTTTTTTTTTTGTCCCTAAACTCTGGGTAATCCCCTTCGTGGAATTAAAAGACTTTCCCAGACCTTTAGCTTACTTGTTTGACATGGTTTGTCACAGTTAGTTTCATATTTCATTAAAAATCTAGCCTTTTCTATATATGACAACCCACAGCTAACATCATACTTAATGGCGAGACGCTGAAAGCTTTTCATGTAAGATCGGGAACAAGACAGGGATGCCCACTCTCTCCACTGTTATTCAACATAGTACTTGAAGTCCTAGCTATGGCAATCAGACAAAGCAAAGACATACAAGGCATCCAGATTGGTAAAGAAGAAGAAGTCAGATTGTCACTACTTGCGGATGACATGATATTGTACATAAAAAACCCTAAAGACTCCACTCCAAAACTACTAGAACTAATATCTGAATTCAGCAAAGTTGCAGGATACAAATTAACACACAGAAATCTGTTGCTTTCCTATACACTAACGATGAACTAACAGAAAGAGAAATCAGAAAAACATTTCCATTCACAATTGCATCAAAAAGAATAAAATACCTAGGAATAAACCTAACGAAGGAAGTGAAAGACCTGTACTCTGAAAACTACAAGACACTCCTAAGAAAAATTAAAGAGGACACTAACAAATGGAAATGCATCCCATGCTCTTGGCTAGGAAGAATCAATATTGTCAAAATGGCTATACTACCTAAAGCAATCTACAGATTCAATGCAATCCCTATCAAACTACCAACAGCTTTCTTCATGAACTGGAACAAATAATTCTAAAATTCATATGGAACCACAGAAGACCCCAAATAGCCAAAGCAATCCTGAGAAGGAAGAATAAAACAGGGGGAATTGCGCTCCCTGACTTCAAGCTCTACTACAAAGCCACAGTAATCAAGACAATTTGGCATTGGCACAAAAACAGACCCACAGACCAGTGGAACAGAATAGAAAATCCAAACATTAACCCAAACATATACAGTCAATTAATATTGGATAAAGGAGCCTTGGATATACAATGGGGAGATGACAGCCTCTTCAGCAGCTGGTGTTGGAAAAACTGGACAGCTACATGTAAGAGAATGAAACTGGACTACTGTCTAGCCCCATACACAAAGGTAAACTCAAGGTGGATCAAAGACCTGAATGTAGTCATGAAACCATAAAACTCTTAGAAAAAAACATAGGCAAAAATCTCTTGGACATAAACATGAGCGACTTCTTCATGAACATATCTCCCGGGCAAGGGAAACAAAAGCAAAAATGAACAAGTGGGACTATATCAAGCTGAAAAGCTTCTGTACAGCAAAGGACACCATCAGTAGAACAAAAAGACATCCTACACTATGGGAGAATATATTCATAAAAAACGTATCTGATAAAGGGTTGACATCCAAAATATATAAAGAATTCATGCACCTTAACAAACAGAAAGCAAATAATCCAATTAAGAAATGGGCAGAGGACATGAATGGACACTTCTCTAAAGAAGAAATTCACATGGCCAACAGGCACATGAAAAGATGCTCCACATCGCTAATCATCAGAGAAATGCAGATTAAAACCACAATGAGATATCACCTCACACCAGTGAGGATGGCCAACATCCAAAACACAAACAACAACAAATGTTGGCGAGGATGTGGAGAAAAGGGAACCCTCCTACACTGCTGGTGGGACTGCAAATTAGTTCAACCATTGTGGAAAGCAGTATGGAGGTTCCTCAAAAAACTCAAAATAGAAATCCCATTTGACCCAGGAATTCCACTCCTAGGAATTTACCCTAAGAATGCAGCAGCCCAATTTGAAAAGGACAGATGCACCCCTATGTTTATTGCAGCACTATTTACAATAGCCAAGAAATGGAAGCAACCTAAGTGTCCATCAGTAGACGAATGGATAAAGAAGATGTGGTACATATATACAGTGGAATATTATTCAGCCATAAGAAGAAAACAAATCCTACCATTTGCAACAACATGGATGGAGCTAGAGGTTATTATGCTCAGTGAAATAAGCCAAGCTGAAAAAGACAAGTATCAAACGATTTCACTCATATGTGGAATATAAGAACAAAGAAAAAATACTGAAGGAACAAAACAGCAGCAGACTCACAGAACCCAAGAACAGACTCATAGTTACCAAAGAGAAAGGGACTGGGGAAAATGGGTGGGAAGGGAGGGATAAGAGGGAAAAAGGGGCATTACGATTAGCAGACGTAATGTTGGGGGGGCATGGGGAGGGCTGTACAACTCAGAGAAGACAAGTAGTGATTCTATAGCATCTCACTACGCTGATGGACAGTGACTGTAATGGGGTTGGTGTGGGGGACCTGATGAAGGGGTAGTTTAATAACCATAATATTGCACATGTAAACGTACATTAATGATAATAAAATAAATTATATTAAAAAAAGAAACCTAGCCTTTCATTTTAACTCACCTTTGGGTTTCCCTTGGAGTCAGTCGCAATAGGTCAGAAAAGAAGATGTTAATATATGGCTCTGAAGCCCACTACCAGGGTTTCTGCTTCATGACTGTGTTGCCTTGATTTGAGACCTTCAAAGATAAGAAGAATAAAGGAAGAACTATAGCAAATCCAGCTCAGATTCTGTTATGTTACTAACAAGCATCCTGAAAATACCAAATTTATGTGTGCAAATCCTGGCCTTGCACAGGCTGCTTTGTCTCTTGGAGAAACCTCTTGACAGCTTGGGGTCTTGAAAGTCATTGGGTTGCAAAGGGGAATGGTGAGCAAGGAGAAGCTCTCTTAATAAAGCCTGATCTTCTTTCATCTAGAAGGCCACCGTGCCCTTACTGTCTGTCCTGTGTCAGCAGAGACCCCAAGACAAAGCAGGATGCCTCACCAGGATGCTGGAGTAGCCGAGAGGCAAGCCCAGGGGGTAGGACAGAAGGGAGCAGCAAGTAGAGAAAATTAGCCCTTGTGAAGCAAGTCTCCTCCCCTGCCTCTGCTGTGTTGGATTCCAACCGCAGCTATGAGGCAGTTGTGCAGAAATGGGAGGGCTTGCTGGCTGGAGGTCACCTAAAATAGAAGATTCAAGAATGCTAATGTGCAAGGAGTGATGATGAGGTCCAGAATATTTAAAAAGAGGGCCATTATCATAGTCAGTGTCAGGAAGGAACACACCCACCCCAGCCCTCCAGTACGGTTACCCAGAACAGCTGCAGCAGGAACAGAAACAACGAGGGGCTCTGACTCTGGGAGAGTTCCTTCCAATCCATGGTTTCGCCTGAAGGCCCTCACCCTCCCAAGCCAGAACTGCACCTTCGTGGACTCGTCCTGACTCTCAGCCTTCAGGAGGGCAACTGCAGCCCCACCTGAGGAGACTGACTCAGAGCCCCTGAAGGTGGGGCCTTTTCTTTCCCTGAAGCAGTACCCTCCCCTTAGGGAGCATATTCTCTCTCCCTGGGACCAGCTGGCCCTGAGCAAAACTCAGATGCTTGATTCCGGTGCCTCTTCTGCTGCCCAGCTACTTCCCCTTTTTAGGGCCTCCGTTTCCTCAGTGAAGAAGTTGGCCTCAGTCAGTTGTGAAGTTCTTTGCACGTCACGTGTCCCCCGGCTTGGACAGTATCCAGCTCAGCATCGATGCCAGTTATTGCCTGGATACGCCAACAGGCTTGACTCACACCATTAGCTTCTGACTAGCCCCTACTTTACCCTTCAGAACTTGCTCATCCTGTGTCCCTCAAACCACTCCAATTAATCAGTATCTAGGTTTTCTCCACCTTGTGGTGCCTATAAATGGGTTATCCAGACAAGAAACAAATCATAATATAACAAATATACTGCTTTTTTTCAGGATTATGTCTCTGAGAGCCATGTACCTACATTATGATTGCCGTGCTTCACTGAGTGAATAGGAGTAATTTGAAAATACTTAGAAAAACCCAGATGGATTTATTAGGGTATTTGTCATGGACTTTGAGAATACTGAGTCCCAAATATCAAGTATGGCTTCTTAAACAGGAAAGTTCTAACATGAGCTAAGAATGCCAATCATACATATATGCCAAGACACAGAAAAGAGGTCGGAGTGGATTTGCCGCTAATACAATGCAGTATTCTGCAATGCCAGGCACACTTCCAGTCCAAGAACTAGCACTGTCACTGGAATGTAATCCCTTCTCATGCCTCTCCAAGAAATATCAGGCTTCAGAAATAAGCAGCAAATAT
Source organism: Smutsia gigantea (assembly GCA_032199065.1). Lineage (NCBI taxonomy): Eukaryota > Metazoa > Chordata > Mammalia > Pholidota > Manidae > Smutsia > Smutsia gigantea. The sequence continues at coordinate 314,717 of JAVSCE010010271.1, forward strand.
AAGCTGAGAGGGGAATGAGGGAGGGATGAGGGAAGGGAAGCTTATAATGTTCCATGCCTCTGTATTTCCATGCAAGAAAGAACCTGCCATTCCTCCTTTCGTAATCTAGTTAACTATTTTTGAGAGCCTTTCAAATGCCAGACTCTGTTCTAAACACCAGGAATACTGCAGCAAAAAAGCAAACAAAAACCCCTCCCCTCGATCAAACATTCTAATTGAGGGAGGTAGAAAATAACCACAACACACAAAATATATTGTGTGGTGGAAGTACCATGGAAGAACTACAGCAGGAACAAGGCCTAGGAATGTCAGGAGCATTGTCCTTTAATTTGGCTTGTCATTGTAGGCCTGGGTGAGAAGTAGCAGCTGAGTAAATCCTCAAGGGAGGTGAGGGAGTGAGTTGTATGGACTTTTGGGATAAAGTGTCTAGGAAGCAGAAACAGCAAGTACAAAGGCCCTGAGGCAGGAGCATGACAGTATATGAGGATCAGCAAGGAGACCATGTGGCTAGGTTAGGTGTAGGGATTCAAGAGGGATCCTGGTAGTAGATGACAGAGAAATAAACAAGAACCAGTTTATGCAGTCTTAATACCTTTCAAAAATGTTTGGTTGTTACTTTGAGTGAAACGGGGGCCTTTGAGGGATTTAAATAAAGGAGAGAGGTGATCAACTTTTAAACAGGATCTCTCTTGCTGTGAGGTTGACAATTGACTAAAGGCAGCAGGAGCGGAAAGACCACTTGTGAGGCTGTTGCAATATATTGCAGGAGAGAGATGACAGTGCCTTAGAGCAGGGTTAGGGGCAGGACAGTGGTAGGGACTGTTTACTTGTGGCCTACATTTTGAAGGTGGAGCTGACAGCATTAGCATCTGGGTTAGGCAAGGGGTAAAAGAGAGAGAGAATCATCAAGGTTGGCTCCAAGGTCTCCAGTCTGAGCAGCTGAGGTGGAGAAACCTCTGGTAGGAGCAGGTTTGGGGAGAGGGAACAGCAGCTCAGTTTTGGACTTCAAATCTAAAACATTTTTTCAACTTTCAAGTGGAGAGGTTCACTAGGCAGTTAGATATATATGCCATTGCCTGTGAGGATGAAAAAATTGTTAAAGAATAGTCTTAATGATGAGACTATATGTGGGAATTGGAGGTTGAGTTAGATGTAAAAAGTATGTATTTCTCAATTATACCTGCATTCACTCACTCATTCATTCACTTACTCACTTAATATCCACATGGCCCAATCTCTTTATGAAGTTGCCTGCAAACAAGCAAAGGTTAGCAACTAAAACTGAACTTAAAAGCAAGCCAGTCTTTACTTTTGATTAGAGAAGAGAACCCAGAAGATCTCAGCAGCAACCCCCAACCAGACTTGCCTTTCTGGCTCCTAGGGAGGGAACCACGGCCTGGAAAATATGCATCCATTCATTCTCTCACATGGAGATTTTCTGGTGAGCAAATACCCACTTTATTATATGATATAGTGGTAAAGAGAGATAGTGAACCAATATTTACAAGTAGCTCAGAACTGCTACGGCAATTACAGAATGTTTTGCTCTGAAATGGAGGTTCTCAACACTGGCTATGCATTAACATCACAGGGTTTTTTTTTTTTTAAGTTCTGATATCCATACCCACCTTAGATAATCAGATTTAATTGATCCAGGGTAGGCCTGGTTATTAGTAGTTTTTAGAAGCTCCCCTACATGATTCTAATGTGTAGCCAGGATTAGAGCAAATCACTTCCCAAAAGCTCTGCCTCCCAAAACCACTGGGGATTAGGGCTTCAATACATGAATTTTGGGAAGGGACACAAATACTTAGTCCATAACAGACAGTAACCAACGGTAACAGACAGTAATTGTAACTACAAAAGGATTAAAGTGTTCTCTTTCTTTTTTTTAATGTACATTTAGGCCTCATATGTGGCTTTCAAAGATCACGCAGGCCAAAAAATGTCGGTTAAATTTCTTAACCCTGTCACTTGTACCAGACCAGTCTTTGCCTATTCCTTCCCTTTTAATTCCAAGGCCCTTTTTGCCATTGTTTATTTCTCTCCATTACCATCCAAAGAGGAAGGATGTTTTTCCATGAATATGAAATGTCCCAAGGACACCAACAACAAACAGAATACAGGAGAAATGGCCACACGCCAAATCCCTTTCTTTGGGAGTAGCTCTAGTGGAGTATCTATCGCCCCCTGGTGGCAAAATAACTCTTTCTCTCTGCTTTTATTAGTGCTTATTTTAAAGCTGTTGTGTATCAATTGTATAAAGGAGCAGACAGGAGAATGGCATGTATTTTTTTCCCAAGAAAAAGATCAAGCCAGAGTTAAGTGAGGCATTGATTATTTTGGCAAATGGTTGCACTGATTTCCTTCAGCTAGACAGGTCACATGTTTGACATGTTTGTGTCTTTGAAGCAAGAATAAGGTTAAGGTCAAGTTTTGATACAACGCCCATGTTCTCACTTTTTAATTACAAAATTAAAATTAAAACAGCACTCACAAGGACAGACAGGACATTTCACAGATCTCACTGTATTAAGTGTATTCTCTTTCTTTAAGAAGTGTTCTAGTAATTTGGGGGGAAAAAAAATCAAAGGCCACTGTTCCAACTGTGGGTAAAGCTGAACCTACCAAATATTAGATCAGTAAAAAATTCTTTAAGCGCTGACAGCAAACTCACTTTTCTGCTATTGTGCTACCATTGATTCTGCTCATGAAACAGAACTTGACATTGTATATTGGTAGGTTAATATGGAGGGGAAAAAATCCTTGCTTCATAAGATTTTAATTTTTATGGCTTTTAGTTATTTTAATATAAACTTGGAAAAAGAAAGGAAATTTAAAATTCAGAGAAAACAACCTGGCTGAATTAAATATATTGGTTGGTTGGGTCAGTGAGAGTTTCAGTGCCTGCCAAAATTGATTTTCAGCAACATGCAGCATTTTCAGTGAAGAGAAGGTGGTGGTAATAAATGGGTTTAGCATAGTTTTAAAGTTTATTCCAGACATACTATAAGACTTGGAGCATAACTGATTAATTCTGCTTTAACACATTGATTGATTTCTTAAAAATGCATCTGGCTTAAACCTATTACGTCCAAGGCTGTATGCTCAGCATTGGGAAATAACCTCAGCAACCACCCCTCCCTTCAGAAATATAATAAAGGCTCCTGTAATGAATGACTTCTTCTTGTGGAATACATTCTTCGAAACAGATCCATCCCATCGGGAGGTGGACTATGAAGTGAACTTTGCATTGACCTGAAAGAGTGAATTCACTGTAATTCTAGCTTGGCCAAGAAGCACTTTGGCAACTTTGGAAGAGAGACAGTGTATAAACCCAAATAATGAATATGATTATGAACCAGATCAGAACTATACAAACACACCCTTTTCACAAAGGCAGGGTTTTGATGTATCAATCCCCAGATCCTTCTTTGCCAGAGGATAATTCAATGAATACCGACACCAGAAGCCTCTGATTGCATGTGCATGAGATCTTGGTCTCCAAATCCCTTAAATAAATGTCACACCCTTGCACGTATGTTGGCTGGCTTTAAGGCACCAAGCTCCACTAAATTTCAAGGTGCAATGGAGATCCCACCCTGCAAGGTGCACTGGAATGCTTATGAACCACTTGCCTCATCCTGATCAGGGGTTTAGAGGAAAATCAGCAAAGCATCAAAGCAGGTGCAACTCGAATCTTCTGATGTCTATGGTCTGGGGTGGGGCAACAACTTTTATGGGTCTGGGAGCACTCTTTACAGGCATCTTTCCCACTCTGAGGTAGATGCAGGCTCACACACTAAGTAGTGGTCCTATTCAGTCTTCTGTCTTTCCATTCTATATTTTCTTGGTGTAGTTAAGTCATAGGAGAAATAGGACCAAGAGATACATAGTCTGTAAATGATGAGATCATGGGTGGAGTCTTAAAGTAAATGCTAAAGAAATGAATACCTGGAGACCCTGAAAACCATCTGCCCTTAAATAGCAGCCTATTCAGGAAAGGGGGTGTTGAGTTCAGGGGATTAATCTGACATTTGTAAGGTTATCAGGCAAGAATGGAGTCCATTTGGGCACCACTTTTTGCACAAACTGATCCAAAATAAATAACCAGCACAGCTGTGGTGCAGAAAACCTCCTGTGTAAATTATTTTCATGTGTGTGGCTTTTTAAAATGAATTTCCATCAATCTTTCCATGGTTTCTGGTCCACATTAGTCCTGACTATAACTGTATTTTTCCAAAAAGTTGAGGGAGGTGACTATCTATCAGGGACCATCTCTATTATGGCTTTTTTTTTGTTGCTGGCTTTTGTTTTGTTTTGTTTTTTTGCTTTCAGGTTGGGCTTGAAGCTGGCCCTGTATTTACTCAATACTCCTAATATGCTGCAGCAGTTGGTTTGGTTTGAAGCAATGCAAGTGATTAAATTTGGGTAGCTTCCCACCTCTCCCACTCTATCTCCCTCTGCCTCCCCTCCCGACACTCAGAATTCTTGGCTTTACTATTTATAGTACAGGGCAGCTCTTGCTTCTCCCACCCACCCTGCTCCAATTTGAAACACATGCAGGGAAAGAGAGGAAGGGGAGTTTGTGGGAGGAGAGGTGGAAGAACCACACCCATTTCAAAGCCACCATCCCAGCCTGTTTGCATATGGTTAAACACCCAGAAAGAGAGTTTGCTGGGATTCACTTGTGTGTATATCCATGTTCACTGGTCCAAGTACACTTTAGTTTCATATTGTCTGACTCATTTGACTTTGGCATAAGTCAGTTTCATGATCACAATGAAGAAAAAACCAATAAAGGTAAATGCCTTAAGTCATAACCTTTAATGCTTGAAAAAAAAGAGAAGAGAAAGGGAAGAGTAAAACCTTCCTCTTATAATTTTCTCAGGAGTTATCACATTCTGAAAGTCCTGCACCTGGCCCTATAAAAACCTAACTCCCAAAGGCGGGACCTCATAGCAAACACCACACACATACACACAAACACACATGCAAGAGAAAAGGGATGAAGGTCCAGTGGTTTATGCTTTTAAGCCACTTAAACATTTTTCTGGAAGGTAAGAAGGTAAGGAATCTAAAAGAAAAAAATTTCTATAATAGTATTTTGGCAAACTGTCTGCACTATAAACTCTATATACATAGGCAACTGTTGGCTTGTGCCAATTTTGCTTAACTAAAAATGACTTGGATTAAATGTTAGGGACGGATGTTTGGCAATGGCTAAGCCTATGTTCTTTTTACCTTTTAAAAAGAATCCTATCGGAGGATAAAGAGGTCACTCATATGGCTTCTGTGCTGTGTATGGAAATTCAGCAGTTGCTCCAGCTTCCTTTGTATCTTGTTTCCTTGAAACTTTAAGGTTTTGTACTTATATCTATGGCTTTTCCTTCATGTAAATAAGTTGCTGGAGTAATTTGTACAAAAGCTAAATAAAAAAAGCATATAATTGGTCATCATTACTGCCATGACAGTAAAAACTGGGGAGGAGGCAATGTTTGCTGTCAAAATGAGAAGCAAGAATCTGGGGGTCAAGCAGACCTGGGTTTAAATTCTGACTCTCTCATTTCTAGCTATAACCCTGGGCCATTTATTTAAATAATCTTCTTAAGGCTCAGTCTCCTAACCCATGGAATAGTATTGATAAGAGTGTGTATTTCATAAGAATGGCTAAGAATTAAAACATATACAGACCTCCCCCAAAAAACCGACATGCAATTTTAAATTCAGGGGGGAAATCAACCATGAGATTCTAAACTGGTTATGAACAATTTCTGCAACTCTACTCTTTTATATCAAGAAAATGGTTCTTGAATTCAATGTAGCGATTTAGAGATGGTATTAATTTCCATATTGTGCGCCACTCTCAAAATCTGCTGTGCAAAACCAAATCTAAAAAATACTAACAACCACTGAATATTCCAGTCCACTTTTCAGGAAATGACATAGTTACAAACATATAGCAACCAATTAACTTCAGCCAAGGATAAGAAAAATAAAACTACCATGTGTATTTCTGTTTATTAATATCTGCTATTCAGACAAAGAGCCCTCCTCTGGGGTTTGGACGATTTCCAACAGGAAGACCAGGCCAGTCCTCAAAAATGTCAAACCACAAGGGAGTTTCCAAAGTTGATTGATAACAGCTGATCACACATCCTACCCATCCATGCCCTCCTTTCCCAGCCACACACAAAAAAGAAAGAAAGGAAAAAATATTCACAAAACACAAACTCTGTCACTTGAATGCACCTTTTGTCAAGTCCAATGTACCATCTTCTTTTTCTCCAAGACCCATTTGGAATGTCAAGAAACTTAACGTTCCAAACATGCCCTAGATGTTAAGTCCAGAAGCAGATAATGTTGAAAAGCTGGAAGACTGAAATATTTATTCTTATGAAAAAGCAGCAAACTGAATCCTAATCTTCAAATTAGTTTTGTCTCTGAAAGGGTTTCTTGAAATTCTTATACAACGCTTATGATTTTTCAAGTATGGCCAATAAAATGTGATCCATAGTTTTATCTGAGGAACAAAGAAAATAAAGTCCTGAAAAAAGTCAAATTCATAGGGACCTATCCATTTTCATCAGTATTCAATATTCTTAAGAAAACTTGCTATTTTAGACTCCTTTATAAAAGTCATGGTGTTTTGGCCCTGAAGTCAAGATGTACCCTGTGAAAGACATTTGATCATAACCGCATATTTAATTCCACATTTAGCTGTTTCCTACAATATTAAATCAAAATCAAGGGGCATATCATTGAAAGTGATGGATTTATCACTTTGATAGAAGTTCAGGTTTTTTTTTTTTTGCTTAGTTTTTCCACATAATCAATGCGCCTTCCGTGCTTCAAACATAATTAGGGCCCTGAAAGGATATATACCAATCTATATTATAGTTCTTCAAAAGAATCTGGTAAGAACTATTTAAAACTCCCTCCCCCATAAATGGATTTTCAGTGGATCATTTTGCCCCCACATATTGACCACACGTGTGCGAAAGCTGGCCCAACCATGCATGTCTGAGCACACTCAAATGCTCATTGCCCTCCCTCCTGTGTGTGCTCTTGGTTTAGTGTGATGTCCTATACTATCATTTGACAAAATAATTATTTCTAATTTTGGGGGGGCATAGACCACCAGTGATCTTATCACACTGAGAAGCATTAATATTGAAGACTTGTTTAACCTAAAGCAATCATGGGATAGTTTCCTCTTCCTATTTACAAATTTAAAAGCAATACCATTCAACTGTCTTCCAACCTTTTTACTTTTTATTCTATATGTTTACACTGTTTGAAATTTTTTAAGTAACTATGTAATCATAATTAGTGCATTAATTAAAATAATGTAAAATTATTACCAGTACTATTATTATATGACCTATACAAATACCTAGTATATAATTAAAATTTTTAAAGTATCAATGAGGGGCATATATAATACGTATGCTGAGGATAACTTCTGGGGGCTATTGATACACTAGGTCACATTCTGCTTATGTGATCTATTGCAGTTAATTAAAGTGGGTGTATTTTACTTCTCATTTGTAAAATGAGGATGGTAATGGATAACCTTATTATAAGAATCAGTGGAAGTCAAACAGGACACATTTCTGGTTTTTGTTGTGCAATCAGTGGCAGATATTATCACTGCTCCTAGTGGTAGGCATTATATTATTCCCCATTGTTCCTGGTGGTCTCTGATTCCCTAATAACCATCTGCATAATGATTAATTTTTAAATTCAATGTAAAACTTGCTAGTCTATCAACTGGATCTTTACAATATGGACTCCTATCCATCATTTGCCACCATTCCTTTGCTTTGCAATTCTTCAAAGACTGCTAACAGCTTGAGTGATCCAGCCCATGGATATAGTCAGCACCTTTAGATGTCATTTTCTTGGACAGGAAAGCCTTTATCATTTTTATTCATTTTTCTGTCTGGTACATAAATAAGATAAAAATTGCTCAACCTTAGAGAATTATTTGGATACACTCTTGTCCTCAATTAAATTAAAAACAAGAAATAAAAGCAAAAATACCTATCAGTTGATTTCCAAATGGCTAGTTTCTAATAATGTTCACTAATGAAAACTAAGTTTAATCCATGTGTTCAAATAGATTCACACAATCATTGTTTTTGTTAATATCCAGAGAGCCTAGTCAATATTTATTTTTCAACAATACTACTCTAGGTCACACTCCAAAGTTTACTTTCATGGTGAGTATTAGATTTCAACATATAGTTCAAAAAGGTTAATGTGCTCTCTGAAATATATTATTAGGTGAAAGGTCTTGGAGAAATAATTAAATGGAATAACTTGGCAGGTGGCTGCATTTCTTCACTGAAGGATATGCAGTAGCACATCAAGATACACGAATAACCTTCACCTTCACAAACAAGAGTTTGTACACAATTCAATACTTAATTAGAAAGGCTGCAATTAAGCTGTGAATGTGTTTGGAGCTTTGATATGCATTAACTTGGAAGAAAGGAGAAAAATCCCCAGAAACTTCAAGAGAAAAAAAAACAATTGGAATGGTACAACAGGACAATGGAGAGCTTTCGCAGAAAAAATAATGGAAAATAGTTGTCTCTAATAGATGCCTCAGAGAAAAGCACCTTAGATACAAATAATTGTAATAATTGCATGATTCTATCAATAGCACTTTCAAAGGAGTCAAACTCTTTTGAAGGTACCAAATTATTTGTATGGTATTTTTATTTCTTATTTGCAGCATAATTATCATCTAGTCACTGCTATATCTACCTGTAGGGCAAACTGATATTTTGCTTAATGTAACATTTCCTCTTTTTGGAAAATTTCTTGAAATATAAGAAAAAAATACAAACTGTGCATCAATATATCTACATTGAGACTTTTGGGAGGAAATTCTCATGGAAGTGTTACAAGGAGTTTCTAACACAAGCACTGCAAGTATTACAAGAGAATCTGGTTCCAAGATTGTACTCGAAGTCTAAAGCAGGTATTGACCTATATTTATGATTTGGCAGCTTTTATGAATTTATACTTATAATATGTGCTCTCCAAATTCTCACATACACACACACACACACATATGTAAGTACATACATGTACTATTTACTATTATGCACTTTCAAGTTTGTTTTGGTGCTTAAAACTATTTAAAAAATGCTCATTACTAATATTTTATATACAAGCCCTTAATTTATATAATGCTCCCATGCATTAGTTACAAGTTAAAGTCTCAGACATACCATTTGCTTATTATAGCAGATAACAAAAGTTAAGAAAGAGGAAAGTTATTCCAGTGTTAATTATTATTTACATGGTACAAAACACAGCATATTTCATGAGTCACTTGGGTCTTCTACACAGTAACGTAGTATTTGCCAGAATCTACTCTAACTTCCAACGTATGTTAAATGTTGCCCACAAAGAGCTGAAAAGTAATTGTGTTCCTAACAGTGAAATTTAGGAATTGAGAAGAACCAAGAGGATGTCTGATGTGTCTTCTGATTCTATAATAATTAAAGCTATTAATTTTCATTTCTGAGCTTTCATGGTGGTCTTTCATGATCCTCGGAAGATAAAGCTGACTTGATTTTACTTAGTTACTTCAGTTCTCGTCAGATTAAATAGAAGACTTTTTATCAGGATTGTCTTCTGCTCAGTGAGACTGGTTCTCCTCCAACACACACTCATATGCACACACACAGCCACAATATTGTAGCACGCTTTCAATCATTTTGTTTGAATGACCGCAAACAAATTATTCCAGGTGGGATAAAAATGAGTAATTGGAGCTTGCTTAAATAAACTCTTTTTTCTCACTGTCCTCACAGAGATTGGTAAGGCCAGGCACATGTTCTCTGGATGGATCTCTGTGAAAAGCAGTAAGGCAGTAAAAGGTTGAAAGTAGGTAAACTAGACATGAATGCAAATGTTTAAAACAGCGGGTGAGGGGTGAACCTCAGCTCTAATCCTGACCTTAGGAGAGCAGGAACAACAATTCTGTTTATAGCAAATCTGAGACCAACACACAGGAAAGGAAAGCATCCTTGACAGATGAGTTCTATGTAAGCCCAAAGACAGTAGAGCGTGTACCACTGAGGGCTGAGCTCTGTGCCTGTTCTGTTCCAAACACACTAACTCATATCACCTGATACGGAAAAGCATTCCAAAGTAATGAAAGGGCTAAAGGAGAGAAACTTTTGTAAATGCAGTTTTGTTATTTTTTAATTACTAGTAAAAACTAAACTTAAACACCAAAAAAACTGCTTAGTAATTATCCTAATTTAAGTAAGAGTAGTTACTAAGTATTCTAACTTGTAAAATGGTACCTGAAAGTGCATGAATGTGCTTGAAAATGGTTTGTTGTCTTTCCCTGTTTTATTAGCCCTAGAATCCTGTTTCATTCATTCTTTAAATTTAAAAAAAAGTTAATTTTTTACTAGAGGCAGAAAGATTTAAGATGACCCCTCTAGTCATTTTTTGTTTTTTGTATTCCTAGGTAGTTCACAGTAATTTAAAATTTTTCAAAGTCCGACTGATAGATATTTAAATTAGAATCACTTAAATAGTCGGTTGTTACACCTTCAAAATAGAGCAGGAGAGTCTGAGCCATGAAGTGAAAGTAAGCCCCTGGGAGGGATCTGGCTCTGAGGATTTGGTCCCTAGGTCTATTCCATTTTATGCATCAATAATATTTGAAAGCCAATCAGCCTAGAAATAGAGACATTCCTTGAATGTTATGCATTCATGTATTTATTTATTTCACAAATATTGCAAAGCACCAACCATGATCCTACTACTAGTTAGATAATGGGATTTTAAAAAGGAGTTAAGTGTTTAACAGTGTGTGTGGGGGTGTATGTGTGTGTGTCTGTCTGTGTAGGATGATGGGGTTAGTGTGACAAGAGCATGTAGAGATGCATTTCAGGGATCAACCAAGGTAGCTATAATTATCTGAATTAACTATGTCAAGTTTTCCTACAGGAACCGCCTATGACACATACGGGGCTGTGTATTCCCAGTGATGCTCACTCCATCTCTCATTTACCACTTACTCAATTGGGGAGGGGTGTGAGGGATGAGTGAGATAGAAACTACTTTTTTATTATTTAGATTGACTCATAAATGAGACAGGAGAACAAGGGCAAAACTAGGAGGACCCAACCCTTCTAAATAACATATTGGGAGTTGGCTTTCCACTTGGCCTACCCTAAGTGAACTCTTCATGGGTGAATTCTGAGATCTGATCTCTCTTCAACCTTAATCTCTCAAAAGCATTCAGTCCTATTGCTACATGAGACATTGGACTGGAGAATAAAAGACAAGCACATCCTTGGCACAGAATCAAGAATTAGGAAAAACTCTAAGAGTCCAAGGTCATGCCAGCAGGTCAACAACTGATAGATCCCATTGACGGGAACCACTGCCAGGGGATGGCATGCCTGTAGGTAGACATGGCCTTTGAGAAGGACTGAATTTTTGCACCTGTTAGAAAAATTTCTATATACCAAGCATGTGCTTATGTTCCAAGTACAAAATATACCAATGATAAACTAGAATACAACTTCTACTGCTAATTCCAGTAATACTTTCCACCATAAGAGCTGTGTAATTAGTTCAGGAATTCTTTGATGTGAAGCAGATGAAAATTCAGAGAAACATTTCCAAAACGAAAGTGAGCTGTGATAGAAATTTTATTGGCCAGTGAGAGGAAAAAAATCTGTTAAAATAAATGGCCTAGGGACTCTTTCTTCATGGTAATCAGCTGTGTAAGTTTAAATAGAGTTCAATGTTATTTTTTTAACCTAAATTATAAAATCATCTGCCATGTGAAGAGTGTCATCAGGAGATAATGTGAAGCAGAGGCTATTACTTGGCTTTCATATCTACTTAGGTTGCAAATAAATAAACTTCTTCTTTAAAATACAAAAGAATCCCATCCAGCTTATTCCCAATACATTTTCCACCTGTTAAAGACATGGATGACTGGGGAATCTCTCTTTGCAGTGGGAAAGCCCAAAAACTTTCAGAGTGGGTTAAAAAATAAATCAATGCCAATTTGTCATTTCTACAATAACAGAGAACATGTAAGTGAATATAGGGATCTGAAAGAAAAAGGAAATATACTTTCAACTGGGCTGCAAATATACGTTTCAGTTGATTGATCAACAAACTCATCACCCAAAGTGGGTGACTGAGGACCCAAAGCATTCAGCTTGGGAAGTGAAGGTTTGAGAAAGGAAATTTGGTCTTGATGAGATGAAATATGAGGGGTCTTGCCTCATGCCATTAACCCATGGGCACCTTGGGTGGAGGTAATGAGTACTCTTGACTCCATGGTGTTGGTGTAAACAATCCCCTGGGCTTAAGGATCAGCCATTTAAATAAATTCAGGAGGCTATGGGCTAGAAGTCTGGTCTACTTTTTAAACAATGAGGGTATACAGATCACAAAAGGTAAACCTGATATAATGGGAAGAAAACAAGAGGAAATGGTGCAGGGTAAACTGGAAGGGAGGGGTTAGAAATCCTGAAATCTAGTTTTGAGAAAGAACTTCATCCATTTTAAACCAAATGGACAATTCTTACCTTATAAAGTTAGTATGTCATTGTTTACCTGAGGTTACAAATATCTATTTTTTATAAGACACTTTTAATTTTCAAAGTTACAGTCAATTTTAATGTATCTGTGTAAATGATTGGAAGTTGAGTTGAAAACTTGTCCTACTAAGACTTTTTTCATTTACCTTTTAAACATTAAAAATGTTACAGATTTATATTTATTACATTTTACTAAATCCAGGATTAAAAATATTGATAGTTAAGAGAAGAATGTATAAATATCCTTAGTATAGAGTGACCTGGACTAGAATTCAAACATGTTGCTATTAATTTCCTAAGTGAATAAATACTGAAACTCAAGTTCATTATGCACATTATTATGTGAAAGAAGTCAGTCTTAAAAGGCTACATTCTGTATGATTCCAACAATATAACATTCTAAAAAGACAAAAATATGGAGATAATAAAAGGGTCAGTAGTTGCCAGGGGTGAGGTTGGTAGAGAGGTAGAGATGAACAGACAGAGCACAGAGGATTTTTAGGGCAGTGAAAATACTCTGTATGATATAATGATGGATATTTGTCATTATACATTTCTACCAACCTACAGAATATGCAACACCAAGAATGAATCCTAAGGTAAACTATGGACTTCAGGTGGTTATGATATGTCAATGTAAGTTCAGTCTTGTTAAAAAATGTTCCATTTCAGTAAGTGATTTTGAGAATGGGGAAAGCTCTGCATCTAGAGGCAGAGGATATATGGGAAATATCTTTCCTTTCAATTGTGTTGCAAACTTCTCTAAAAAAAATTAAGTCTCTAAATAAAGAAATAAATGCAAAGGGGATGGATGGAAACAAGCAAGAAACAGATTGCATAATGCTGTTGTTTCAATCCATGAAGAGACATTCTAGATTTTCAGAGAATTAAAACACATCTACTCACAGATATTAGGAATGTGAGACCAAGGTTTTTTTGGCCTCATCAATTATCCAACACAGTGTCTCTAATTTGGGGCTTCATTCTTGCCATTGGTATAATACATACTGTAGTCATTGCCCTCTAAATTCGAATTGGAGCGCTAATATTCTTTTCATAGGCAGGCTCTTAGCCCTAATTGAAAAGCATATTTAAATAGAACAAATAACCTACACAACTTAAACTCTAAGAGCTGAGGTCACTAAAGCTCTATTTCCAATCATATTTGGACTCTTTACCTCTCTTTCTCCATGTCTAGTTCCTCAACATCCCAATTTCCCATCAGTTCAAATTCAACACCACATTATCCTTCCATCACAACCAGCTCTTTCCCAGAGACTCTCATATTTTTGTAAAGAGTGCTATCATTTTCCCTTGCTAAGGCTGCCTCCCTTAAGTAGCACCAATGCAGACACACAGACACACACACACACACACACACAGACACACAGACACACACACACACACACACACACACCAGCAAATACTCAACCAAGTTCTATTTATACTTCTTTTACTGTGTCTCCTAGATTTGCTCTCTATATCCCATTCTCAATGCCATCACTCTATTGTTAATAACCATATAACTGGTCTTGCCTCTAATCTCTCCAGCTCCTGTTGTCTCTGAGATTCTCTTAGCAAATCATTCTTCAGATATACCAGGCTTGTGACCTGATAATTCAGTAGTCTCCATTGCCCACAAACAAAATATCTAGTCTTTTCCACCCAGTTCTCTATTAATATATAATCACTTCTTTTTACCCAACTCTATAGCCTACACTGCCAACACTTTCCTTCCCAAGTACAATTTGTGTTTTTCCTCCCCCGTGCTGTGGCTTCAGCTACAAATACCTCTGCTTAAAATGCATCTGTCTCTACTTCATGGAATCCAGGTCGTCTTTAAGCCCCAGTTACACTAACCCCTCCTTCACGGAGTTCTGCTGTGGTCATTCAGACTGGCCTCCTTTCTTGAGACTCCCTTAGTGTTTTATCCGTATCTTTCCTACGGGACTTATCACATACCTCCCTAGATCATGTTTGTTTGTGAATGCACTTTATCACTCCTTCTCTTTAACCAGGTTGTGAGATTAGATCCTGTCTGATTGATTCACCTTGAAAGCCCCCCACAGTGTTTTACACATAGTAGGAACACAGTAAATATTTGATGGGCAAAGAGCAAGCAGCTCCATCAAAAGCCTAGCGCTGAAGACCTTTGATAAATTTCCCATTCCAGGCTAGTCCCATTCCAAACACCAAATATTTGACCCATATTCATGAGATTTTAAAGAATCACATGATGAAATTCTGGGTTATTATTATTGTTCTTTTGGACCATAAATAAAATAAGGATAAATAAAAATATTAGAACTTCCATAATAAAAAAATAAAAGGAATGAAACTAGTAGACATGATTGCAAGCAACTTGTAAAAGTGGAATACATAGTCAAAATTCACTATATGATTAAAATCCGGCAAAATAATTAGCTCATTTTCAGAAGTTCAAACTGAATCTCAAACAGGAAGAAGAATTTCATGTTTTTTATTGGTGCATATAATTAAATCTGAACTCTGAAAACTCCTTGTTAAATGGGTCATATCTGAGAAACTATAGTAAGTTAATTAAGTTTAAACTGCATATTTCCTCAGCCATACAAAAACTATTTTTATAAAATAAAATGTACAGGCAGGTTTTCATAAAATTTTGAAGATGTTCTCTTTTGAGTTCAAGTACAATGTGAATTACTTCAGCAGATTATTAATTAGCTGCCTATGGAATGACAGAACCATGTTTTTGGTGAATCAACCTGAGGCTTCTGTTCTTTTTTGGAAATGAGAATAGGAAAACTTGAAATTCTGTATTTGTTTGTATAATGCTGTGCTTTATGTGAGTTTTCCTTTTAATTTTCCAATTCCCAGTGAAAGAGCAATCCAATTTGAACCACTTATAAGGAAACTTATAAAGAATGCTCTAAAAATAAAATCACTGTCTAAGATTTTCTGAACACTTGATAGAGGTTGAGGGGCAGGTTAACTTACGTGTCAAACTACATTAAGCTGTCCACATAACAGATCCATCTTACATATGGGGAAAAACAGGTACAGTGCAGTTTACCAACCTCTATCTCTAACTGTCTCACACGGCAGAACTGTCTTCTGCTTCCATGGTCCTAATTTTGAATGAATAGCTCAGGAGATAATGCTGCATCTATCTCTAGAAATGCATTCCTAACTGCTTCCATCTTTAGAAATATATGCCTAACTGGTGGTTTAAATATACATCTATCAATTGTGGCAAAAGTTCCACAAATAGTAATACCTAGACTTTCATCTTGGTTCCATTACATAATAGTTTTGTGATACTCAAGAAGTCGCCTGTTATCTCTGCAGCACTATAAAATAAGGATAAGAATCATTCTTCCATACAGGGTGTGATAAGGGTATGTGACCACACACAGGCCGTATGTATGGCACAATGAACCACAGCAGCCCTGGGTCAGTTTTACTTCCTCTTGCAGGTGTACTTACTGTTGTGCTGTGGCTGTATTGTTATGGTTACTGCTGTTGTAAGGTCCAAATCCTTGATTTTACAGAAGACCAAGCAGTCCTAGAAGCACCAAGTAGCTATACCTTAATGACCAAGAGCATCTGTTCAGATGCCATACTGCCTAAGCTTGGATCCCAACCCCTCTGCTAACCACGTTTATGATCTCAGATAAATTAATATCATTGTTTTAATTCCCTCATTTGTAAAAGAGGTCTAATAGTAGTCACCACCTCACAGTGTTGCTAAGCAGATAAAGTGAGTTAACCCATAAAAAACAGTTAGATAGTGTTGAGTGCTCAATAAACACTCGGTTGCTATTAGTACAATATTATTATTACTGCCACCACCATTGTTATTATTAACAGACTGACCCACATTGCCTATTAAAATAGTGGTTAGAATACTGGTTAACATATGATAAACACTAAACATCAGCTATCTAAAGGTATCCAGGAGGGAAATGGCATGGTAATAATAATCTAAACTTTCACTTAAGTTCTTGAAAAAAAAAATCATTCCTTTAACCATGTGCTCTAGAAAAAAGGAAAACTACTTCAGTTTTGTTCCATACTCCAAAGTATGCTGAGCCCATTGCATTTCCTGCCCTGCAGGGGCTTTTGTCTTGCAGCAGGCTGACACACACACACACAGCCAGCTTGAGCCAGTTCTCACCTAACACTCAAGGCTGTGGCCCCATTCTCTTCTATGAAGCAAGCTGACTTCCAGAGCTCTACCTGATAAGAAACTGCTGTACTGATAAGGAGGTTCAGGAAATGGAGGTGAGAGATACTGTAACAAGAAATCAAAATGAGACCACTCTTTGTAACTGGTGTGGGCTTTGTCAGTGTGGCTGGAATTTGCCTTTCAGTCCACATCCTTTGTGAAGACCATCACTATGCATCTGCCACTGGGAGAGGCAAATGGAAAGAGATCATTACTGGGACTTTGTTTCTCTGTGTAAATTGGGAAAAAAGTTTAATAACCTGGAAATACATTGGGTGTGTAAATCCCATGAACATTCATAAAAGCATCAATACTGTTTGCCACATCTTTTCATTTAGAAGTGACCGTATCTAAAGAAATATTGCTGATACTATTTAGAAAGAAACTTCAAATATAAGGCAATAAGAAATTATAAAGATCATTTGAGCAGGGACATACTTTTGCATTCCCCTTAAAATGGTACAGCAATACTGAGACTGATCTGGTCTGGGCAAGACAGTACAGATTTGTTTCCCCCTGTTCCTCCCTGCTAAATACAGATATAGACACTGAAAGGAATCCAAGAAGCAACCTAAGGGGAACTGTGAAAGGTGAAAAGAGGAAGGAAAACTGGTGGGCAGCCAGTCCCTGAAGGAACAGCACAGCAGCTGGGCATCTCTCAGGCACATCTGCCCCACTCGCTCACCCAACAGAAGGAGGTAACCAAAACCCACTGTTTCCCAACCCCTGACCTAGCAACAGCAGGTAGTTCCAGTAGGCTCATATCATTCCTGAAGAGGAATCCCCCCAATGAAATGATGTGAGCTCAGCACTAGCAGTAAGAGGAGCAGATAGGGAGCTCTGCTAACAAGGGCCTGGCCCAGAATGCATGCTTCTCCTGCACCGGGCTGGAGAACCCATCCCACTCACAGAGACACTAGGGGGGGAGAGGGTACCAGCAAGGTATCCCACCTTACCATGAACCTGGCCTGGGATGCTTCTTTGCCCCAAAAGCCCCTCATCCACTCGGAGAAATTGGAATGTCAGGTGCACAGGTGGGATTGTGGAATCCCACCACAAGTGGTCTAGCTGGGTAGTGTCTTTGTCCCATGGGCCTAAGACTCCCCTGCCCCAAAGAGAGACAATGGGCAACTGAACAGCATCATCAAGAGGATCTCACTTTGCCCTATAGGCTTAACTTTCCCTCACCACCCAGCAGCAGTACCAGGTATCCTGGCTTGGGGGTGACCCTTCCCCCTCCTTAGGAAGCACCAATAGGGACCTTGGGAGCACCAGAAACACCAGATTAACCAAGAAGACCAAAATAGCACTGCAAAGGATCTGAAAATTAGATTGTTATTGCAACCAAGTCTGCAGAAGTCAGTCAGGTCCTGTGTGCTAAACCTAAATAGGATGACTGCCTAATAAAATAAAATAAAAGATGCAAATTGGACCCAGATTCTCCAAACATAAAAGCCAAAATGTCTAGAACACAATGAAAATTTCAACTATCATATGAAGAAACAAAAAAATAACCACTTAAATGGGAAAAGACAACCAACTGATGCCAACACTGAGATGAATCACATTGGAATTATCTGAAAAATCATCATAAAAATGCCTCAACAAACACTTGCAAATTCTCTTAAAACAAATGGAAAAATAGAAAACATCAGCAAAGAAGAATCTGTGAAAAAATGGGACTTATAGAACTGAAAACACAGTAATTGAAATTTTTTAAGAACTTGCTGACTTCTTCAAAAGGATAGTAGAGATGGAAGAAGACAATCAGTGAACTTCAGGACTTGTAGACAGATAAAATTTACTCAATCTAAACAACAGAGAAAACGTAGACAAAAACAGCAAAACAGTATCAAGGGCCTGTAGAGTAACAACAAAAGAACCAAAATTCATATAACCAGAGCTGCAGGATGAAAAGAGAAAGGGGAGCTAAAAGGGTATTTGAAGAAATAATGGCTGAATGCTTCCAAATTTGGTGAAAGACATAAACTTACAGATTTTAAAAGGTAAATGACTCACCAGAGAAGATAAACTATAAGAAATCCACACCAAGATGCAGCATGATTTAAGTTGTGAAAATTAACAGAAAAAAAAAGTCTTGAAAGTAGTCAGAGAGAAAGAATGCATTAGGAAACACCAATTTGAATGACAGCATATTTCTCATATGAAATCACAGAGTCCAAAAGGAAGTGGTAAACACAGGTACTGAAAGGAAATAACTATTAACCACAAATTTTATACACACTGCCAGACTTTTCTTCAGAATGAAAGTAAAAATACAAATATTCTCAGGTCACTAGCAGCTAAAGATTGGATAACAGAGTTCTTAAAGAAGAAAGGCACCAATAAAAAAATTTTAAAGATGAGGAAGGAAGAACAGCAGAAAAAAAATAGAATCATGGGCACAAAATACACTATTCTTCTACTTGTGGGTCCTACAAATTGTATTTGACGATAGAATCAAAATTTGTCATAGTATTTGATACTCAAGACAATAGTACTTAAAATAGAGAAGGTAAAGGAGGCAAAAAAGATTTCCATACTTCATTCAAAGTGATAAAATGTTGATAACAGTAGACTGTGCTAAGTCACACGCATATATTGCAATTCCCTGAGCAGCCACTAAGAAAATTATCCAAACAGATATATGCAAATTCAAAAACACCCTAAATAAATAAAACTGGAGAGCTAAAAAATGATTAAGTAACCCATAGGAAGGCAAGAATTGATGCAGAGGAACAAGAAACAGAAGTAAACAAAAACAAAAAAAGTAAAATGACAGGCTTAAGTTTTAACTTATCAGTGATAACCTTAAATATAGATAGTCTAAACCAATTAAAAGGCAGAGATTGGCAGAGTAGGTAAAAAAATTATGATCCAACTATATACTATTTATAAGAAACTCATTTCAAAATGATGACATAGGTAAATTGAAAGTAAAAGGACAGAAAACATATACAATGCCAATATTAATCAAATCTTTTTTAAAGTTGGAGTGGCTACATTAATATCAGATAAATTATACTTCAGAGCAAAGAAATTTACTAGTGATAAAGAAGGACATTACACAGTGATAAAAGGATCTATCCACCAGGAAGAAAAAACAATTCTAAGTGGGAACCCACTAATAAATAGTTTCAAAATCCATGAAGCAGAAACTGATACAGCTGGAAAAGAAACAGGCCCACAGTTATAGTTGGGAACTTCAACACCTCACTTGTAGCAAGTAATAGAACTACTAAAAAAAAAAACAACAGAAAGGAAAGAGAAGAAATGAATAACACTGTCAATTAACAGGGGCTAACTGACATATAGAGAACAATTCCCCAAACAACAACAGAATACATGTTTTTTTCAAGCACAGATAGAATATTCACTGAGAGAGTCCATATCCTAGGCCATAAATTACTCTTAAAAAATTTTTAAAGAAATTAAGACCAGATAGAGAATGTTGTTAGACCATAATGGAATAAAACTAGAAATAACAGAAAGACGACAGAAAAAAATCTATAAACACTTAGATATTACATAACATACTTCTAACTAGTCCACGGTTCAGAGAGGAAGTCTCAAAGGAAATTTAAAAAACATGTAACTGAATTAACATGAAAATAAAACACGTAAAAATTGGGATCCTAAGAATAGAGTGTTGTGAGGCAGATTTGCAGGACTAAATACTTAAAATAGTGAAGAGAAAAGATCTCAAATCACTAACCAGTTTCTACATCAAGAAACTAGAGATGGAAGATAAAAATGTACCCAAAGCAAGTATGAGGAAGGAAATAATATAGATGAGAGCAAAAATAAATGAAACTGAAAATAGGAAAAACAATAGAAAAGATGAACAGAAAGGTTTCTTTGAAAAAATTAAAAACTTGATATATTTCCAGCCCCCCCCCCAAAAATGAGAGAAGTCACAAATCACCAATTCAGGGATAAAATAGGGATACCACTACAGATTTGACAACTTAGAAAAATTGATCAATTCCTCAAAAACCACAAAATACCAAAACTTAACCAATACAAAGTAGATCATTTCAAGAGTATTATAATTACTACAGAAATTAAATTTGTTATTTAAAAGCTCCTGAAGAAAATCTGTGGACCCAGATGGTTTCACTGTAAATGCTATTGAAAGAATTAACACCAATTTTATAAAATTTCTTCCAGAAGATGAAAGAAGAGGAAACACATTCCAAGTCATTTTATGAGGCCAGTATGAACCAAGCTGATCACAAAACTGGACAAAAACAGTAGTAAAAACAAAAGTAAAAAACAAAACCAAAAGCTACAGACCAATATCCCTCATGTAAATGGAAGCAAAAATCCTCAACAAAATATTAGCAAATTGAACACCACAATGTATAAAAAGAATTATATACTATAACCAACTGGACTTTACTCTAGGTTTGCAAAGCTGTTTCAACACCCATTTGAAAAACAATGTAGTCCACAATATGAACAAGCTAAAAAAGAAAAATTATATGAGATTACAATAATTGACACAAAAAATGCATTTTATAAAATATAATCCATTCAGGATAAAAATTTTAAGCAAGTCAGGAATAGAAGGGAATTACCTCAACTTGAAAAAGCATCTATAAAACAACCTATAGTTAATATACTTAATGGTGAAAGATTGAATGTTTTCATCCTAAAATCAGGAGCAAGATGATGTCAGCTCTCACCATTCACTCAATATAGTACTAGAAGTTCTGGTCCATGAAATAAGGCAACAACAGAAAACACACAGATTGGAAAGGAAGAAATAAAACTGTTCCTATATGCAGATGACATGATTATCTACACAGAAAATCAGAAAGAATCTATACAAATCTTCTAGAACTACTAAGTGACTTCAGCAAGATCATGGGATTCTATCTAGATCAACACACAAAAACAAGCTGTATTTCTGTATGGTAGCAATGAATATGTGGAAACAGGAATTTAAAACACAGTACCATTTTCAATTATTCCAAAGAAAAATAAATGCTTAGGCATAAAGTTAATAAAACATATACAGGATTAGTATGCTGATAAAAAGAATCAAACATGACGTAAGGAAATGTTCATGGAAAGATATCAGTTCTCCCTAACTGATATGTAGCTTTAATGCAATTCCTATAAAAATCCCAGCCAAATTTTTTGTCGACATATGCAAGGGTTATTCTAAAATTTATATGAAAGGCCACAGATCCTGGAATAGCTTAAACAATCTTGCAAAGATGAGTAAAGTGGAAAGGGGATCACTGGATCTAATGTTTAGGTTTACTCTATAGCCACAGTAATCAAGATAATGTGGTATTGGCAGAGGGATAGACACATAAATCAATAAAACAAAACAGAGAATCCAGAAATAGACACACACTAATAAGTCTAAGTTTTGACAAAGTACAAAAACAATTCATAGGATTGTTTACAACGAAGAGTGATAGAACAATTAGACATCTGTTGGCAATAAATGAATCTCAACCTAAACTTCAGACCTTACACAAAATTAACTGAAGTCAATCATGGACTTAAATGTAAAACATACAACTATAAAAAGGTTTAGCAAAGGACATAGAAAGTTTTCAAGATCTAGGAATACTTAGATGACACCAAAAACATAATCCATAAAAGAAAAAAATTGATAAACTGGACTTCATCAAAGTTAAAAACTTTTGTTCTGCAAAAGATCCAGTTAAGAGGATGAGAACAAGCTTCAGACTAAGAGAGAATATTTGCAAACTAAAACAACAAAAGGTCAGTATCTAAAATATATAAAGAGCTCTCAAAACTCAACAGTGAAAAAGGAAATGATCACCTAAGAACATGAACAACCTGAGGGATACTGTGGTCTTGGAACTGTTCTGTATCTTGACTGCAGTGTGGATACACAAACCTTCACATATGATAACACTGGACAGACCTTGACATGCACACAGCCCTACACCTTATTACATATGACAATAAAAAGTAGGAAGTCTGAATAAATTCAATGGGTTGTATCAATATCAATATCCTGATTGTGATGTTGTTTTATAGTTTGCAAATATAAAAGGAACTCATACAACTCTGTAACAAAAAGACAAATGGAAAGAGGTTTTAAAATGAAAAGAGGACCTGAATAGGAATTTTTCCAAAGAACACATACAAATAGCCAACAGTACATGAAAAGATGCTCAGTATCATCAAGGAAATGCAAATCAAAACCACAATGATATCACTTCATACCTGTTGGAAAGTCTAGTATCAAAAAGACAAGAGGATGCAGAGAAAAGGGAACCTTGTGCAGTGTTGGTGGGGATGGAAAACTAGGGAGGTTCCTCAAAAAATTTAAAATAGAACTTCCTATGTTTCAGCAATCCACTTCTGGGTATTTATCCAAGGGAAATAAAAATCACTATCTTGAAGAGATATCTGCACCCACATTTTCACTGCAGCATTATTCACAATAGCCAAGACAATTTAGGAAACAACCCAAGTGTCTAGCAATGGATAAAGAAAATGTGACATATATACACATATATATGCAATGGAATATTATTTAGTCACACACAAAAAAAGATGAAAATCCTGGCACTTGTGACAACAGGGATAGACCTTGAGGGCATTATGCTAAGTGAAATAAGTCAGACAAAGAAAAACAAATGCTGTATGATCTCACTTATATGTGGAATTTTAAAAAAGCCCTCAAAGATACAGAGAACATATTGTAGGTTTCCAGAGACAGGGGTTGGGGGTAGGCAAAATGGGCGAAGGTGGTCAAAAGGCCCAAACTTTTGTTTATTAAAAAGAGAGAAAAATTCTGTCACATTATATTTAGACCCAGATGGTGGCAGTAACATGAAACTAAGGCCAAGGGTGTCTCTGTTTCTGCATTTTGTTAAGCTGCCTCTCAGAGCACCACTCAGCTATGGCTAGTTTACAGGTAGTCCTGGGAAACGTCTGGCTGGCCTTATAAGGAGAACTATTTAGAGTAACATACAGGGAAATAAAGCTGTGGTGTGACAGAAGAGAGCTTTGTCCAGGGTTCCACAGCTTTCCAATAGGGGCACTGGACAGCCCACATCCTTGCTAGCCTGCAGCATACTCTACCTGATCTATTAACTTTTAGGAAAAGTGAGTTGGATGATTTTAATTCAAGAAATATATTTTTTTAAGTTGCTATGTGCAATAGACATACTATATAGAAACTAAACCAAACCAAACAGTTTATTTCCTAAAACATACTGAAGCAGGTAGACTGTCAGCACATTGACAAGGCAGCAACAGACAAAGCTACACGAGGCATATGAGACGGCAGATTACAGAAGATGATCTCTAGCCAAGGAAATCAGAAAAAACCTTCAGGAAATGAAATTTATACTGGACCATAAATGGATTTCAGGAGGTACAAGGGGTGAAGATGTTCCTGAAAGAGAGGAAAAAGTGAATAGAACCAGCCCTGGAAAGGGCAAGTTCAAGAAACTCTTCTTGGAAGAGTGTGTGCGTATGTGTGTGTGTGCGCGCGCATGCATGTCATATCCAAGGAGGGACACAAGAAAAACTGAAAAGCGTATTGAAGATATGGTATTAAGCATGCTTATCTTCCATGCCAGGGAGTTGGACTTCATATGATGAGGGGAATCATGAGATGTATGGTCTATAGTACCTAATCTTGAAATGTTGTGTAGATATGGTAGAACTAAAAATGACTGAGCAATTTTGAGTGTCAATGATGAGGAGATGGGATGTATTTAATGGGATAAAAGGCAAGTCTGATGCAAATGTGACTTTTGCATAAACTATCTGGATTATCTTTAATTGGCTAAAAACCAAGAGTTACTTCCCATCTTCAACTAGACACTCAAAAAGGCATGAATTCCTCCTAATGTCCCTGGTCATCTTGGGGGACAGGGGTGGGAGTGGTGGGGGCCAGCCACAAATAGGCTTTCCCAGGTAGTGTTGAATGCTCTCCATGACACTCGTGCCTCCTGCCCTGGCCTACTAGGTGGAGCTCCTGCTCTTGCCAGTAGTCCTAAACATTCTCAGGAACATAGGTATATGAACGGAGTTAAGGTCTGTAGGGGAGAAGTAACAGATTAGCCAGCTCCCACATCAGCACGGATAAGTTTATCTAATTAACCTCTCATGAACCCATTGTCACCAGAAGGATCAGGACACTGGAAAATAAAAGCTGAGTAAATGTTTAATGTGAGGAAAGAGAAAGAAGCAAGATGGGCTTCCCAGATTCCAACCAGATTTTGCTGGGTGGCAGGATGAAGTTTTATCTAAGAATTCTCCAAACGGAGGCTAGAGGCTCTAAGCACAAACATGCTTCCAAAGAACTCCGCCCTCGCGAGGCCTTTCAACTGGCTTTGGCTTGAAGCCCAACCAATTTTAGTAAAGGTACTGAACTGGAGAGCATGCCATGAAAAAAAATCTTTGTCTGATGTCAATTTCATATTTATACTTTAAAAAGAAATAATGAGAATTGTGAAAGGAAGAAAGTTAGCTTTATGTTTTCCATAAAGGTTTTAGAAAGTGCCTTGGTAAGACCTGCCAGCGAAGCAGCTCCTCTCTGGGCTACAGTTGTTCACAGTGTGATTCATGGTGGGTCACCTGCAGCCGGAGACTCCTTTCTACCCCCAGTTTAGAATCAAATAAATGAACAGCACACCACCTTTGGAGAGACACACATCAGAACTAAATACCTCAATTGGTAGCTAATTGCCTGGAAAAGACCTCTTAGCTTTTCACAGAGATTTACTGGGAAGATGTTGGAGGCCTTATCAGAAAGGCTCAGAACATTTATCTTCCCACGACAAAGGTGAGAAAAAATTATTCTGGGGAACATATTAAGGAGGGGGCACAGAGGTATTCATATTTGCCCAAGGGGAACACCACCAAAGGATAAACAAGAAATGCTGCTATCAACTACTAACTTAAAGTGCATCAAGGATCACAAGTCTCCCAAAGTGGCATTCTTTTTCTAATCTTAGAATTCCTTGAGATACATATACATATGTATAATATGTGTATTTACTTACCTAACTTCAGATTCTTCAGATTTATATACCGGCTGAGATAATTTATTTCTGTAGATCAGTGCGCTCTTATTATAAAATCAGAATATTAGCCCTGAGGTTTTATCTCTGTCTTACCAGGAGGCCTGAATGTTTCCAGAGGTCCTCCTATTAAGTCAAGCTTCTTTACCTTAGGTCTGACTTCCTCAGCTACAGATGGTGATGCTGTTTTGAGCTTCAAATCAGTCATTTGTTTTCCTTTTCCTCCTTCCCTTTTCTAGAATGTTTGGTTCAGTCTAAGGAAACAGCACCCAACAAAACCCCTGAAAGAGATTTATGTATGCTGGATGTATACTGGATCAATACTGTTCTCTTTTTAGCCTGCTTTCAAGGCAGGTTAAAAATAACTGAAAACTTACAAGGTCCTCAAACCTGAAGAGTTGACCTCAGCCAGGCACTGGACTGTGCTGGCTCTCACCAGAGTCACTGTTTATAATTCAATTGTTTTGTTTGGGCTCCAGCAAAAAAATGTAAATAGGTAGATAGATGATAGATAGATAGATAGATAGATAGATAGATAGATAGATAGATAGGTAGACAGGTAGACAGGTAGATATAGATAGATGGATGCGTGGATAGATAGATAAAGTACAGCCACCTTCTTGATGACAAGCCTTGGCAAAAAAAAAACTGTGCAAATAAAATTATGAAGACAGGAGGAGGGCTGGAATGTTAGCCAAAATCATCTTCTCCTGGGTGACTTTTTTTGCCCCCCTTTGCAATGAAAAAAATAAAGAAGAAAGTGAATAATATACTGTCACCTCTTGATCCCCTCAGAAGGTTTCCACATCCTAACTGTCGAGGCAGAAGCTAGAAACCATTTGTGTATTTGGAGCAGGTGGAGACTGCTAGAGTTTCACCCACCAGTCCCATGCCTTTCACTGATGGGATCTGCTTTTAGCCCTGCGGAAAAGCATCTCCTTAGTAAACCTAATTCTGACAAAGTCTCTATTGTGGAACTTGAATCAAAAGTTCAAGTCCCATCCAACAGAATGTTCTGTAATGAAGGAAAATGTCTTGTAAACCTTGTTGCCCAATGTGGTAGCCACCTGCCACAGTCAACTCCAGAGCATGTGGCTGGCCTGTCTAAAAAATTCTTAATATTACTTAATTTTATTATTAGCCACACATGATGAAGGGCTACTACCTGGGACACCAGTTGCCTCTCCTTGCTAATGGCAACTCCAAAGACACCAGTGCCCGTCAGCCCTATTTTAAACATCTTTGGATTACTGTGGAAGGGCTCTACCATAGTAGATGGAAGAGAAGCTAGAATTTCAATAATCACATGTATATATATATAACATAATTGTATTACTTTTAGATATGTATGGTAAATGACACTGTAGCCAGTTTGCTGGCTTTAGTTTTGCAAAAGGTCCAGTGCTGCTGTGAAAATGGGAATATTATTATTCGCAATTAACCTTAAAGCACCCAAACTAAACCTGCCTCACTTACTTTGCAGTTTCACTGTCTATATGTAAATGGTGTTTTTGATATTTTTATCTTCTCATAACTCAGTTTCTTTTATACTATGCATTTCTTCAAGTGAAGGCTTTCCCCACTAACTGCCAAGATCCATCTGGACAACTGCTTGCTTTGCTTACACCAAACTGTGGTCTTCCCTCTTGGTTGATTTAGCTAAGCTCTTAGCGGTATGTAATACTGTCAGTGATTCCTGTGTTTTCACTTTTTGCTGCCTGAACTTGTAGCAACCTCCTTGATTCCAACCTTTTATACGAACTTTCTTTGCCTTTAATACCTGTTCTTGACCCATGTAAGCACAACTTTGCCAGATAACCTAGAACAAAGGTTCCCAAACTTTAGGGCACCTTGTAATCACCTGGAGGGCTGGTTAAACACAGATTCCTGGATCCTACCCCCAAAGTTTCTGATTCTGTAGGTCTGGGGTAGGACCAGATTCGCTTCTCTAACAAGTTCCCAGGCGCTGAGGATGCAGCTTGTCTGGGGACCACATTTTGACAACTACTAACTTAGACTTTCAGAACTCTTCTTGGTTTCCTGGACTCCTCTGCCCACCTACCTGAACCCCATGGTTGGTCATGTCAGTGTAGATGGTCATTTCAGTGTTGACCCCAGCAATGCCCTTTACAATTGGTGTGCATGTGAATCATTTGGGCTATTTTTCAAATGAAGAGTTGGAATCAGTGGATATGGAATAGAGCCTGAGAATCTCCATTTCTAACAAGCATCTGAGGTGATGTCAATGCTGCTGGCCCACACTCTGAGTAACAACAACCTAGACTTCCTCAGCTGAATTTTCCCCCTTGCTCATTTTTAGTCTTGTGTCATTCTGGGAAACAAGTTCCCTGATATCTGCTAAGGAACTGGACTCTTCACAGTCATTGTGGCTTAAGAGTTCTTCCTGCTAGCTAACCCTGGGACTGCCACTCTCCAGTTCCATGCTCAAAGCAGACACCATTGATTCCTGACAGCAATCCTGAATGCTGAGTCTGAATGTAGTCTCAAAACCCTTCTTAAACAGGGTGCACGAGACAGCCATTAGCAAATTCCAGGAGGGTGAGAGGCAACAGATTGTGTCTGTTTATTCAAATAAATCTCTCAAAATGAGTATATTAAACATCACCTGGGTTAAAATTTTTCCTGCCTTTTAGTTACCAATAGATACTATGCTTTCTACATACCTGAGAATATTTAGGTTACATGGCTTCTCGGCTCTTCCTGTATTTTGACATATCCATTTCTTCCTGTACCTTTAAACCATCATCTCTATCTCCTGTCTTGGTAAAAATCATATTCTGCTTTATTAATATTAGATTCTTACCTTCGAAGATAATACACACCCTACTTAATGTCTTTAATATTTTCTTTTTAATTTCTTTCTCCCTTTACCTAAAATAAGCTCATGTCTCTTATCTCCAAAACAATTACCCTTGAAGCTGCTATTATATCAAAATGTCTTCTTTCTCTCTCACTCAGAAGTGGAGCCTATAGTCATGGCTTCCATGTTCAAAGCAGCCACTCATTCCTTAAATCCAGAAATTGGTTCTTTATTCCACCACTCCAGCGATGGTGTCTTTCTGTGTTTACTCAGGAAATTCAATTACTTTTTCTCGGTTCTCAATGCAATAATTGCTATTGATTAGATGCTTTGAAATGAGAGGTTTGACCTTCCACTAGCTCCTGGCCCACTCCTTGTTTATGTGCCTGGCTTCACTTCTCCTTCCACCACCAAATATCTAGAAACCAAAAGGAGTTCTGTTCATTCTCTGTCCAGTCTTTCTCAAAAATCTCATCGACTTTCATTGCTTCAGCAAATACATCTCCTGCAGGTGATGACACCTACATCTATTTTTCTTTTAAGTTTCAGTCCTGCTTTCCCAAAGGCCTACTAGCCATCTCCACATGGATTTTCTCAATGTGTCTAAAATTGATTCCATCGTTTCCTCACCTAAGTCAGTTTCTTCTTTGGGTTTCTTGTTTGTTCTTCAAGTTACCAAGTCTGAAGGTCCTGGAACCAGCCTAAACCTGCCCACATGTCACTCTGTATACCCAACAAGTTCTCAGGTCCTATTAATACTTCCTTCAAAATGTTTCTCTAAACATTCCATTCCTTTTTATCACTGCCAACTCCAGCCCAGTGCAGGCCTCTCATTACTTAATCTTCTAAGCATAGATTTTTTAAATTCTCTCCATGTCTATTAGTCCAAGAGGCTACTGTAATGGAATTTCCCAAAACTCTTCCTTCTTATGCCACTTTCATGTTTCTAAAGCCTTCATCATACCATTTCCTACAGCAAAAAAAAAAAATCTATCATCCTGTTCAAGAGACTGTAATCAGAACCACTGCATCTATCCAAACTTACCTCCTTCTACCCACCTCCATGAACCCTCCACTTCAGCCATGTTAGCCACATTTGCTAAAAATATGCCATCCTTGTGTGCACAGAGCCCTGCCACTCCACCCCCACATGCTGCCCTCCTCCATTACCCATCCCAAAGTCCAACATCTGGGTAGACTGCCATGACTGTTTTTGCCCCAGTATACGCTGTATGCCAGAAGTCTTGTCTGAGAAACATGGTAAGCACTTAGCTTTTCTTTTCTTGTATTGCTATGTGCCTTTCCGTTTATATCCTGAATCCCTGAACAGATTCAAAGCTCCCTGTATAAAGAGCTCTCTCTTGTACCTGCTATGCCTAGAATGGCAGCCAATCAGATTAGCAATGTCTCCAGATACAAGCTTAAAAGTAAAGATTTAATTTTAATTGTGTCCATTTTATGGATCAACATCAGAATTTCTATACAGTTTGAATTTAGCATTACCCTCAGGGTGCTAATTTCACATAGTGCCCTACAAAAGATATACACACCAGAGCACGTAGTGTTTCCTCTGTAATGAGGCTTCCACACAGTCAAAGGCTGTAGTTGAACTAAATCTTGTTTCATATTCTAGCTAATAAATATTTTCAAGCTTCCCCACCATTGCTAAGGCTTAGAGAGGCTATTTGTCATACTTGCAAAGGCTTCAAATGAGGCATGATTTCCAGAAGAAAGCAGCTGTGTAAAATTGGCCTACAAACAGAAAGACGGCATGGCTGTGGGACACCTAGTCTGCTGTCAACAACCAAAACCTTCACTGGCACTGGTAAATGTTTTATTGGTTTAATATTACATTAACTGCCCCTGCATACGGAGTGCATTACGTTTAATGGCATTCTGGTAGTTGGAACTGCAGTTTGCTCTTATGCACCTGTAAAATTAGTATTTCATAATATTAACTGAGTTTTGTAAAGCTCATTTGTTTTATATGCAGTTTTCAGAAGTTTGACATGGGCAGGGGAACTTGGGTTTGGAGAAGGTCTGATGGGCAAAATGCAATGCACCCCAAAGAGAAACTTTTTTTTTCTATTTACAACACACTATTTGAAACAAAGATTATAAGGTTTTTGTTTACCTTGAGTCATCAGTGAGTGATTAATGCACTCTGGTTGCCCTTCACTTTGCTCAGGGAAAGTCTCACCGGGGAGATGAGTAATTGCAGGTTTACTAAGATCAAACCCGAGGACAATTCTTCAGGCTACTCCTGTTTAAATACCTTAACTGTTACTAAACCTTGGGTAGAGAGTCATTTTTGCTTTTGCCCAGACATTTTAAGCCTACAATTAGAAAGGATTATTTACAAATAATGTTCATTTAGGGGCAAAAATTTCCCCAATTATAAAACAGTTAAAAAAAAACAAATCCTGAAAACACTGAAGCTTATATGCTGTGCTTCCCTTATTAAGTTATTATATGGCTAATTGAGAACTCACTTTTCACATTAATTCAATTGATGTACAGAAACCATTGTCATCTTCTGATTCTGCTTTTGGCAGTGACAGCAGTTTGAACTAAGGTACACAATGAAAACCAGTCTTAATAAATTCAATTGGCATTTTGGCCACTCAGCCTTTATCTTTACAGGGCTCGCTTTCTAAGGCAAATTGCCTAGAGCCTGACCTCATTCAGAGATGCCCATTCAAAACTGGATCTTCGTTCAGGTACATGTATTTGTTTGAAGACCTGTTTTCAATTCTTTTGGGCACATAATCTAGATAAATCCTTAGAGATGGAAAACAGATTGGTGGTTGCCAGGTGCTGGGGGCAGGGAAGAATGGGAATGACCGCTTCACAGATATGGGCTTTCCTTTGGGGGTGAGGAAAACGTTTTAGAGCTAGACAGAGGTGATGGCTGCACTAAACTGTGAATGTACTAAATAAATGCCACTAAGTTGTACATTTAAAACTGGTTTGTTTCATGGATGTGAATTTCACCTCAATTAAAACAAGAAAAAAAGGAATCTTCATCATGGGCTTGCTAAATATATACTAGGATGCCCCAGACAGGGCAAGTCTACAAGAGTACTGAGCTGCCCTAAAAAAATGACTCCCAGAGCCTGTCTTCTGAAAGTAACACAGGGCTTCCAACAATTTCTTACATATTATTATGTAATCAAAATTAGACCTCTTGCATCTGTTTCTATTAACAGAACTATATAAATATTCAATGACCATCCCTCTCCCTTCTTGAAAATATTTCTCCCAGTCTCTGATTGTCTCCCCACCTTGTGCTGCTTGTCTTCATTTGCTTTCATATTCTGAGCACTCCTAAGGATCTGGCATCCTTGAGAACCTGCATTAGCTGGCTTCCTTTCCCTTCCCTGCAGGATTTCAAAGTACTTCTTCACTCCTGCCTGACCTCTAAGGACTTCCCAAATCAGGACCTGCACCTGTCTCCATTTGTCCATTGCATTTTACCATTGCAACAGGTCTTTTCCATTTCACTCTACGTTCCATTATTGCTCTCTGATACCATTTCTACGCCTAATTATATGAGCTCACTTTTTTCACCTCTTGAAGCTTTTACCATTTTTTTCTTTATCCCTGGTTTCTTAAAATATCATGATGATGTTGCCTTGGTGTCTATTTATTATGCTAAATACTTGGTGGGATAGCTCAATGTCCTTTGTTCTGAGATATGTTCTTAGATTATTTGGTTAATATTTTTTCTGTTCTCATTTTCTCCAACACTTATTAGTTGGATGTTAAATCACCTGGAATAATCTAATACTATTCTTATAACTTCTGTCCTATCACTCATCTCCTTGTCTTTTTATTTGCATATTCTAGGTATTTTCCCATCTTATCTTCCAGCATTTCTACTGAATTTTTTAGATTTCAGTTACCCTATTTTTAGATTTCATGAGCTTTTATTCTTGGTTAGATTTTTAACAACATTTTAAGATGAAATAGTTACACTATCTCCGTTTATCTTTTTGAGATGACTAATCACAGTTTTAACTTTTCTTCTCTTGTATGTATTGCCTTTTCTTCCTCTGATTTCTTCATTCTTGTTTCTCCTGGTATTTATCTTTTCTGTAATAGAATGTCCTCAAATGGCCAGTGTTGCTTGGTTATCCATTTACATTGTATAGCAAAATATTAAATTGTTGAATAGAAGCTTTATGTGTATTCATGGGGTTCGTGCACTGGTAAGGTTGACTTTGAGGTCATCAGATGAAAAGATGGCTAGTTCATTGGACAGGACAAATGAATGTATTGGCTGGTCTTTCTGGGGATCATTTTGGCTCTCCACAAAGAGAATTTCCAGTGTTCTGTCTAGGAAGGGGTATACCTAAGGCAAGGACTAAAGGTAGGAACATCATTTCAGATTTTACTTAACCTATTATGCTCAATAGAATGCCCCAAGCTCATCCTCCTCTGGGCCCCTTATCTCTAATCTCTGAGATCTTTCTGGTTCCATTTTCTAGAGAATAAAATCCCAAACTCTCACAAGTATGGGAGTTGGGAGAATTTTGTCTTTTTATGGCAAATGGTGGGAGTGAGGACTAAGAAGCTGTCTGTTCCTTTAACTGATTTTCAAACAAATCTATTCTTGTCAGCACCACAGTTCACCACTACTCTCTTCAGTCTTGCCAATTTCTTAACCATTTTCTGGTTTACAAACAAATTGGGTAGGATGGCATCAATTTCCATACCACTGTCTCCCAACCCTGGCCCCAAAGTTATTTTGGTTTAACTCTCTTCCTAAGTTATTTCCACCTGTTTTATACACTTACTATCTACTGCAACAAACATTTGCCATCTTCTCCACCTACTACAGATTTAGGGTTCCAGAAGTCTCTCAAGTTTACTGAAAGACTGAGCCTCTCACTCTTCATCTTTTTCTTTTTGAGAACTCTAGAAAAGATGCCGGAAAATGCTTTATTTATTCCACCACTGGAAATAAAAGCATTCACTTCCTATTCAGGATCCTACTCTTTCTCTCTGATTTTTCAGACTATACTCTTTATTTTCATTTTTCTCACATTAGCCTTTCCCAACACCATCCTCAAACTTTTAGAAGCCCTGTTTTTTTCTCAAAATCCCCTTTGACCTGTATTTCTCATATTGAGATAATATTCAGTTCCTTATTTCTTCAAATAGCATTAATTTGCACTTTCTCCATCTGCTCTAAATTGCCTCTTATCTCTCCCCTAACATAAAATTATGTCTGTTCTTTTCTTTGAGGATAAATAACTTTCAACACAGAATTCAAAATAAGAAGATTAACAAACACTACTAGCAACAAATTATTCAGAGGGGAGCAAAAGAAGAGATTACTGGATGTCTCAGACTATCAGTCATTAAATATTAAACTGATTCCCACAGATATTTCCTTGGCATTTTAAACTTCTAGAAATGCCTAGTAGAGCATCATAGTATGGATGCTCAGTGAATTCTAGCAAACCACATTGGCCCCAAATGGTCTGCAGACAAGTTTCTGGGGTAAGTTTAACAATAAAATAGACTTCATTTCTATCTATCACATTATGCATTTTATCCATTGCTTTGGAAATCCTACAAGGAAATTATAATCCCACAGTGTCAATAATAAAATAAAATAAATTACAACATTTCATGTTATTAAAGAGTTCTGACAGTTATCTTCATTACTTCACAGATGTACAATTAGCCTACAGAATACAACTGTGAAGTCATTTTATTTTTTGAATAGACAAACTGAGTCATGAGATAATAACATATGTTTAAAAAACAAACTATAGAAATAACCAGGACAATTAAAAGCTAATCTGGGAATGGCTTAGCCTCTTGTTCATCAGCTACATGATTTTCTATATAATATATTCTTCATGGCATTGTTAAGCTTAAAGCTCTAAGATATTTTTCACATTAAACCAGATACTTAAATGTAAAAATTGTCTATTTCCTGATATCTATAACTCCATTCTGTAATATTAAATATATTTTAATTAAAGCAAATTTAATTGTAAAAATGCCTGATAATTTAAATGTTTTATGTTTGCACTCTTTGAAATTATTGCATTACTGGGGTAAATGTAATTAAATTTGGTTACACATTAAAACAGAAACCTGGTCAGTATTTTACTTTCAATGTGTGCCTATTTTAAAGAACACTTACAATGATTCAAATCCAAAAAATAATTTGTTGAATGTAAGACTATCCCATGAACTTCATAGTTGGATAAAAATCATTGGATACAAAATCATTCAATTGCCTACACGAGCCAGAATTTGGATCAGACTTTCGGAAAATGTGGTCTACTATTAAAGCTCTGAATTGAAGCTTAGCAAAGAAAATACAGGGGAACTAAAAATTCAATGTGAAGAAGAGAGGAAGAATAATATTTGTAAATTATAAAGGAGGCATGTTACAGTGGAAATGATTATTTCTTATATATAGGAAGCTCTTGATTGTACCATAAACCATCTCTCTCTAAACCTAACAGCCACACAGCAATGTCTATCCCAGCATGCTGCCAGAAGCATGGAACAATGCTGTTGCCTCAGAAAGACTTACACAGAAGATGAAAACAACCAGTCACATTGCTCTCATGCCTGCCTATTCAAGCCTAAGACTTGAAGACTGCTATCTACTTTACTCAGCCCTTCCCTGGACTCAAGCCAAGAAGACTCCAGGCCCTTATAGTATATACTAAGAGCCCCTACCCCACCAATGGGCACAGGCTAGGATGGTGTAGCCTTTTCCCTGGACTCACATTATGGTGGGGAACTCTGCTCTGGTTCTGGAATCCCTTCTGAAACTTAGTAAGGGCACTGATTATGACTACTCCTTTCTGCCCCATTTCTTTGGAGGTGGGACCCTGTTCCCTGCACTGAGGTCCTCTTTTGGATAGAGTTCTCTTTCTTGATAATTTCTTAGATGTCAGCAGAGGTCCCCTTTCAGCCTGAATGGGTTCCTCTGGACCACTTTCTTCATCACAGCTCCATCAGCTGTTACATGATCAATTACAAAAGCTCACACACAAGCTCTCACCTCTGCAACTTCTTCTCTAATCCACACCCCCACATAGCAGCCGGAAGTGGCTTGGCCACTCATCTGCCTAAAAACTCTTCCCACTCCTCTCCAGATGAATTCCAACACCTTAACTCCTTCTCTAATTTCACTTCTTGTCTTGCTGTGACCCAGTCTCTATGCTCAACTCCTGTTGGGCTATTTACAGATTTTTGAACAAAGGTCCCTTCAGCTCTTTGGCCTATGGAATTAATATAAGCTATAGAAACTTTGACCTGACACAAGCCCTTCACCCTGGCTCTAGCGTGGGTTTTCTAAAAAACCACTTTTCCTAATAGCCATTCATCTGTAAGTTAACACCTTTTAGACATTCAGATTTTTAAAAGTACATCCTATTCTTTTTAGGCCATATTTTTTACTTTAAGATTTTTCTCCCCCAACTTGTCATATGACTCAAGTGAAACACTTTTGTATTCCTAATTATCTTTTGAAATTGCAGGATTTTATGAAAGATGAGATCTTTAATTTTTTTGCAGATGTCTCTTATTGTGTGGCTATATTTACATTTGACACCTTAAAACCATTCAACACTTCCAGGACTTTTAAACTAGCAACCCACACTTCTCAGCAGTAGACAAGGGAAGAATCAAAATAACTTATTGTCTTTCATATTATTTAAGCTCTGTCATTAAAGTCAGACAGCCAATATTTGACTAATATTTTAGTTGATGAATATTCAAGGATGAAACCAAGAAAACATCTTTAGATCTAAGAGAATCATTGCAACAGTCCTAAAAAAAGTGAGAAATGATTTAACCTATTATGCAATTGTATAAATGCACTCAGTACATGTTACTAAATACCAAATTTTAATGAAAGTATATGTACATGAATTGACGATTATTCAAGAATGCTTTTTGTGTAACTATATTTTGATTTTCGCTGTAGAACCATGAGACAAGTTTTCTCATTATCTTCACTTTGGAGAAGAGGAAACAAATTCAGATATATTTAGTGAAATATGTCACACAACTACAAAGGGAAGAGGCAGGAACTGAACCAATTATCTTTCAAGAGGCTCACTGCTGTTTCTGTTGTACAGCTCATGAGTCTTGACATCCAAATGAAGTCATGAATCCATGAGTCCAAATGACAGAGCAGAAAATGTCATCACTGATGTCTGCTTCATATTTTATAGTTGACTAATCTGAAAGGAAAACAGATTTGAGAGGTGTCTATAGCCATGGGGAACATTACCTCAGGAAAACTACAATACGGTGTGACAAACCACCTCGAAGCTCAGTAGCTAAAAGCAACAATAATTTATTACAGCTCCCACACAAGTGCAGGTCAGCTGGGGCTTGGCTAATAGAGGCTGGGCTTGGTTAATGCAGAACTGCTTTTAGCCTGTGGTATCTGGGGAGATTCTGCTTCAAGGGGCAGGTCAGCTGAGGGGATTCAGCTGCAGGGTGAAAAGTCGAGCTTGCTCAGATCTTTTCCGGTGTTTTTTTCTGCAGCTCAGGCTAAAGGAGCAGCTGTGATGTGGGGAATGTGTTTCTTATGACAATGGCAGAGATTTAAGAAGGCAAGTAAAACCTCATGAACCTAAAGGCCTAGCTAGAAACAGCACATTGTCATTTCCACCTACATGTCATTGGACAAAGCCAGACCTGAGTCACAAATAAAAGGGAGAAATGTATTACAGCCTCAATGAGGCAATCACAAGGTGAAGATGCAAGAGGGGTGAAGAAATAGAACCAGCAATTCATTCCACTTTCTAAGAGGTTGCTTTCTAGGTACCCAACTTGAAAATCTGAGATCAGATATATTCCTTTAACAGTGAAAATAAATTTGCCTTTCTCCTTCTATCCATCCATCCGAGAAAACTTCTTGAGGGCCAACTGAGCCAAAGAGCACTTACAGGCACTGGAAATGCAAAATGAATAAAAAATGTTCTCTGTCACTCAGGTAAGACAGAAATATAAACAATATTTTAATAACACATGGGAACTTTCATACACAGAAGGAAGAGTAAATTGGAATAATTTTTCTGGATGTTAGTTTGGAATATAAATCAGAATTTTTTTAAAAAAAGGTCAACTTTTCATCTCAACAATTAGCTTAAGAAAATAACTGAATAAGTATATCCAGGAGTACATACAACGATGTAAATCAAATTCTGTTTAAAGGAGTAAATATCTGAAAACAGGCTAAATTCCGTAGTACTAGGTAGATTACTGGAAGGAAATACACGAGTATTATGAGTAGTTGTCTCTGGTTGGTAGGGTTATGGGTGATATTTTTCTTTTTTCTGCTGAGTTTATATTTTTTTCTACAGTGGACAGGGACTATTTATGTGAAAATAAATTTAAAATATGACTAAAGAAACAATTTGAAACCATAGCTGGATTACAACTAGAACAGAGAAATTAAGGTTGCCAATGACACATAAACAGATCATTAAAATACAGTATAAATGTGGTTTGTAATAGTTTGCTATATATACCAAATATAAAGAACCTAACTCTGCCTGCGGTAGCTACAGAGGTGATTCTATTAAATCTAAATGCGGAAGGCTGGAAGGTAGCTTGCCAGGGGGAGAAAGGGTGGTGAGAATATGTGTTCCTGGTAGAGGGGACTGCTTTGAAGAAATAATGAACAATTAAGGGTATGGAAAGGAGGACAACTTGCATTTTATCATTATTCAAAAACCTTTAGTGAGATTAAGGGACCAAGGAAGACTTGAATGCATTTATAAAATTCTCACTACCAAAATCAACACATCATACATTTTTTTTTAATAGAGGAGGTACCAATGAAAGAAAGGATAGTATGTTTTATTAAGAGGAAGTGGAGGATCTGAGATTTATGCTATTGAGGAAATAGCTGTAAATCAAGTGTCCACTTCTCCATGGTCCTTAAATAAATGTTTGATTCAGCATTAAAAGCTTAGCTAGCTACTAGAAAGACTGTTGATTTGAACATCGCTTTAGATTTGAAAACGAAAGATCACTCATAATCAAGACATTTCTTCTTGAAAAAGCAGTATAGAGTTTTTCAAAACCACTGGGAGGAGATGGTCTATTTACTGATTTCCATTTCTGGACTTGATTTATTACCATATGATTTCATAAAATTCAGAGAATTTCTGCTAGGCAGATATTTTAGACAGGACCAGATTGCTGGACATCATCAAATTTCAGGATGGTTACATTTTCCAGCAACCATTCTATTTATCCATGCTTTGCATGTACCCAGTGTTTTTTTTTAATTTTCCTAGAGCTTTTATATGTGATTATTTTCTTCTGTTAATACATAAACTTGAACTTTTTAGACATCTAGTTTTTATAGAGTCAAGTACATTTTCTTCTCTCCTCAATCAACATTAATGGGAAGAATATGAGCTCAAGAGTAAACTTGAAATTGTGCTGTAAATTTTGGCACAAGTTCATTTCAATTCTAGATGACTTATATCTGATTTCTGTCTAATTATTTCATGTATATATCTTATCTCCCCCTTGCAAAAGATTAATCACTTCCTCAGTGCAGCAACTGGCACACACACTTATTCTGTATTGTGTCCTATTCCCTAACCCCACTAACAGCACTAAGCTGTTATTTGCTGAAGCCCGTGAATTTGGAGAAACTCATGTACACTCTCTTCTTGTTCTTCTAAAATGTTTATCTACATATCTTGAATTTTCAACTTCTTAACAAAATTTTCAACTTAATTCCCAGAGGAAAAGTCGTTTATCAGGTAAATCTTCTGATATTCCTTGACAGGAAGGTGTAAAAAGAAGCAAAAATAAAAATGAAACAAAAGGTGCATACACAAAGAAAATAAATTAAAGCTCTTTCTTTAAATGGCTTTTCAATTCAATCTATATTTTGGTTGTGTCTGATTATCTTTGACCAGTAGTCCCTAATCTTTGCTGGACA
This sequence comes from Smutsia gigantea, assembly GCA_032199065.1. Taxonomy (NCBI): domain Eukaryota; kingdom Metazoa; phylum Chordata; class Mammalia; order Pholidota; family Manidae; genus Smutsia; species Smutsia gigantea. The sequence goes on from JAVSCE010010271.1 coordinate 354,336, forward strand.
TTAGAATCATCTGAGAAGCTATTAAAAAATACCCATGCCCAAGCCTTATCCCAAAGCAACTGAATTTGAATCTATGGGAGAAGGTGCTCAGCATGAATATTTTACACATCTTCTCAGGCAATTCCAAAAGGGCAATTCTAGAGTCAAAATCTTAATTACTGAATTAGACTTCTCCAAAAATAGAAAAGGTTTTGATTTATTCCAAGAAACTGAATTGATAGTCAAATTAATTTTAGGATCAATCAACTCAATCCAACAAATATGTTGAGATTGCCAATTAGGGACAAGGTAAGGAGTAAGTCAACAGGATTTTTGAGATTCAAGGGTCAAAAATGATCAGTTCAGCCATATCAGTCCACTTGTTCATTCAACTTAGGACCATAACATCCAGACTTCCTCAGTTATCCATGTATTTTCTGCCTTCCTTAAATTTGAATCAAATGGTTGAATTCACTACACATTTTGTTCTCAGATTAACCAGACTTAGCCTCCATTTCAAGATGGACATTGATAGCCTGTGTCCCAATCCAGAGTCCTTTCCCACAGGTTAACCTCATAGTAGAGCTGAAATGATGCCACTACCTCTAGCACAGGCTAGAAATAAACCCAAGAAGAAAACTGGGCTCTCAACTTCACAACTTTACCTCTGTACCACTCTGTTTAGTATGAACACTTGTAATTTTCCTTTTTTAATGCTCCCTCTTCTGAAATGATATGACCTCTGGCTTCAGATTACAAAAAAAAACCTTTTTTTAACCCACTGCTTTCCATAAGTTTTATCTGTTTCTTTGAAATACTTTAAATGGTATGGTCCTTTCAACTAGTAATTGTGTTTACATCATCTCTGAGAATGGCACACACTTCAGAGAAAAACAGCCAAAGTAATTCAGTGTTTTTGGCTTATTGTTTGAATATCCGAAAGTATTGCAGCTGGAAAGAATTCCATTAATTTGTGGCTAGCACTGATACATCAGCCTCAAAAGCTTCCAAGTAAACAGAGGGAAATTGGCATTGCTATCTTGTGGCAAGAAGCAAAGAACAGAGTGGTACAGAGTGCTCCAAGAAGGAAACATTAACCCAGATGTGAACAAGACAATGAACGAATTGTTCACTGGAACTTTTCAACCTTTCAGCTGTGAGCAGCAATTACAATCACGGATGCATCCAAACACTCAAAGGAGACTTAAACCTGAAAATTACCCACTGTGGCCCAGGCACAATTATGCCCCATAGCTCCATGAAGTACAGGCATCCCAATTTAACTAAGACACTTAGGAAAATTAAACTTCTCTTTAGGGGAAACCAAGAAAAGCATGTGGTCTCTTAAAACACACACACACACACACACACACACACACACACACACACACACACACACACACACCTACATTTAAAAACTACTGGCATCTATCTTCAAGAGACAACTCTTCATACTTACTGCATAACACACCTTTCACTTCCAATCAGAAAGGCAATCTTTCTTCTAATACGGTAAATACAATTTATTTGCAAATCTACCAGAAAGGATTACAGCTAGCTATTTTAGGCTTCTGACTTCACAAAGTTGGGTAGTACCATAACATTTTGCCCTGCCAAGGGACAGAAGTGTTTGTATATTCTTTGCCTAGATGCTAAAATCCAGAATCATGTTTTACTAAGTAGCTTCAATTAGTTTAAACAGTGACCAGATAATCAGAGAATCTCCTCTATATTGGGGTGTGCAATCACTAGAGTTTCTCTACTACGTAAACCCAAAATCAGATTTTTTTTAATGTTCTTCTTGTTAACTGGTTGTGTTTCTGCATCATTAATAGTTCAGCCAGTGCTCCTTCCCATGCACCATAAGGAAAGCTCCTTTCAGTAGCATTTAGCTGAGCTGGCCAATATGAATGAAATCATTTTACTATCATTTGTGTGCATATTCCATAGAAATCTCTCTAATGCCATCCCGATACATATAATACAAAAAACATAAAAATTTGTCTATATTATTTATCTGTCCTCCGGAAACTGCTCTAAGGTTATTAATTATTTTTAAAAAGTCAAGTATATAAAACATCTTTACTGATTTTGACCAACTGAAAGTATGTACAAATTATTTTAGGAATGATTTTAGATATGCATAATGACACTGTAAAATGAATTCATATATATTAATATAGAATGTTCACCAAAAGTAATGCCAATGAATCTTAATTCACATAGTCAGAACATAATAATTGATTCTGATAATACATAATACATTACTATTTTATTTTTTAAAACAACTTTTCATGCACAAGCTGCTGTTATTAACATGACACCATAGGGCCTCTTGGCCTATAAGTATTTCTGTAATATTGCTCTTCTGAAGGAAACAAAATGCCAATCTGAATGACCTGCACATCTTACAACATTTCGGCATACTGATTCGAAGTATAGGAATAAATTATCCTACGTTGTTTCTATGAGGAAGAACCTCACTATGGTAAAAAAGAATTCTCTGCAGTATTCTCTTCAAATTTTGGTTTGAGAAAAAATACCTCTTCCCATTAAATGTGGCAAGCTCATGTGAATCTGATGGCAAATCAAATAAATATGTTTCCAACCCTTTTACATTCAATTAATAAAATGTTGATTTGTAGGACTGATTTCATTCCCAAGAAGTTTTATAGGGGAAGTCTTAAATCTGACTTTCTTCTTATAAATTGGACATGATTCTTTTCTCAGAAGAATGCCCAAATAATGATGGCTATTGCAATTCAGGAGTCATGAGTACCAACATTCTCTGTCACACTCAAAATCCCATACTTTCAAAAACTAAACCAGGCACCCATGTGCCTGTGGAAACATTATGCTAATAGTGGATTTCCCTTCATGATCCTTGTATAAATTTTGAGTCTTAGTTTTTGTGTAGAAATCATAACACATAACATCATGGATTTTCATCTCAAAATTTTAATATAAAATACAGCCTATGACTATTAGAAATTAAGACATTTTTCCTCTTGACAATTTACAGGGAGTGAAATTTCCTTAAATATCTTTCCATGATCATAGTCAAAGGTATATTTTAAGGCCCTGATTCCCAAGCTTTTGACTGGTGGCCAATGTGAAAAAAAAACTGTATTTTTTTTGACACTTGGTACACACATACACGTTATACATATAACTGGAACATAAGTTTAATGAAACACAACTTCCCCTTACTACAAGGGCTGCTCTAAGATTTTCTATTCCACTCCATTTATTTCCATTCTCATATATTGTTTTATTTTTGTATGCTGGTTATGACCATAATATGACATATTAATTTTACGAACACCCATGGTTCCCCACGCAGAGAAAAATCTTGGCCCTATGTCTGGAAGGGCCTCTGTACATATTCACGTCCCTGTCAGGCTTACCCTTATGTTCCAGATCCCAAAAAGTTTAAGTATAATCCAGGCCCTTGACAGAAAATCCAAGCAGAAAATCACTATTGTTATATATATCAAATCTAGCCTGTGAGAATCTCTTTGTGGAGATTGTCTGAAGGATGGGAAGACTGTTCATACAAATGGATCATCTTTGACATCTACCTTTGGATTAAGTCACTTCAACAAAATTCATGAAGTGGTTTTCATCAAGGACCCAACAGCATATCCCTCTGAGAAATGCTGAGAGAAACAAGCTGCAGAAAGAAGTGTGTCTAATCTAGGGATGCTCTGGTCCAGGGTATCTCACACTTCAATGTAGTGTGCACAAAGCTCCAGAGAATCTTGTTAAAACACTGATTCTTGTTCAGGAGCGTTGGGATAAAGTCTGAGATTATACATTTTTAACAAGCTCCAAGGTAAGGCTACTGAAGTTGGTATAAGAAGCATATTTTGGGCAATAAGGGTCCAAATGAGATGATGGTATTCCTGAAATTGGGCATTTAAAAATTTTTTTAGGGCTCTTGAGATAATTCTTTTAGGATATTTATCAGGAAGAGTTGTTCTCTTGATCAATTGCCTTGCATTTGGGGGGGATGGGATAGTAATATTTTATTAAATTAGACTAATTCCTCTATCTGTTGTAAAAATACTATTGATTGTTCTTTTTTTTCTTTCTCGACTATTACTAATTTACATTTTGATTCTGCCTCTCACTTGTGTATACTGTTAAGAAATATTTCACATACTTTCAAATATAGTATCAATGAGAAAGCATTGTTCAAGACTCCACGATCATGGGAGTGCTGAAGCAGTGTGCACAGATGGTTTGTGCTCCAGTGAATTTCTGAGTGGTGCCTCTCACCAGCCCCTGATTCTGCTGAACTTCTCATGGATGCCAAGTGAGAACACCTTTAACAGAGGCCAGCATGCCACCTGGCCCACACCCAATATTAGAGTTTTGAGCCCTCAGACTGAGAGAAGGAATATGGAAAGAAAAGCCTCACTTTTTCTTCACTTGAGGATACTGGGCAGTCAATGAAACTAGCCTGAGATCCCCATTTCCCATTCACCCTCCCTCTGTCAGACATTTAAATGGAAGTCTGATCACAGCTAGACAAGAATTATGCATGCCTTTGGCCCAGGACATGAAAAAAACATGAATCAATGTATTTATTACCGTGGTAATTACTTTGTTTATAATTCTCTGCTGTGGTTAAAATACCTGCACAAAGAATTAAATTTAAAATGACTTTAAAATTGAGTCTGAATTGATGGTAAGCATCAAAAGCTCATAAATTTTAACAACAAATAGGAGGTATAGAGGCAAAGAAAAGAACAGAACAAGAAATTATTTCTCAACACAAACCTCAATGACATCTTAAAGACCTATCTTTTAGGTACAAAACTAAAAGATATTTCTGTAAGTGGAATGTATGTCAGCATGTTTCTGCTCTTTAAAAAGAAATAGTCATCATATTATAATGCACATGCAGGAATTATGAAACAGTCCTTTGATTATATTTGGTGTAAGTCAGATTCTTATCTAATCCTTGCTGATTGCCACCGAGGTCAACATTAGAGAGATGCTACCAAGAAGGTAACTTTACAGACAAACAATAACATGGCAAGCTTGTCCTTTTTACCTTGGAGAATGGAATATTTAAAGGGAACAGAGAAGCTTTTATTATCTGAAGAGCTGTCTCCATATGACAAGCAATTAATCCTAATCCCCATGGAAAAGGAAACAGAAAACAAGATTAGAAATTAAATATAATTTATCACAGTGGAAATGGATGGGAATTGGAGTTGCTGGACTTGTATCTTTGGTAAATGGGCAGTCTATAGGCTGGACTCCTTCTCTGCAACATAATGGGTCTATGCCATTAGCAACCAAGATACCACTGGGAATAATCTTCCATTTCCAAAAACAGAAGTTGGACTCAATAGCTAAAACATGGCATTAAAGATAAGATACCATCTAATGTTCAACAAAATCCAGAATAGACTAGATCTGCGACTCTTAGAGGGTTAGGACTTTTCTTTGTATCTGTTTTAATCTAGCAACATCCCGTACTTCATATCACTCATACCTACACGTGCGCCAACACAGCCAAAATAAAACAACACTTCTCCACGTGAACTGAAGAAAAATTTATGAATGTTCTCCATCTATTTCCTCATCTTTAAAATGACGGTGTTGGAACAGATTAGATCATCTTCATAATCTCTTCCAGCTGTAATGATATATCAACTAAGTGACCTCAGAACAGGAATGATACATCAACTAAGTGACCTCAGAGCATGTGGGAAAAGGTGCATGTGGTTCTTAAAGATAGGACTCCATAAGCCCTGAAGAACTGTCATCATGGCCCTATTTTGACACCTCTAAGATTTTCCCGGGCCCTTACGCACAGTGAATACTGCACTGTAATACTTCATTCTGTGAAAGGGCACAAGGTCTTTAGAGGCCTAGGCTTGGAGCTGGCACACCATCACTTCCACTGCATTGTTTGACCAAAACAAATCATAAAGTCAATCTAGACTCAAGGGGTGGGACAACAGACTCCTACAAGTATATACTGCAAAGGGTTTGGAAACAGGCAAAGGTGGAGAATCAGGAATAAATTTGCAATCAGTCTAACCCCATGCAACATGTAAACATTACAAAACAATCTGTATGCTGCCAATAAATATCTTCATCTTTATTAGTGGGGCTTCCAGCCTCACTTTTAAGTCCATAACAAGGATTCACATTCCATTCCAAATACTGGTAGATGTATGGCTGTAAATTATGCCCACAATCAAATTCATGGACTCGCTTCCTTTTATTGTTCAATCTTTGGAAGCCAACCATAATATTCCCATCCCTCAGTACTCCTGACTGTTGGAGATGATGAAGTAAAAGTCATCAAATCTTACTGTCCAATAATCTTTCTGCAATCTAGCCAAGGAGATCTATTTATTGGCCATTTCAGGACCTCATTCTCCAGGAAAATTAATGGTGAGCCAAGGGATGTGGGAAGGAGTGGTGAGGGAATTGGTCTAAGCCCCATTTTGATTTCTGTAAGGAGTTTTATGCTTTCTTTAACCTCACACATTCATTGGCATCTGTATGAAAAATCTTTCACTTTTCTTTTTGAATTAAAATTTAAGGTCCCCAGGGGAAATTATGCAATGGGAAATTGACACTTCAATAAACTTGGCTCACACGTTTTATTGATTATGGTAAATCTAATTATTGCAATAAAGCCTGGGGAAACCAAAAAAGTTATCCTTTTCATGCTCCAGTGGTATGTATTTCTTTCTATTAGGGTAATACCTACCTGATTAGAATCTACTTCCTCAAAAGCAATAAATAAATAAGGGAGTCATTCCAAATTAAGTTTGCCTCAATTGTCTCACAAAACTCTTGATGACTTTTTAACTATTTTTGTGGCCTAACAGACACTAAACATGGTAAAAACACTTTAAAGTACTAACTCAAGTAAGCATTAAACTTAAAATATAATGCATGAATATTTAAAACTAAAAAAAAATCATACACCTGCTCCTTACGACTCGGAATTCTGGCCTCTTTTTCCTTTTACTATTTAAATTAAAAATACTTAAGTTGCACCCCATTATTTTCTTTGTTGCAAGTGCCCTGGGCTCAGTGACCTGTAAAAAGTTAGACTCTTGGACTTAGAAGGCTTCATTTCCCTTCACACCCTGGGACTGGCTGGTGTATGATTTCTCTGCCCTCTTGCCTGTCTTCCACCAACCCTCATCTTCAACAGGTCACATCAAGAGGCCATGCCCTGAGGTTGGGAAGTTAGGTTGACAAACAAGGTCCAACAGTGATGAAAAGACGAGTGTTGGAGGTTTAATCTGCACTAGGTCCAAGTTCTTATCTTTAAAATGCAAATAATTTACTTTTTTTCTCTGATTGTATTTTTCTGGAATAGAAGAAAAAAATACAATGGAAGTCAATTATTGACCTATGACAAACAAAAGCAAAAAAGAAAACCCTCAGGCTATTCTAGATATCAAGAACTGAAAGGTCAAAAATAAATTTTTAAGTGTTGAAATTTCTTCCAAGGAAAATATCTGTATAGTACAGGTCATCAATTCGAGATTCAGTTAAGGTAACTTTGATTTTACATCTTCAATCCCTCAAACTTTCCCCAAAACAATGTTGCTTTTACCTGTTTCTCAAAGATGCAATTTTTTAATAGGGAGAATAAGAAGTGAGAGCAAGCTGAAGCACAATATAAGATGTGGCGTATGTTTGTAATGTATGAATGCAGTGAAGTGTAGCAGAGTCCAAAAACATAAACCGACCTCATTGTTAGGTCCACCCCTTATTATGAATCTTTAAGGAAGTTACTTAGCTTTTCTGAACCTCAGTTTACTTATCCATGAGAAGAGGATAATAACATATGAGTATAATGACAAAAGCATTTTTGCATTTTTTATATTGTGGTAAGGCAGTATAAGGGTATTATTTGCTGGAATTATAAAGTGTTGTGAGACCAACAGAAAGAAGATAACTTACAATGGTACAACGCAACTAAGCCCATGGAGGCATATTTCACTCTCCAAAGTCAAGACAAAACAGACTCTTCTTGGATCTACTATGAAAATACTGGTTTATGGGTTGGATTCATCAAAGAAATTATAGAAGTCATTCAACACTCAGTTTGACTTTGGAGGGATTGTAAAGGTAAAGAAGTGGATCTTTGTCAGCAACTTTCTAGTTAAAAGGAAAAATAGTCATATGCCTATATATACAGGCAAAATAGACTGCAGGTCTCAAATATTGCTTTCTTATTATTTTTAATTAGCACCTATCACCTGGTATGTGAAAAGATTCTTAATAAAAATTTTGGACAAATTAAATCCAATCCTAAATATTTTTTGTTTTTCAAAGTAATTTCTACTAATTTCAATCTTTTTTTCTCTCTCACTTTCTGTTTTGACAATCTTAAGGCAGGACTGTATTTGAGACTCTCATAATTCTTACAAATGAAAAGTTTTGCCACATTTATTCCTTTTTAGGGCGCTACAAGCCTAACTATAAAAAGCTATTGTCTTCAAAACTCAGAATTCCAGAACATGTACTAGATATAGTGCAGTGCTACTAAAATATTCTGCAATTGTCAGAAGTGGATGTTGGCTTTGAAGAGGAAATGGAATGTCCCTCTGATATTTAAGATAAGGGTGACAGAAGTCAATGTCAAATGTATTTTTGAAATTCTTTATACTCCAATATAAATAGAAAAAAGAGGTTTGATTACTTTCCTTTTAGATGCATATGGAAAATAAAACGCAAGGTTGAGATGATATTTAAAATCAGAAAGAAACTGGTAGAGTCTTTAATGAAAATGATTTTCTAGAATGTGGCTTCGTCAATGTACCTATTGATGCATCTCTTCTCTCAATTGCCTTGCTAACCACAGATACTGTTAATGCTACTATTTGGATTTTATACTTCTCTTGTCCTTAGGATATCTTCTCTCCCACCACATTTGTCCTACTGCATGGAAAACTGGTCACTGCAGCAAATCATACTGTTCCTCATTGCTTTTCAACAGAAGAAAAGAAGCTAATAAAAAAAATTCCTATTCCCTTTCAGCAAACCAATGGCTGATCTAATTCTTATGACCTGGAATACCAGGAATGCAAACCTAAGCCTAGAACACCAGCATCCCTTCCTTCTCTACCTTGGACATTGTCCCACCTTACCACAAGATGCCATCAAAAGTCGTCCACTCACGATTATAACCCAGAAATGAGCAGCACACAGACCTGAACTTAAAATGTATCACTGGCAAATGGATCACAAAGCCACCAGTGATCACCCTATGGTCCCTTCTGTGTGAACTCTACTGCTCATTTCTTGGAACTGACCACAGTAAAATGACTTAATAAAACCTTCATGGCAGACACAGACAAAATAAAAGCCAGAGTATTTCAACTAAATTGCCCTAATGTAGCACTGACAGAACCTTGTTAACCTTCAAATCCAATTTATCTGTTCAAATCCAGTTGCTCCTCTTTATGCAGAATTTTTTCTGAAGCTCTTTAGAGGTCTGGGACCAGAGGAAACCAGCAGGACATAGAAGAGCAGGATAATCCCTCTCCAAATAACCAGTCACATTTGGCATTGCAGAAATAAGTCATTTCCTAGCAAAGACTTAAGAAACCATGCTAATAGACATTCATAGACAGCAGGCTTTTGACCCTGGCACTCAGCTTCAACACCATTTTGATGGCAGGTCTGCTCTTTCAGTTCTGTTGTTTTGCTTCCACATTAACTGTTTTGGCTGTACAGCAAGTTGAGAAAAACAAAAGCCATCACGTCCCATGTAGTGGCATCTCCGTGTATGTGGAGTTATCTGCCTCCAGCTGGTATGTTAGGTTGGCCACAGGCCACTTGGTACCTACACCATGCCTGAGGACATGGTGATTTTTCTCAGGAATAGATTTGAATGAGGAAAGAGTCCATAACCTCCCCATTAATTTATTTCCAAGACCTGGAAGTGATCATGGAACTTCCCAGGGTCTTCTTACTTTCTAACTTTGAAAAATAGAAAGCAGATCTATTTCTTGTCCATGCGCTGGCCTGTTCTGAAGTTTGATTATTTAAAGTGTTTTGGAAATTGTAAAAATGTATGTAAGTGCAAAATATGATTATGTCACCTGGTCTTATTCATTTCCTATAATGTTATATTATTTAGTTACTACAAGGGATTTGCCATATTCTATGCAATGTTAAATCCTGTTGGAATTCACTCTGAAAGAGCAAGCAGTTTTTGACATGATGAAATTTCAACTAATTCTCATTTGTAAAATCAGTCTCTACAACCCACTTTTTTGAAGACTTACAAACTAAATATTCAAGCATACTTTGTCTTTCTTTCTCTTCAATGTACCTACACTAATATTTTTATTAGTCTAAAAAGCCATCATTTTCCTCAGATTAGAGTACCTTTCAATTGCTCATTCATATTCTGATGAAAGTTCAGTAGATATTTCTGTCATATTTCTCTTTATCTATTCATTGTCCTACTTCTGCAGGATGGATGCAGCATTTTCTCACTTACATCTTGGAGGTCATTTTCTGGCAGGTTCAGGGTCTCAATTTTGCACCTCAATCCCTGCGCCCTTTTAACAGTTCGTGTTCCCAGCTGCCTAATTCATCTCTGCAGTCACATATAATATAGATTATTGATACTTCACATAAAAGGTGCTTTCCATCCCCAATTTAATATTTGGGGGACTTCATTTAAGTGACATTCCTCAATAATTAGTAAAATAAGACAAAGGATAAATTAAGGACTGAAGTGGAGGGTCCAGTACAAACGTTTACCTGGATGTCAGAGAGCAGGTATGTATACTTCTCCCCTCAATACAACAAAAGGGTACATATGCTGAGAATGACTCTTTCAGCCATTAAGCTGCTTCTCAAGCTCTCCAATCCGTAAGGATATTTGACACATATGCATCATATTGGTTACCTCAGTCACCTGTAATAAGGATACTAACTAAATACCCAGGATCTTTTACATGCCTTGGATAAGAAACAAGAGAATTGAGTCATCCAAGCTGTTTGATTTTGCAGTATCGAGGCGCCAGTTACTAAAGTGCCGTGGTATCAGGCACGTGCACAGGGAGAGTGCATTGTTGAGTATTTTTATAAGGAATTAGTCAACGTAATTGTGTGGGCTGTAAAGAGACTGTTATACAGCCTTATTACACGTTGTAAACACTTCATCACATGACATCTTTCCATGTCATAAATACATCATCAGAGACCATTATGTTCTCTAATGATGACTTCTTGCATCTATTCCTCATACAAAAATGAATAAATGTCTAAGGAGAACATAATCTGTGTAGTTTTTTACTGCTATGATAAATCCATCACAGAATTTCTTATGATGTGCCATATCTTTACATATGCTGTTACACAGAATGAAGGTAAGTGTATTTGCTTTTTGCTCTTTATTCTTACCACTACTTTTAGAGAAAGGTGACAAAATCTGACCTGACCTGTATAGTTTGTAAAAGAATATTTAAAGAAAGAGGAGGAGGAGGAAGTGAAAGAAGAGGGGGAATGGAATAGAGGAGAAGAAGGAGGAAACAGAAAAGAACAATTTAAAACTACATAAAATAACTGTGTAATATAGACCTGTTAGTGTTTGTTGTATATATATGTTAATTCTTTCAGACATGTTTGACTTTACACATGCTTTACAATTAATTTACATAAGGCAACAGAACTGTTCACTCTCTGTGATTCTAGTTTTAATGTTAATTTTAATTTATTCTCTAGGGTCCTATGTTGTATATTGTCATTAATTCACAATTTCTACCATTTTGCACCATTTGTTCCTAAGCCCCATTTTTTAGAGTATAGGATGGAGGAGGACATCTATAAGATCACACTAAGGCAATGTTTTCCAAACTTGTGCTGCAAAGCCACACATTATTCATGTGTCTCCAAAGCACCCTAGAGATGAGGCTGGTGTGCCCATCAGTTTCAACATTCTCTCCTACCTCAGCCAGGGAAACTTCACTTTCATCTGCTTTCTAATTTGGATATCAGAGTGTAGAATCCACTCAACTAAATAATATCTGTGTTTCTTTGAGCCTTAAACCTCCACGATCTTTTGTGTTCTTCCCGTATAGTACATTGAAGAGAAAGAGAGAGATTGGGGAAAATTCAGAAATTAATCACGCTGAAAGTTAATAGCCTTTCTTATTTTCCATGCATCCTTAAACTCACCCTAAACCTAAAGGACTGTATCATAGCTCTACACATCCTGGTGGTGACAGATGAAAATAAAGTTTGACTCAGCCTGACTTATTAATTTCAAAGCCTTGACTCTTTCAGGAGATGTCTGGGGCAAATCTTTGATGTTCATCCCTAGAAGAGAATAAATGGGGAATGATCTCACAAGCCAATAAGTGGAAATGTTGAAATGAATGCAATTATTAAGGAAATTGCAATGAAAGGAAAAGATGAATGAATCCATCACCATATTGATATTCTGCAAAGCTGGAAATATGCCTATTGATATTTAAGAAATATATTTTTAAATAATCTCCTACTAGAATTTATAAGACCCAAAGGTAATTCCACTCATATGAAGGTTTCTTAGTTTGCTTTGTCTAAATAACACTGTGCAAAGGCCCTAAATAACTGCATGTCTCTTGGATTAGTTTGCCACACAAAGTAGTCAAGGATAGGAGAAATAATATACTAAAACTGGTCTATGTACTGTTTCACCTCCCAGTATACTTTTGTGTCCACAATAAAGGGAACAATAATTATCCATTCTGTGGCTTCTTTCACAAAATGGGAAATAAAAAGAGAAAAGTGAATAGAAAGCTTTTGCTCTATGTGTTGGTGACTTGAGGGGATCTGCTTCAGAGCAAGCTTCTATATATGTTAACTCTGGCGTGCTTTCCCCTCTAGAAAATAGAGGTAATAAACCGGCACAAGGCAATGTCCAAACCCTTCACCCCTTCACTCACACATGCATGCACATGTGCACGCACGCGCGTGCGCGCCCCCCCCCACCACTCTCTCTCTCTCTCTCTCTCTCTCTCTCTCTCTCTCTCTCTCTTTCTTTCCAGTTTTTCCTCTCTCTGCTTGCTGTGTAGCTTCCCTGTAGTAATCCACTGAATGTCACTTAACTCTGTAAGGAAGTAGATCATAAAACCACCTCAGCCTTTTCACAAAGAATTCTACTCAAAGCATTACGAATTCTTACCAAAATGTTCAGAAGCATTATAAAGATCAGAATTATCATGGAGACTACAGTAAGAAAGAATCAACTATTAGCTTCAGTTCCAGGTAAAAGAGGAGAAGTTTGCAGGGCCCCAGGGTACCTTTGCCTTCTCTGCTTTCTTTCCACCTACACTCCCAAATTACAGGGTGACTAAAGGAGCTTCTCTCACTGGGGAGAAGGGATGGTGTGCTCCAGGTATTGCTGGAATGTTTCAGAAGGACTGGGTTGAAGGGTGGCAGAGGACCTCTCCTGGGGGGGAAGGGGTGGCAGCTGTGCATGCTTAATGAGTTCAAACTTCTTTCACAAATTAAGTGAAATATTTTTAAAGGAAACAATATTACTTAAATTTTATTTGTTTCAGCTACTTGGTTACAACTCCATACGGGCACAATTAATGGAGGAAATAGAGTATTTTATAAGCCCAGGTCTCTCCCTCACTCTGTGACCAAGAGAAATTCTTTGCCTTAATCACCACACATTCCTTTTGGATAACTCGTGTATTACCAAAATAATTATCCCACACTTAGGAAAAGATATTGTCTAGTCACTCCCCAGAAACTTGAGACATAGAATGTTTCTATGCTTAAATTAATAATGAACTTTGTCCTCTCTTGAAATATTTGCATGTGCATTTTTAAGTTAACCCTTAATAACATATTTCACATGTATATGTGCATACACACACCTAGGCCATGGAAAGCCAAGTTTTCTGTAAATCTAAGAATTGATAGGCAGCCTGGATACTCAAGTCTGTTCTCAGAAAATAAATCCCCTTGCCCAGCCCAGATGTTTTGCTCACCAAAAAAAAGGGAGCTGTGGGAAGTGGCGGTTGAACAGTTCTTAATTGATCATTTGCAAATAATGAAATGTCCTGGAATCTAGACATGTTAAAAATTAGAGGAAAGGAAGCAAAAGATGCAAACAAAACCACTTGCTTTGCCCCAAAATTAAAGACAGAAAACTAACTCTACAAATGACTGAGGAGAGAAAAACATCCAAAGTCTATGGGAAGAGAATTCTGGAGATTTCATAATGACTTTTCTATCAGATGGAATAATGACAGACATTTTACAAAACTTCTAAATAATTTTTCTCAGAATTTTTGCAATTCTAACCTTTGGAAATAAACTGAATATTTTGTTCTGTCTGAGAAGGATAATCCTAAATGTAATATATGTCCTCCATTTTCCTCCTTTCATATGCAAAGAAAACCAAAAAGAGAGATCTCAAGTTAGAGTATAATGAAGGTAAAGGATCAGCAATCCTTGAATAATTAAGTCAAGCTAGGGTGTCATTCTGATTATTGCCCTCAAATATAATTCCATCCTAACATTCTGTTCAGACACCATGAAAGGCAGCCAGTCCAAGTTCACCAGCTGAAGTGTAGACTGTGTGAACATTCCTAATCTCTGAAGAGCATGGCAAAATAAATAATCACTCGAACAACTTTGTTTCTGCTTTTCCCTTCCCTCCACACCTATAAATATGGTTTATTGTATACATAGCTTTTAGGGTCAAGTATTAATGGTGAGAATCATTAAGAAGGCAAAGGTCAGTGGCTCCTGACTTCAGTGACCCTTAAATTTAATCTAGCGTGGTAGGAATAGAATTAAAAGTGATGAACTTGCAAAGTGTGATAAAACCTGCTTTGCCCACACAATTGAGCAGCAACAGAGGAATGAAAGAAATTTAAACAATAAAAATGAACTTTGTGATCTAATTACAGCCCCAGAGTTAAAGGTGAACATTCACAGCCAACTGCCATTGCATGAAAGCCAAAATCTGACATCTTTAAAACACCATGTGGTTTCTGGGATCCAGAGCCGTTTTGGAATGTTATCGAACAAACATTGGTCTTTATTTTTATTTGGCTTCATGTGCACTTCAATAAGAAAGATGACAAGACAGCCTTTTGGAAAATACAGAAAACAATTTCTTCAGCTTGGCTGAACTTGATCTTTCAAAATAAATTCTTCAAATCTGTCACTTTTACTCCTATCTTTTATCCCTTTTCAACTTGAAAACTTAGTATTCTAGTCTTTTTTCTTGCTCTCTCTTCCTCCACCTGTTTTCATTTATATATATCAGTTATTTTCCCTGTTATTTGAAAGATAGTTTCAGTTTATCCATTTTTTAAAAAACCAACAATTCATTCTTTCTGCCTTACATATTATTATTTCCTTTCAATAATTCTCTCCTGAATTATTTAAGCCTATCTAGGAAACCAACTTCCACAGTCTGATTTAGTAGTTTTCAACTTTTTGAAATAATTTTAGTTTTTTAAAAGTTGCAAAAATATTACAGATAGTTCTTACATAGCCTCTACACAGCTTTGCCAAATTTTAACAACTTCCCTCATTATAGTATAATTACCAAAACAAGGAAATTAATATTGTTAATACTGTTAACTAATCTAGAGAACTTATTCAAATTTTATCAGTGTTTTCACTAAGATTCTCTTTCTGTCCAGGATCCAGTCCAGGATCCTACACTGCATTTATTTTTCATAGCTCCTTTGTCATCTCAAGTCCATGACAGTTTCTCCATCTTTCCTTATCTTTCATGACTTTGACTTTTTTAAAGTCAGTATTTTCATGGACTCTCTCTCAATGTGGATTTCTGCCATTTACTCATGAAGAGGTTGACTTTATGCATTTTTGGCAAGAATATCACAGAAATGACATTATGCCCTTCTCAGAGCATCATATCATTGTATTAAGAGGTACATCAAAATGTCTTACAACTGGTCATGTAAACCTTCATCTTTCAGGTACCACCACACTGTCTGCCAAACCGCTTCATCAAAAAGTTCACTACTTTTTGTAATTCATAAATATCTTATGAGGAGATGTTTTGAGACTGTGGAAATACCTTGTTTCTCATCATATTTTTACCCCTAATTTTAGCATCTGTCAATGGTTCTTACCTGAAATACTTATTACTATGGTTACTTACTGGTAACTTTCTATTTCCCTTGTTTCTTCTATGTTGTTGATTAGAATTCTACTGAAAGGAAGAGCTATCCGTTCTCCCCTTGTATTTATTTTCAATTATTTATTTATATCAGGTGGATAGATATGTATTTTATTCTATGGATTGTAATTCAATATTATTATGTTTTTGGCTCAAATAAGTCCCAGTTTTGGCCAAGAGCTCCTAGAAGGTAGAGTCTCTATCTTTTTGACAGGCTGCCATCATTTTTTCAGCACTTCCTGACTTTCTGCCACTGGAAGAGATCTCACATTCACTGTGCATTTTCTCTACCCTAACTCTGGGATCAACCAAGGAACTTCTCTTCCTTTAACAGAGAATGATGTTTAGAAACTAAAGAAGGTGTGCATAATGCTACTTAGGAAAAAGACATATGTATACTAACCCACACACACACAAATATGATATTTACTTCCATACCTACCCAGTTGTGTATGTGTATGTAAAATCATTTATACTAATACCTCTGAATTCAACCCACAACCACAGTGTTCATTCTAGTTTGTCCTTTTTCCTTATTTGTAGTTTCTTTTTCTGTCAGTGAGAAACCTGGCCCTCAATATCCATTTTATTTACTTATTAGTTCAGTCCTAGTATACACAAAAAACTAGTTCTGAGCTACTAACCTCTACATATGTCAGAAACAAATTTAACTAGAGTATGATATTTGTGGACAGTTTTGCAAATACTGTCTTTTTAAAGTTACTTTGCTCTTTTCTTCTCCACCCTTTCTGCATGAGTATGTTATTCATTTGTAATACAGTTAGATTCATTTGTTATTATTTGTATTTCAGCATATATATACACACACACACACACTCACATATTGTAATTTTAATTTATTTTTTGGTCATGCAAACATTAGCATGTTCAGAGTCAGAGCTAAGCTATACAAGAGGATAAACTCACAGAACTGGCACTCATTTATCACCTATACTATCTTATTTTCTCCATGCCTGTCACCCACACCCACACACATACACATGCACACACACAATAAGTACAGCCTTTTTATTTTCTGGCTTCTTTCTGTATCTCTTTTTGGCACAGTGACCAGATATGTGCATATTTTCTAAATATCCTATTTTTTCTTACAGGAACAGTAGCATACTACAGCTTCCTTTGTGTTTAAATTTTTCATTTAACCGTAGTTAAGTCCTGGGAAGGCTTATTGTGTAAGTTTTTAGAGATCTTCCTCATTCTTCTTGACAGCTGCACAGTACTCCATTGTGTGGCTGCACCACAGTTTATTCAACTATTATAAATGGGCATTTTGGTGGCTCCTAATATTTTAAAATCACAAATACTGAAGGAACGAATAAGCTTGTTTGCAATTATTTTTGTATGGTTGGAAGTGTATCTCCAGGGTAGACTCCTTGTGGTAGAGCTGCTGGGTCAAGAGATGAGAGCACATGTAGTCTTACTGCACACTGTCAAGATTCCCTCCAGAAGTTTCTTGCAGTTTGCATTCCTACCAGAAATAAAATGGAATATTTGTTTCTCCACAGCCTTGCCAACACAATGTATGTCCTATTTTAAATTTTCATCAGTCCAATAGGTAAGAAAATGTGTTATTTTAATTTGCACTTTCTAACTGTGGGTGTAACATTTTTTAGTAATTTTAAGAGCCATTTTTATTTATTTTGTGGGTGTGTGTGTGTGAATTGTCTATCTATTTCCCATCTTTCTATCAAATTTTTAGCTATCCTTCAAAATTTTTAAGAACTCTTTATATATTAGATAATAACTCTTCCTGTGGTATATATTGCAAGTATTTTCGTCTAGTTTTTCATTTGACTTTTGACTAGTTCATGATACTTTATGTGTATTTTATATAGTCAAATTGACAATCTTTTCTTCTATTGCATCTAGATTTTGAATCTTGGTTACAAAATCTTTTCCTAGGTTGAGGTTAGGAAGAAATTCATCCATCCATCCTTTCATCTAGTACATGTGTGGTTTCATTATGTTATGTTTAGATATATAATACATTTGTAATTTATTCTTCTGTATGGTATGAGGTTTGGATATAATTTTTCTTTTTTCAAAAGGATGACCTGTTGTCTTTGCACCATATATCAAAAAGTTAATTTTTGCCCCAGGAGGTTGAGATGCCATTTTTGTCATATACTAAAATACCAAATGTATTTGGGTCTATTTCATCCTTAATATTATACTTATTAATTTGTCTATCCATGCTTCAGCATCATACAGTTTTAATTTTATAAGCTTTATACTCTATTTCTCACTTCTGGAAGGGCTACTTCCCTCTTGTGTCCAGATTGTTCTTTTCATCCATAGGCTGTACACTTATAGTGCATATAGGGTCAAGAAGGCAACAAATGAGTGATGCTAACAAGGCTCACATAATACAGAGTGGTGAAGACTATGGAAAAATAGAGTTGTTTGTACGTCCAAACTAAGGGAAACACCTACTCTTCAGTTCCAGCCAACTGTTTCCCAGTGGAAACGTAAGTCCAGTATTATAACATCTTCTAATTTTTGAAGATGAGATAACACACCAGATTTTCATGCAAAATCTTCCAACTTTAAAATGTTGAGTACATTGACAATGAATTACATTTTTCTTTAGTTTTATGTTAAGGACCGTGCTGAACCAAAAAGCAGAGCCATATATAAGTCACACATGGCCCAGATTTCTACTTTGCACACTTTGCTATGGAAAAGATTGTTAAGCAATGATGTAAACAGAATTTTCTGATTAATTTGCCCCAAATTTTTGAAGTAATCAGTTTTTCAAAATGTACAGTTATATCACAGATGAGCAGAGGGAATAAAAATGTCCATAGATTATATGTAAATTAGTTCCTATCCTTGTATTTTGGAAGGAAAAGGGACAAGTTGTCCTAATGGTTGCTGTGCTTCTGCTGTCTCAAATGTTGATTATATAACGTGAAAATGGTTAATTGCAAAAGAACTCTGAATGCTGTTTTAGTATTACTTATAATTTAAAATGCAGTATATATGTATCTTGTCATCATACATATGAGAAAGATTAATAGTATTTCTTATTCCAGATTATTTAAATATATACAATTTTTATAAAGAAAATAACATTTAAAAGAAGTAAATAAAGTTACATGTCTTACACTAAAAAGAACCTAGAAATAGAAAAGTCCTACTTAATTTTATACAGTATGTATCAATAAAAATAATGCCTAATTTGGGAAAAGAAGCTATGCTAAAATGCAGACAATTTGTGTACACATGCAAGTGTAACTGCTGGGTGAATCCTTAGAGATGCAGTTGCTGAGTCAAAGGATGCATGCAATTCAAACTTTTTATACTTATAGCCCAAATATAAAATAAATGGATTAAATGTACAACTTGTATGGCAAATATTAAATTGAGTATTCTTCTGGAAATTGGTTCCAAAGGTTTAAATTTATTATTTAAATGTGAAATTTGGCTATTATTAATCACAGATACTTTCCTACTTAAAAATCATGTGCTTTGCTATAATACTTCTGCATTTAATTTAGAAAACATTGCATTTATTATTGTAACATTTAGGCTTATTATGAAAAAATTAGAAAGCATAGATATAAATAAAGCCTAGAAATTTTACAACATCCCACCAAATAACCACCAATAACATCTTCTAACATATATTTAGCAAAATACTAGCAAACATTTAAGTAGACACACAAATTTTATCAGAATGGTCACAATATGTAAAATATTTTGTAGAATTCACTAGAAAAGTCACTTAATTATCTTCTAATTTTATATTTACAAAATTATTTTAAATGGCAAATTTTTTCCATACAAAGATGCACAACGTAGTAAACCAACCAATCATTGTTCAGAATTTTCACAATTTCTAACTCAAATTTTTCCTTGCTATGAACACAATACTTTCTGAGAGGTGGGACTCTGCATATAAGACAGTTCCATGAACATAACAGATGCTCTACATATTTGCTGAATAGGTAAAAGAAGTATTAAATAAATACAATGGTAAATTTTGTTTCTGCTAAATATTTATCATTTCCTTAGGATAAAGTCCTAAAGGCATAGATATTAAAGCTTTTGATATTTCTTCTGCCAAGACAGACTCTCTGTCAAAGTACAGGAGACCATCACTTCCTTAAGCTAACCCTCCTTACTGGATGTTAAGTCATCTTTATGTGTGCATGTGTATGTACCTGTATGTACAGCAATATAGATATACACAGCAATATATATATGTACCTATAAACATATATATACATGTATGTATATATACATTACACATACATGCTTATATATACACAAACACATAAATATATATACACACACACAGGCTGCTTGTAATGTGGTATCTCAATTTTGTTGTAACTGCCTCTCTTTTTAAAATTAAGAACAAGTATAGAAAATTACAAAAGTTAATACAACAAGTGCTGCCTATCTGCCAACCCTAAATGAACAAAATAGGTTCATATGTGCTTGAGATATTTTAAAATAAAACAATGTAGTCAGAAATGAATCCTTTATACTCCCCTCCTCAATCCTCTCCCTCTTTTCCAGGTGCAAGCATTGTTGTAAGTTGGTATGTATTTGATGTATGTTTTTCTATTTTTACCTCATGTATGTATACGGATTCAAAACCCTATACTATATTATTTTCTGTTTTCAAAATTTACATAAATGGGCTTTTATGCTATAAGAAGCTTTTAAACATCTCAACATTTTCTCTCTCCCATGCTATATTTTTCAGGTAACTATACCATAACTTACTTATTTTTAAGTTCTTTATTATAAAGCAGTGGTAGACCTAGTTTCATAATTTGAATTTCTTCTTTTGTAAGTTATCCATTGTCTACAATTATCTTCTGGCATTTAGTGTATCAGTAAGACTCCTGAGACCACCTTGACTTTTATAATTTGATCAGTTTTCCTTTTATACATTTTCTATGTCTGGATGCTTGAGGAATTCTTTAAAGTCATCCCACATTTGCTAGGATGGAACTAGGTGTGATCCCTCTTTGCACTGATTCTGCCCAGAATATGACAGTTGCTCACGAGAAGGAAAATGATGATTTCCGTAATTATTCAAACCTCCATCCTCAACTTAGATCCCTTTGATTATTGCTGCTGATCTTTTTTTCTGAGTTTCTTAGGTGAACTCATTTTGGAACTATTATTTTTCAGAAGACATTTTTCTATTCACTATTCTCCTTATTGATCACTTGTTTACTTATCATTTTCACTTTTGTGCCCTTTTCCTCCGAGTTCAGAGAAAGCTCCTCAGATTTATTTATTTGCTAATTCAGAGATCTTAACATCACTTGCATTGCACAGGTTAAAATTTTTTTCTGATGTTGAAGGTTTTTTGTTTGCTTGTTCTGACTTTATAATCCTGCCTTAACATACCTTTCTCCTTGTAAAAGCTGTCTTTTCATTATCAGGCTATGGATCAGCTTCAAGGAAATCATGTCGTCTTAGACCCTATAGAGGACACAAGTTTCCTGAAATTTTCTTCTGTACATAAAGATAATTTTCAGAGGTTTGCACTACTTCTGAATTTTCGAGATACTACTCATTTCCATTATTCTAAAATGTAGTTTAGTCTTAGTTTCATCAATGAAAATACAGGGACATTTAAAAATTAATTAAAACAAGAGTCAGATATTCTGTAATACTAGCTCCATTATTTGCCATATACTCTCAATGTTTTAGGGACTATAGCAGATGCTAGCAATGCAAAAATTAAAAAATAAATTTCCCTACACTTGAAGAACTTACAACACCATGAACAAGATAACTGAGAAATAACTCATTACAATGCTAGTCAGACTAAGAGGAATGCTTTGTTAGAGACAAAATCTATCACTTCTCAATAGATTTGGGGAAGTTTTCATAGATAAAATATCAGTTAGGTGGATTATAAATTAATATGCATTTTAATAAGCAAAAAGGAATTCTTCTGAAGATCATTTGAATAAAAGATTAAAGTATTTGGGAATTTGAAAAAATATATAATTTTGTACATATAACTTGCTTACCTTTTCCACATCTGGAAACATATTTTATGCCTTATCACCACAATTTACATTATACAAAATATATGAAAGATTCAGATGGAAGCCTCAGGCTTCAGGTTCTGGAAAGCACTTGATTATTCACATCTAAATATTTAAAATTTCAGCCATGTTTTTCCCATGTTCACCTACACATTTCAACAGCCCTTCTGGAAACAAAAACATTTTTATTCTCCTGGTCTTGAGTCACTCCTTGAGGAGACTACACACTCTAGCTGCAGTTTCTATTTCTGCAATTATCTGGACCATTCTTGCAAGTCAATCAAGTAGCCCTCTACATGTGAAGATTTGATTGTGCAACATGGAAACTGAAACATATTGTCAGGAAGAGTCCTCCTCCCATAGGTTTATTACTGACCTCAGTGTATGATGTGCAACAAATTCTTAGGTGAACTTTTCTTGCTCCATAAATACTATATATTTCTATATTCACACAACCATCAAATACGAGAGTCAAAATCATTAGAAGTCATCTACCAATACGCCAAGACCTAGAGAGATGAAGTGACTTCCACAAGGCCACCCAGCTTATTGGAGATTTCTGATTCCACCCAGAGAGGAATAGAAACCACCTTTCCCAAATCGACATTCAGTATATTTTTGTTATACTCAGCTGCTTATCACAGTCAACTGTTTTATCAAATTCCAGACTTTGACACCAAGGGTCTGAGGGCTATCCATTGTCAAATATTGCAACCATGAGCCAACAATGACTCAAGGAGAATGAAACATCAATGTGCATACAGATCATGTGGAGATCTTGTAAAATACCGATTCTGATTCAGGAGGTCTAGGGTGGGCCTCAGATTCCGTATTTCTAACAAGCTCCAGGAGGTGATGTCAATGCTGCTCGTCCACAAACAAAGGTTGATCAGCAAGGATGACCTTTCAGGGTTATCTATACACCAAAGAGTGGTATGCTGCTCGTCACTATCAGCCAGAATAAAAATAGTATTTGGGGTGAGAAAACAGAATGGAATAAAAACCAGGGAGATAAATGGAGCAGGGCACTCAGGAAGAACAGAAGTAAATACAGAAACTTCACATTGGCTTGGATTTACACTTACACATTTGAAAAGATGGGTTGATTTACTACCACCCTCCAAACCTCCATACCAATCCCTCCATGTGAAATATCAGTTTCATTGAGGGCCATTGGTTTTAGGTAGACTTCGCAGTAAGCATTTCAGAAGAAATTCTTCATGTGGTTTATGTTTTCTCACAAAGAACCTCTAGCCTGCTTCTCTCTAAGGCCATTCCTTTTCCACCTCTTGCCCTGCCTCCCAACATACCAAGGGGCATGCACACAATGAAAAGATTATTAAGGGGCATTTACAGCCACCAACCTTGTTGGAAAATGCCCCTGGTGTGAGAGAAAGATAGAAATCACTCAACTTGAAGACACAGGGTCCACTGCCAAGAGCTGCAAAGATAAAACCTAGAAGAATCAAGAGTTGGCTTAAAACTGGCTAATTAACTTTCCTCATACCCAACTGGCTTATCTTGGTCCATTGAGGAATTTATCTTCATTTTGTCTCTTGTGTTTAGCTTGTTTGAATAGGAAATGAACTGCTGCAATTTCATGGGGCTGTTTAACCCAAATGGAACCACATGGACTAACAGCAAATACCACAATGATGATGGTGACTCAAAACAGAAGATTCTTGAGTCTTGAGGTTCAGCTAAAGACAGAAATGCTATTTTTACCAAGTCAGCTGGTTTAAAAATATATGTTATCTACGTGAATTACACATGGCTTATAAATAAAATAAGAAAAATATCAACATTGCCCCTTAAGGAAATCAGGCAGTGTGCTTAAAAGAAACTTTAATGACCCTTGCCTTCAGTTATTAATGTGTTACTTTCCTGGGAATTTGGGTCTTAGAAGGTAGTTCTTTCTTTGTTGGTTGTGGACATGCCTTGTCCCCACAGACGCAGGCCATAAGACAAGAGGAGAAGGGCATTTGGACAGAGAACAGGGATACCAACTGTGTTCATGCCCCAAAACAAGAGACTGTTTTGTAAAAGGAGTTTGGTTCCATCCATTCTACCAGTGTAAAGGTTCAAAGCTCAAAGTTTTCCTCAAGATGGATGCCCTAATGCAAAGCGCAAGAGCATTTGTGTTCTTCACTGAACTACAGATAACAGAACAGAGAACTTGTGTGTTGAAGCCACATGGGAGGCAAAAGGGCACTTTCTCTTCCCTAAGGGAAAAAATGAACAATTGCTCTGTGGGTAGAAGGCAGAGGAGTCAACGGCCTAATGAATTGTTCAATTGTATCCCCAGAGTATAATCAGCTGTACTGACCGATTATGGTCAGACAGCTAGAAACCAAAATAATCCTTGTAAAAACAAGTGACATGAGTTACTTGTACTACAAGACAGGCAAAGGGCAGGGCTCAAAAGACAGAGTTCTCCTTCCCAGAAATAGCAGCCACCTGATTCATTCCCTATATTCCCAAAATGTCCTTCCTGCTTCTGCAGGAAAAAAAAGCAAAGTGGACGATGCTACTTCCATGTCAGAAAAGAGTGTGATCTTGTATCTGATGACTAAAGATGGCCAACCTAAACAATCCATTTTTAAGCCCCTGTGAAAACTAACGAACTCTTCTCTCCATGACCCCAGCAAGGGAGACCTAACAACTTCCCAAGCAGGTTAGTACAAGGTAAAGAGACCCACCATGCCCTGGGCCCCCTACATAGGAGCCTCTTCCCCTCTGACCCTTCTTCTGAACTCTAGTTCTAATAGTTAATACTTCCTGTATAATACATCTGGTTTCCAAGTATGGTGATAGGTTTCAAATAACAAAATTTACACTCAAATTTCAAAACAGAGTGGTTTTTAATTATATCAGGATTATAGTTCATAGAACCACAGAATTCCAGAGCTAGGCCAACCCCTTTCATTTGACCTAAGGAAACTGAGGTCCAGCACAGTCTGGTGACATGCTTAAAATCCTATAATCCTAATCATAAAAATAACAATTGTTAATATTTTCTGTGTGTTTACTAATTCTCTTGTACTGTCCTAAGCTCTTTTGTGAGGATGGCCTCATCCCTCACGACAACCATTAATTGTTGGTATACTCATTTTGTCGATGGAAAAACTAGAACACAAAGAACTTAAGCAATATGCCCAAGGTCCTCCAGCCAATGAAGACTGGACCAGAACTGAAACCTAGGCAGTCTGAAACCAGATCAGAGCCCTGATTCTATCTTGAAGTACAGCAGCATAGCTGGACTGGAAATCAACTTCTCTCTCCCTGTTCCATCCCAGATCATTTAGTTCCACTCAAATAAGAACATTTCTGTTAGGAGCTGAAGAGACCTGAGACCTCATTAACCTCTCTACTACTTCTCTCAAATGGCCTCATGGGTACCAATAAGTATTATTTTATTTCTGGCTCATAAACTTTCCACCAGGACAGGACACTACATTGGTGAGGTCATTAAATCTTTATAATAACAATATTATGCTAATGGAAATCATTAGTCTATTCCTCATTCCCAAAAAACCATCTGGTAGGTTTACCTGGCAATTATTTTGAGATGTCATGGTGAATCTTAAAGGATAAAGAATATAGGGATTCATAACTTTCTCTGAGCAATGGAGTTTTCCATGTGGTAACAAGCTGGCATGGCTGGACTATTGGGCTTAGACATAAACAGGATACTGGAAAAGACTTGGGGAGAGCACACGGCAGCTCTCAGATTAGAATTCAGGTGGCAGAGTAGAGAGCATAGGTATTTCCAAGCCCAGCCTTTCTACCAAGAGAATTTGTTGCCAATATTTTTATTGCATTATGAATTTATTTTTAAAAGGGTTTGTTCTTTAATATCAAATAATAAAACATGGGTATTAGAGCCAATTTAAGTAATTTAGAATAATTAGAGTCTTAAGTAGGCAGCACATGTTCTAAGCAGAACAATCTCTCTCCAAACAACAGTGATGTCACACGTTTTTGGTTTGGGTCTGTTTTCTCTCCTCCCTGTGGCTCAAACACGTGGCGTAGTTTCCCCTTCTGGAGCCCAGTTACCCAGTAACTCCTGAAATGGCTGGATAAATGTTGGCTGCCGTGCACATTCAACCTTGAAAGCACAACAATCTGGGATTTTAATTCAAACAAATGTGAAAATGGAGTATAAATAGGATCCAGCTGCATTTCTAATAGTGAAGAGAAAAAATAGCTGAGACCAGAAAGTAAGAAAAAGGAAAATGAAAGCACCTTGCCTTCTCTTTTCCTTATGGCCTTCCTGCATCCTGCAATCATCGCCCTGTTGAGAGAGGCCTCAAGAAGGTTTACAATGTCTTAATTATATTTAATTAAGTTGTCATTTGTTACTTGGCTTCCTGAAAGTTCTGCCTAATTAAACTGGGCTCTGTTTTCAGATCTACACATTTACCTACAGCCCAAAGTTTGGTAAGGGGGAAAAGAAACGGTTAGCACAGGCTGTCTTCCTAGAGACTTCCCAGCCTGCTGTCAACACTGCAGTGTGTGTTTTATTAGTGCGGATGTTGGCCAGCACAATCCAAGGCTTTTTGCAGGGCTGTTGACAAAGACGACCCCTCTCCAACCCCCAATAATCCTTTTCTCTTTCCACAGTAGTTTGCATAGAAGTCAATATTTGAATATGGAAAAGTTATGAGCAATTCATCTCAAATCATTAGCACCCACAAAATGGAATGCTGTTACCTACAGCCTGTATCAGTGGGGAACCCAACCCTCTGTTCAAAATTTAAATCCATAGGTTGTGTTACTGTCACTGACTGCTTCTTAAATGTCAGCCTCTAGCATATGAATCAGTGAGGCCTGGTAATATCCCCTACAGGGCCACTGTGTCTGACCACAGAGGGTGCCGTCCAAGGCAGAGTTAGCATTGGTTTGAATTTTCACTATGACGATTTTCCAACAGATGGCAGTAAATTGTACTGGGGAAAAGGGCCCCAATTTCTAATTCATGCATGAGGCCAAGGGCAATGCTGACCCTTAAGATTATTCACTGGAATGAATTTTAAACAAAGAACGATCCATAATGCACTTTCAGATTTTTCTTACCTATTCTTAATAGAATTGTTTACTTCTTTGTCAAATGAAAGCACTATTAATAAGTCCCTGTATATAATCTTAGGAAACATTAGTTTTCACATTAACATATAACTTCTGCATCTATTTTTTAAAAAAATAACTTCACTTCTGAATTAAATAAATAATTTTGAAGGAATTCATCAGATGTGTGCAATGCTCGAGAGACTACAAATCTCTCCTTTTTGTTTCTTTGATTTGCTTACAAGAATCAACCATATAGGTCAGACTCAGAATTTGCCTACAATGACAAATGCTTCCCAAACATTTCAGCAAACAGTTCCTAAGTTTGTCAATGCCCTACCAAGGGCTGTTTGTTTCACCAGCAAACATTTCCAATGAGAAAATGTTTATCCCATTCATTGTGAAGAAGCAATTATTTGTTTGAGAGGAAGCTTAGCTAGATAGCAGACAATTCTGCAGACATGCCCACAAATCAATTGTGACTCAAAAGCCTCCTGTTCCTCACCCCCATCTCCTAAATGTTTCTATCGGGGTTTTAGCAAATATTCTTGCGAGGTCTCTAAGATGCATTTATACATATTGTGTACAGACAGGATTGTCCAATGCTTCTCCAAAAATATGTGTGGAGACAACAAAACCATTAACCTCTAGGGATCAGTTGAAAAAGCACAACCCAAGTCCATGTATATGGCATTGAGAGTGTACCGCTGCCAAGGTCCCCAAGATACTCGTACTCAAAATTACCCACATATGTCATCAACTAGAAATTAACTGGAAGAAACAAAAAAGTAGGAGAAGGAGCCAAGGACATTGGTTAATAAGTGTCATATATGTTACATATGGGGCTGGTATTTTAAAGAAGGAAAGTTAAAAGATGTCAGTGCAGAAAATCAAAGCTCATCTCTTTCTATTAAATTTATCTGTTGAATTTGCTAATAAATTTAATCTTATTAATATTTCTTCTAATGAAGACTAAACAAAGATGAAGAGGAGGAAGAAGAAGAGGAAGAAGGAGATAGGAAAGGAAAGAAGAAGGGAGGGAGAAAAGAGAAGGAGAAATGAAGCTAAAGTTAAATTTGGATAAAAATTCTAAAGTCCTGTGCACAAAAGCCATAAAAAAAGGCACACTCATGGCTCAGTAGCTTCATTTCCAGTAACTTATTCTATAGAAATAAGAATATGTAGAAAATATGTACATAATATTTCCTGCAGCACTGTTTATAGTAGTGACCAACTAGAAACAACCTGGATGTCCAACTAGAGGCAGTTTGTTAACTGAATTATGCTGTAAGCCCCTGCTGATTCCTCCTCCCTCATCTTAGCTACTCTTTGCACACTAACTTCCATCCACTTGGCTGGCCTAGTTTAGAAATGTCACAGTTCTAAGTACCTCTTCCTCAAATGTGCTACCCCATAACTTTGAGTAGCTATTCTTTCTCATTCTTCAACTTATCTTTCCATCACCTTATTAGTTCCCCATTAACTATCCAACCCAGCATGCAGTGCCCTCACTTTACATTTTTGTCCACTGTAATTGCATATTATTTCCCAATTCCTTCCAACAGCTAACCACTCCATGATGCCCAGGATCATAAACAACACAATGTACCTTGTGTCACCTGTCCCACGGAAAGGGCTCAGAAATGTTGAAAAAGTAAATCTACAAAATAAGAATATTAAATATGATAATTCCCATTACAGGACATCATAAACATGAATAGTCATTAAACATGATATTGTAGATCATCAGAGACAGGAGGATTAATAAATGAGGAAATCACAAAAGAACCAATTTTTACAAGTTTACATTTAAAAAATTTCTTTGTGTACATTTCTGAATTTTTCATGTTCCTATGCTAAACATGTACTATTTTTAGAATCAAAGAGAAAAAGTTTTATAATGTCTCTTACTTAATTCTAGAACCTACTTATATGCTCCCTATTTCTCAAAGTCCTAAATGGCAGTGAGGGTCTTATTAGAGCAGCTTCTCAGCTCATCTATGCAACCATCTGCCTGTATTGAAGATTTTGATCTCTGCATCAGTTTTCTCTTATTGCATAACAAACTATCCCAAATGTAGCAGCAGAAAACAAAAACCACTGTATTATCCTGTCACAGTTCTGAGGGTTGACTGCTCTCAGCAGGAAATTTTTGCTCAGGATTTCTCATGCTGTTGCATCTGGAGGCTGAGGCTGGAGTTATCCCCAAGGATTCCTCATTCACATGTGTGGCAGTTAATGCTAGCTGTAAGCTAGAAATTATTGGCCAGAAATCTATACATGGACTCCCCAAGTGGCCTGGGCTTTCTCATAGCAAGGCAGCTAGAATCCAAGAAAAAGCATTCCAGTGGAACCAGGAGAAAGCTCATCACCTCTTATGATCTAACCTTATAAGTCATCACTTTTACCATAGTCACATGCCCACAGATTCAGCGGGAGGAAACATGGACCTCACTGCCCTATGAGAAGAATATCAAAGTCACATTATAAGAGTGGCATGTGAAAGGGGAGATGGCCGTATTTGCAAATACATCAACCACAATCTCCTTAAGCTTCAATTTGTAAATTCCCTACTACTATCCTAAACCCTCACAATATGTATGGAAAATGCAGTTGAACATTTTCAAATAGGTTTACATTTTTATGTCACATACTCAATAAATAATGTTGACGAGCACTAAGTAGCAGAAGTAGCCCTGAGTTACGGTCTGTATGTAGTCCTGGATTTTCATTTGAGGACTATCATTGTCTAATCTTGCATCTTTCATCCTCATTTTTATAATTTGCCTACCAAACATCAGCTTGCCCTTTCAATATCAAAGGATAGTTTTGAGAATGGAAAGAATGGGGGAAACAATTTTCAAAAATGAGTTCTTCAAAGTGCTCGCTTCAGGGGATGTTATAGGTGTTATGCTGAAAATGAATTAGGAAATTTTGAGTTGGTGCATTTAACGTCCTGGAGTAGATTAGAAATCTATAGGAGGGATCAGAATCAGGAGATCAAACAATGGTAGTTTCAGCCTTCCTGTATGTTTTTGAATAGGGAATCATTTTTGTTTTTTGATTCGGCAACTGAACAATTCCTGCTCTGTAGAATTCAATTGTATAATACCTAAGTAAAATAATGTATGACAAAGTGTTTCTTAAAATGCTACGGTATGTTGTTTCTATTAATTAATTAACTTGCTCAGTCCCTTTTCTGTGAGAAATGAGCAAAGTATGTGAATACAGGCATGGTATATGTCCTTCTGAGTTTTAATTTTTTATCTGTGAAGTGGAGAGAATAATACCGACCTTGAGTACAAGATATAAAGGTGAACGTCAATATATTTAATGTGCTCAGAATAATATCTGAAACAAGTAAGTCCTCAATTAGTGAAATCATCTATACACACACACACACAAAAAATTTTGTTTCTGATGTTGGTAACCTAAATGGTACTAATGTTATAAAATAAAAGATGTTTAATCAAATGCCCTATCACTTATTTCAATATCTGTCCTCTTCAGCACACCATGATTAGTGATATTCATTAATTAGCTCCTTAAAGAGAATACTAGAAAAATTCTGTTAGCCTAGAAAAATGGTAATAAAAGTTTTTGGTCTACCTTGGGCTATAGGTGTAAATCAAGTCTCAAAGTGACACTAAAACCTGGATGATAATAAAAGTCTAGAATATGTGTAAATGTGAGGTTTCAATTTGTATCCCAGGCAAATTGGCAGAATCCTGATCCATGGTATTGATCTACACCATGAAGTTGCTGGGCCCCTGCCTGACACAGGGACATATCTACAACCCAGGATCTCTCTCAAAGATGAGCTCACTATTTAAAATTATAAATCAATAGAGGAAATTCCCAATTGTTTGGCAGACTAACTAGAAGTATGAAAAGGACAATTAAACATCCTAAAAAAGAAATTATAAAACAATCTAAAAGTCTATAAAATAAATGTGCTTAAAATGTTCAAAGAGGGGGACTGGATTAAAGATGGCAGCGTGAGAGGTGAGACAGAGGCTTCCTCCTAAAACCGCATATAATATGAAAATAAAGCTACTACAACTACTCTCGAAAGAGCAACAGGAAAGAGGACGGCAACAAACTGCATACACCTGGAGACAAGAGCAGCCCTCACAGAAAAGGGTAACCTACTAAAGCTGTGGTCCTGCGGGATCCAAGCCCTTCCCCCACGCCAGCTCACCAGCAGGAGGAACAGGAACGGAGCAGAGAGGGAGCGGAGATCTGAGACTGCTGAATACCTAACTCTGGAGATCTGCTCTGGGAGCACAAACCTACATTTCATGGTGCCTGCATGATACTCTTGTAATTAGGGGATTGGAAAGCTAAAACAGGCAGAATTCCTGGAGAGACTAAGATTCCAGCTGCTTGTGAAAGCAGGGATCCATACCCAGCTGCTCGGGGACAAAAGAAAGGCGGGCAGTCTGAGAGACTTCCTAACAAAGAAGCCCTCAGCAAGAGGGCTGCTAAAGGGACAAAGATTGCACAGAGCTTACTGCTCAGGAGAGAGGACAGGTGGACAAAATTGTCTGGGTGCACTCTGCCCAGCAGATTGGGAGTTTTCATGATCTTCAGGTACACCAGCTCCCTGGCTGCCTACACAGCTCCAAGAACCCCTTCTGTGACAGCCAGACTAGTGTGCCTTTCTCCTGGCCAGCCCCACCAGGCTTGCAAACCGGGAAACCCTTCCCTGGTGTTAGGCCAGCCAGAGGGAAGATCTGTCTACAGCAACTAAAAATGCAAAGCACAGAGGCTTATACCTGTGTACTCAGCCCACTGGTTCAGGCAGTGGAGACAGGCATAGCAGCCAGGAACCAGGAAACAGCCCTTTCCTCCCCGGAGGCACCAATACCACTCCCCTACATCCGCGCATTGCTTCAGGGGCTGAGCAGCTCCAGAGAGTACAGCTTCTGGGCACTAGAGGGCGCCATACACAAATATGAAATGCCAAAGGAACCTGGTCCAGAGTAAAATTATAAATACAACACCTAAGAAAGATTTAAATGATATGGACCTCATGACTTTCCCTGAAAAGGAGTTCAAAATAAAAATCATTAACATGCTCATGGAGGTATGGAAAGATAGTCAAGAACTCAGGAATGAATTCCGGTCAGAGATCTAATCATTGAAGAACACAATGGATGGTATTAAAAGCAGATTGAATATGGTGGAGGAGGCGATAAATGAAATAGAAACTAGAGAAGAGGAATACAAAGAAGCTGAGGCAAGGAAAGAAAAAGGATCTCTAAGAATGAAATAATATTGAGAGAAATGTGTGACCAATCCAAACAGAACAATATTCGCATTATAGGGGTACCAGAAGAAGAGAGAGAAAAAGGGATAGAAAATGTCTTTGAGGAGGTGACTGCTGAAAACTTCCCCAATCTGGGGAAGGAGATAGTCTCTCAGGTCATGGAGGTGCACAGATCTCCCAACACAAGGGACCCAAGGAAAACAACTTCAAGACATATAGTAATTAAAATGGCAAAGATCAAGGATAAGGACAGACTATTAAAAGCAGCCAGAGAGAGAAACAAGATCACATACAAAGGAAAACCCATCAGGCTATCATCAGACTTCTAAGCAGAAACCTTACAGGACAGAAGGGAGTGGCATGATGTATTTAATGCAATGAAGCAGAAGGGCCTCAAACCAAGATTACTTTATCTGGCAAGATTATCATTTAAATTTGAAGGAGGGATTAAACAATTCCCAAATAAGCAAAAGCTGAGAGAATCTACCTCCCACAAACCATCTCTACACTGTATTTTGAAGGGATTGCTATAGATGGAAGTGTTCCTACGGTTTAATAGCTGTCACCAGAGGTAATAAAACCACAGTAAAGAAAATATAGCAGGACTTCCGGGAAGATGGCGGTGTGAGCAGGGTGGCAGAAATCTCCTCCCAACACTATATTTAACTACGAAAACACAGCAAATACATCTATTCCTAAAAGAGAGACGAGAATACACAGGAAAGCGCACAGCGTGCAGCTACACCCGAGAGGACTCGGCACACCAAGAGGCGGGTAAGATACGGAGCCGCAACCCGGCGGGACCCGAGCCCTCCCCCACCCAAGCGCACCGGCGGGAGGAGAGGATTCAGAGCCAGGAGGGAGTGGAAGTGCACCCGGAGAAGTAGCCAGCCCCAGTGATCTGCGCGGGGAGCGCTGACCCACATTGCGCAGTGCAGCGGAGATTGGAGAGACACAGGGGCAGGATCTGAGCAGGGAACCTCCAGGGTGCTTGCAGCCGGCTCCTGGGAAGGAAAAAAAAAAAAGCGCGCGCTTTCATCGGCGGTCTTAAAGAGACAGGAGCCCAGCAGAGGAGCCGGATCGCCCCAGCACACTCAGCCCAGCAGGCTGCGAGTCCTGGGGAGTTTCAGACGCCTTAGATGGTGACTGAGGAAGCGTAGCCATAGTTACACTTCTCACTGAGATAAACAGCCTCCCAGTCGTTCCGACCCCTGCCAGAGCGATAAAGGGCCCTGCACAGCGGCACAGTCACAGCTGTGGAATAGTGGGGCAATAGCGCCACCTACAGCATTCCCACAGAATCTATGTCCAGTGGGCATTTTTTGTTGTTGTTTTTCTTGTTTCGTTTTTGTTTTTTCTTTTCTTTCTTTTTTTTCTTTCTTTCTTTCTTCTTTTTTTTCTCTTTTTTTTCTTCTCTTTTTAAAGTCTTAAAGAGCTCAGCTGACATACGTGGCAACTATCAGTGACCAATTCTGTAGCCATGAAAAGACAGAGGAATATGGTTCAGACCAAAATCAACCAGACAACCCCAGAGACGGAGTCTGAAGGGATGGAAATGCACAGTCTTCCTGAAAAAGAATTCAGAATAAAAGTCATAACCATGCTGATGGACCTACAGAGAAATGTGCAAGAGCTGAGGGACGAAGTGAGGGAACTGAGGAAAGACAATGCAGAAATTCAGACAAGCGATTGACGGGCTTAACAGCAGAATGGATGAGATGCGAGAGACTGTTAATGGAATAGAAAATAGAGAACAGGAGTACAGAGCAGCTGAGGCAGAGAGAGATAAAAGGATCTCTAGGAATGAAAGAATATTAAGAGAACTGTGTGACCAATCCAAACGGAACAATATTCGCATTATAGGAGTACCAGAGGAAGAAGAGAGAGAAAAAGGGATAGAAAGTGTCTTTGAAGAAATAATTGCTGAAAACTTTCCCTCGCTGGGGAAGGAAGTAGTCTCGCAGTCCACCGAAGCTCATAGATCTCCCAACACAAGGGACCCAAGGAAGACAACACAAAGACACATAATAATTAAGATGGCAAAGATCAAAGATAAAGACAGGGTATTAAAGGCAGCTAGAGAGAGAAAAAGATCACCTACAAAGGAAAACCCATCAGACTATCATCAGACTTCTCAACAGAAACCTTACAGGCCAGAAGAGAATGGCATGATATATTTAACATTATGAAACAGAAGGGCCTAAAACCAAGAATATTGTATCCAGCACGATTATCCTTTAAATATGATGGAGGGATTAAACAATTTCCAGACAAACGAAAGTTGAGAGAGTTTGCCTCTCATAAACCACCACTACAGGATATCTTAAATGGACTGCTCTAGATGGAAGTACACCTAAGGCTAAAAAAATGACACCAGAGAAAATAAAATCATAGCAAAGAAGGCAGACCATCCAAATACTAACTAAAGGCAAAGAATAAAACACCTATTATAGAAAGAATGGAGGATGAGGAATAAGAAGGGACAGAAATAAAGAAACATCAGACTGTGTTTACAATAACTTAACAAGAAAGTTAAGTTAGATTGTTAGATAGTAAAGAAACAACCCTTGAACCCTTGGTAACCACGAATCTAAAGCCAGCAATGGCAATAAGTACATATCTATCAATAAAAACCCTAAACGTAAATGGACTGAATGCACCAATCAAAAGACACAGAGTAACAGAATGGATAAAAAAGCAAGACCCATCTATATGCTGCCTACAAGAAACTCACCTCAAATCCAAAGATATACACAGACTAAAAGTGAAGGGATGGAAAAAGATATTTCATGCAAACAACAAAGAGAAAAAAGCAGGTGTTGCAGTACTTGTAACAGACAAAATAGACTTCAAAACGAAGAAAGTAGCAAAAGATAAAGAAGGACATTACATAATGATAAAGGGATCAATCCAACAAGAAGATATAACCATTATAAATATATATGCACCCAACACAGGAGCACCAGCATATGTGAAACAAATACTAAGAGAATTAAAGGAGGAAATAGACAGCAATGCATACATCTTAGGAGACTTCAACACACCACTCACTCCAGAGGACAGATCAACCAGACAGAAAATAAGTAAAGACACAGAGACACTGAACAACACACTGGAACAGATGGACCTAACAGACATCTACAGAACTCTACACCCAAAAGCACCAGGATACACATTCTTCTCAAGTGC
The DNA here is from genome assembly GCA_032199065.1 of Smutsia gigantea. Classification (NCBI taxonomy): domain Eukaryota; kingdom Metazoa; phylum Chordata; class Mammalia; order Pholidota; family Manidae; genus Smutsia; species Smutsia gigantea. The sequence continues at coordinate 390,058 of JAVSCE010010271.1, forward strand.
ACATGGAACATTTTCCAGAATAGACCACATACTAGGCCACAAAAAGAACCTCAGTAATTTCAAAAATATTGAAAGCCTACCAACCAACTTCTCAGATCACCAAGTATAAAACTAGAAATAAATTTTAGAAAGAAATCAAAAAGGCTCACAAATACATGGAGACTTAACAACACTCTCCTAATTAATCAATGGGTTAACGACCAAATCAAAACAGAAATCAAAGAATATATGGAGACTAATGACAACAACAACAGAAAGACACAACTTCTGTGGGACGCAGCAAAGGCAGTTCTAAGAGGAAAGTATATTGCAATCCAGGCCTATTTAAAGAAGGAAGAACATTCCCAAATGAATAGTCTAAAGACACAATTACTGAAATTGGAAAAAGAAGAACAAATGAGGCCCAAAGTCACCAGAAGGAGGGACATAATAAAGATTAGAGAAGAAATAAATAAAATTGAGAAGAATAAAACAATAGAAAAAATCAATAAAACCAAGAGCTGGTTCTTTGAAAAAATAAACAAAATAGATATACCCCTAGCCAGGCTCATTAAGAGAAAAAGAGAATCTACACACATAAACACAATCAGAAAAGAGAAAGGAAAAATCATGACGGACCCCACAGAAATACAAAGAATCATAAGAGAATATTATGAGAACCTATATGCTAACAAGCTGGAAAACATAGAAAAAATGGACAACTTCTTAGAAAAATACAACCTTCCAAGACTGACCAAGCAAGAAACAGAAAAACTAAACAGACCAATCACCAGCGACGAAATCGAATTGGTATTCAAAAAACTACCCAAGAACAAAACCCCGGGGCCTGATGGATTCACCTCTGAATTCTACCAGACATATAGAGAAGAAATAACACCGATTCTCCTTAAAGTTTTCCAAAAAATAGAAGAGGAGGGAATACTTCCAAACTCATTCTATGAAGCCAGCATCACTCTAATACCAAAACCGGGCAAAGACCTCACCAAAAAAGAAAATTACAGACCAATATCCCTGATGAACGTAGATGCAAAAATACTCAACAAAATATTAGCAAACCGAATTCAAAAATACATCAAGAGGATCATACACCATGATCAAGTGGGATTCATCCCAGGGATGCAAGGATGGTACAACATTCGAAAATCCATCAACATCATCCACCACATCAACAAAAAGAAGAACAAAAACCACATGATCATCTCCATAGATGCTGAAAAAGCATTTGACAAAATTCAGCATCCATTCCTGATTAAAACTCTCAACAAAATGGGTATAGACGGCAAATACCTCAACATCATAAAGGCTATATATGACAAACCCACAGCTAACATCATCCTTAACGGCGAGACGCTGAAAGCTTTTCATCTAAGATCGGGAACAAGACAGGGATGCCCACTCTCTCCACTGTTATTCAACATAGTACTGGAGGTCCTAGCCACAGCAATCAGACAAAACAAAGACATACAAGGCATCCAGATTGGTAAAGAAGAAGTCAAATTGTCACTATTTGCAGATGACATGATACTGTACATAAAAAACCCTAAAGACTCCATTACAAAACTATTAGAACTAATATCTGAATTCAGCAAAGTTGCAGGATACAAAATTAACACACAGAAATCTGTTGCTTTCCTATACACTATTGATGAACTAACAGAAAGAGAAATCAGAAAAACAATTCCATTCACAATTGCATCAAAAAGAATAAAATACCTAGGAATAAACCTAACGAAGGAAGTGAAAGACCTGTACTCTGAAAACTACAAGACACTCCTAAGAGAAATTAAAGAGGACACTAACAAATGGAAATGCATCCCATGCTCTTGGCTAGGAAGAATAAATATTGTCAAAATGGCTATACTACCTAAAGCAATCTACAGATTCAATGCAATCCCTATCAAACTACCAACAGCTTTCTTCAATGAACTGGAACAAATAATTCTAAAATTCATATGGAACCACAAAAGACCCCGAATAGCCAAAGCAATCCTGAGAAGGAGGAATAAAACAGGGGGAATTACACTCCCTGACTTCAAGCTCTACTACAAAGCCACAGTAATCAAGACAATTTGGTATTGGCACAAAAACAGACCCACAGACCAGTGGAACAGAATAGAAAATCCAAACATTAACCCAAACATATACAGTCAATTAATATTTGATAAAAGTGCCTTGGATATACAATGGGGAGATGACAGCCTCTTCAGCAGCTGGTGTTGGAAAAACTGGACAGCTACATGTAAGAGAATGAAACTGGACTACTGTCTAGCCACATACACAAAGGTAAACTCAAGGTGGATCAAAGACCTGAATGTAAGTCATGAAACCATAAAACTCTTAGAAAGAAACATAGGCAAAAATCTCTTGGACATAAACATGAGCAACTTCTTCATGAACATATCTCCCGGGCAAGGGAAACAAAAGCAAAAATGAACAAGTGGGACTATATCAAGCTGAAAAGCTTCTGTACAGCAAAGGACACCATCAGTAGAACAAAAAGACATCCTACAGTATGGGAGAATATATTCATAAAAAACGTATCTGATAAAGGGTTGACATCCAAAATATATAAAGAACTCATGCACCTTAACAAACAGAAAGCAAATAATCCAATTAAGAAATGGGCAGAGGACATGAATAGACACTTCTCCAAAGAAGAAATTCAGATGGCCAACAGGCGCATGAAACGATGCTCCACATCGCTAATCATCAGAGAAATGCAGATTAAAACCACAATGAGATATCACCTCACACCGGTGAGGATGGCCAACATCCAAAATACAAACAACAACAAATGTTGGCGAGGATGTGGAGAAAAGGGAACCCTCCTACACTGCTCGTGGGACTGCAAATTAGTTCAACCATTGTGGAAAGCAGTATGGAGGTTCCTCAAAAAACTCAAAATAGAAATACCATTTGACCCAGGAATTCCACTCCTAGGAATTTACCCTAAGAATGCAGCAGCCCAATTTGAAAAGGACAGATGCACCCCTATGTTTATTGCAGCACTATTTACAATAGCCAAGAAATGGAAGCAACCTAAGTGTCCATCAGTAGATGAATGGATAAAGAAGATGTGGTACATATACACAATGGAATATTATTCAGCCATAAGAAGAAAACAAATCCTACCATTTGCAACAACATGGATGGAGCTAGAGGGTATTATGCTCAGTGAAATAAGCCAAGCCGAAAAAGACAAGTATCAAATGATTTCACTCATATGTGGAGTATAAGAACAAAGAAAAAAATACTGAAGGAACAAAACAGCAGCAGACTCACAGAACCCAAGAACGGACTAATAGTTACCAAATGGAAAGGGACTGGGGAAAATGGGTGGGAAGGGAGGGATAAGAGGGAAAAAGGGGCATTACGATTAGCAGATATAATGTTGGGGGGGCACGGGGAGGGCAGTACAACTCAGAGAAGACAAGTAGTGATTCTATAGCATCTCATTACGCTGATGGACAGTGATTGTAATGGGGTTGGTGGGGGGGACCTGATGAAGGGGTAGTTTAATAACCGTAATATTGCACATGTAATTGCAGATTAATGATAATAAAATAAATTATATTAAAAAAAAGAAAATAGAGCAGCTAATTACTAAGCAAATGCAATATTAAATTAACTATCCCCAAAGTCAATCAAGAGATAGAAAAAGAGTACAGAATATGATACCTAATATATAAAGAATGGAGGAGGAAGAAAATGGAGGAGGGAAAAAAACAAACAAAAAAGAACCTTTAGATTGTGTTTGTAATAGCATATTAAGTGAGTTGTTAGACTCTTAGATAGTAGGGAAGTTAACCTTGAACCTTTGGTAACCACGAATCTGAAGCCTGCAATGCCAATAAGTACATACCTATGCATAATTACCCTAAATGTAAATGGACTGAGTGCACCAATCAAAAGAAATAGAGTCACTAAATGGATAAAAAAACAAGACCCATCTATATGCTCCCTTCAAGAGACTCACTTTAAACCCAAAGACATACACAGACTAAAAGTGAAGGGATAGAGAAAGACATTTCATGCAACTAATAGGGAGAAAAAAGCAGGAGTTGCAGTACTTATATCAGACAAAATAGACTTCAAAACAAAGAAAGTCACAAGAGACAAAGAAGGACATTACATAATGATAAAAGGGTCAATCCAACAAGAAGATATAACTATTATAAATATCTATGCACCCAATAGAGGAGCTCCTACATATGTGAAACAAATACTAACAGAATTAAAGGGGGAAATAGAATGCAATGCATTCATTCTAGGAGACTTCAACACAGCACTCACTATGAAGGACAGATCAACCAGACAGAAAATAAGTAAGGAGACAGAAGCACTGAACAACACTTTAGAACACATGGACCTAACAGACATCTACAGAACTCTACACCCAAAAGTAGCAGAATACACATTCTCCTCAAGTGCACATGGAACATTTTTAAGAATAGATCATATACTATGCCACAAAAAGAGCCTCGGTAAATTCAGAAAGACTGAAATTTTACCAACGAGCTTCTCAGACCACAAAGGAATGAAACTAGAAATGAATTACGCAAAGAAAATGAAAAATCCCACAAACATACGGAGGCTTAATAACATGCTCCTAAAATGGATCAATGACCAAATAAAAACAGAGATCAAGCAATATATGGAGACAAATGACAATAATTCAACACCGCAAAATCTGTGGGACGCAGTGAAGGCCGTGCTAAGAGGAAAGTACATTGCAATATAGGCCTACCTCAGGAAAGAAGAACATTCCCATATGAGCAGTCTAAACTCACAATTAACAAAACTAGAAAAAGAAGAACAAATGAGACCCAAAGTCAGTAGAAGGAGGGATATAATAAAGATTAGAGCAGAAATAAATAAAATCGAGAAGAATAAAACAATACAAAGGATCAACGAAAGCAAGAGCTGGTTCTTGAAAAAATAAACAAAATAGATAAACCCCTAGCCAGACTTATCAAGAAAAAGAGAGTCTACTCACATAAACAGCATCAGAAATGAGAGGAAAATCACTACAGACAGCACAGAAATACAAAGAACTATTAGAGAATACTATGAAAAATTATATGCTAACAAACTGGATACCCTAGAAGAAATGGACAACTTTCTAGAAAAATACAACCTTCTAAGACTGACCCAGAAAGAAACAGAAAATCTCAGCACACCAATTACCAGCAATGAAATTGAACTGGTAATAAAAAACCTACCTACGAAAAAAACTCCTGGACCAGATGGCTTCACTGCTGAATTTTATCAGACATTTAGTGAAGACCCATTCTCCTTAAAGTTTTCCCAGGAGTAGAAGAAGAGGGAATACTTCCAAACTCATTCTATGAAGCCAACATCACTCTAATACCAAAACCAGGCAAAGACACCACAAAAAAAGAAAACTACACACCAATATCCCTGATGAACATAGATGCAAAAATACTCAACAAAATATTAGCAAACCGAATTCAAAAGTACATCAAAAGGATCATCCATCATGATCAAGTAGGATTTATTCCAGGGATGCAAGGATGGTACAACATTCGAAAATCCATCAACATCATCCACCACATCAACAAAAGGACAAAAACCACATGATCATCTACACAGATGCTGAAAAAGCATTTGACAAAATTCAACATCCCTTCATCATAAAAACTCTCAACAAAATGGGTATAGAGGGCAAGTACCTCAACATAATAAAGGCTATATATGACAAACCCACAGCCAACATTATACTTAACAGCGAGAAGTTGAAAGCTTTTCCTTTAAGATCGGGAACAAGACAAGGATGCCCACTTTCCCCACTTCTATTCAACATAGTACTGGAGGTCCTGGCCACGGCAATCAGACAACACAAAGAAATAAAAGGCATCCAGATTGGCAGGGAAGAAGTTAAACTGTCCCTGTTTGCAGATGACAAGATATTGTACATAAAAAACCCTAAAGAATCTACTCCAAAACTACTAGATCTAGTATCTAAATTCAGCATAGTTCTGGGATACAAAATTAATGTGCAGAAATTTATGGCATTCCTATACACTAACAATGACCTAGCAGAGAGAGAAATCAGGAAGACAATTCCATTCAAAGTTGCATCAAAAAGAATAAAATACCTAGGAGTAAACCTAACCAAGGAAGTGAAAGACCTATACTCTGAGAACTACAAGACACCCATGAGAGAAATTAAAGAAGATACCAATAAATAGAAACACATCCCCTGCTCATGGATAGGAAGAATAAATATTGTCAAAATGGTCATCCTGCCTAAAGCAATCTACAGATTCAATGCAATTCCTATCAAACTACCAACAGCATTTTTCAATGAACTAGAGAAAATCATTCTAAAATTCATATGGAACAACAAAAGACCCTGAATAGCCAAAGCAATCCTGAGAAGGAAGAATAAAGCTGGGGGGATTATGCTCCCCAACTTCAAGCTTTACTACAAAGCCACAGTAATCAAGACAATTTGGTACTGGCACAAGAACAGACCCATAGACCAATGGAACAGACTAGAGGGTCGTGATATAAACCCAATCATATATGGTCAATTAATATATGATAAAGGAGCCATGGACATACAATGGGGAAATGCAGCCTGTTCAACAGCTGGTGTTGGCAAAACTGGACAGCTACATGCAAGAGAATGAAACTGGATTATTGTTTAACCCATACACAAAAGTAAACTCGAAATGGATCAAGGATCTGAATGTTAAGTCATGAAACCATAAAACTAGAAGACAACATAGGCAAAAATCTCCTGAATATAAGCATGAACGACTTTTTCCTGAACACATCTCCTCGAGCAAGGGAAACAAAAGCAAAAATGAACTCATGGGACTACATCAAACTAAAAAGCTTCTGTACAGCAAAGGACACCATCAACAGAACAAAAAGGCATCCAACAGTATGGGAGAATATATTTGTAAATGACATATCCGACAAGGGGTTAACATCCAAAATATATAAAGAACTTACATGCCTCTACACCCAAAAAGCAAATAACCCGATTAAAAAATGGGCAGAGGATATGAAGAGACACTTCTCCAAAGAAGATATTCAGATGGCCAAGAGACACATGAAAAGATGCTCCACATCACTAATCATCAGGGAAATGCAAATTAAAACCACAATGAGATATCACCTCACACCAGTAAGGATGGCCAGCATCCAAAACACTAAGAACAACAAATGCTGGTGAGGATGTGGAGAAAGGGGAACCCTCCTACACTGCTGGTGGGAATGTAAGCTAGTTCAACCATTGTGGAAAACAATATGGAGGTTCCACAAAAAACTAAAAATACAAATACCATGTGACCCGGGAATCCCACTCCTTGGAATTTACCCAAAGAATACAACTTCTCAGATTCAAAAGACATATGCACCCCTATGTTTATTGTAGCACTTTTTACAATAGTCAAGATATGGAAGCAACCTAAGTGTCCATCAGTAGATGAATGGATAAAGAAGAGGTGGTACATATACACAATGGAATACTATTCAGCCATAAGAAGGAAACAAATCCTGCCATTTGCAACAACATGGATGGAGCTAGAAGATATTATGCTCAGTGAAATAAGCCAGGCGGAGAAAGACAAGTGCCAAATGATTTCCTTCATTTGTGGAGTATAACAACGAAGCAAAACTGAAGGAACAAAATAGTAGTAGACTCAGAGACTCCAAGAAGGAGCTAGTGGTTACCAAAGGGGAGGGGTGTAGGAGGGTGTGTGGGGAGGGTGGGAAAAGGGGATTGTGGGGTATTATGTTTAGTACACATGGTGTGGGGAACCACTGGGACTGAATTGGGGTATGAGTGGGGACTTGATAATATGGGTAAATGTAGTAACCACATTGTTTTTTCATGTGAAACCTTCATAAGGGTGAATATCAATAATACCTTAAAAAATCTTCAAAGAGCTAACAGTAGAAATAGAAAGTATATTAAAAAAAAAGAGAGTTTCAGTAAATAAGGAATACATATACTTTAAGAAGCACTAAATGGAAACCCTGGGAATAAAAAAGGAAAATGAACTCAGATACAAAGCAGGATGCAAGACACATTGGTAAACACACAGCACTGCAAACAATTGTACACCCTTCTAATTTCAGTGCACTTGAAATCAAGGAAAAACTAAATAACAAAAGCTGGGAGGATGGGAGTGAGCTGATAATCCATGTTGTTTTTAGTTCCTTGTATTGTTTTGGAGAAGGATTCAGATTTGTCACATGAATAAAACATGGTCAAAATACAAGGATAACCACAACAAAATGAAAAAACAATATACAACACCCAAACCAAAGGAAGAAATAACAAAATGAAGAAATCAATTATAAAAAGTATTCTCAATTAACCTGACAGAAATCAAGAAATAACAAAAAATATTCAAAATACAGAGAAAACAACATCAGTTGCCAGAAGTTAGTCCAAATACAGCAGTGATGAATATAACTGAAACTGGATTATATATCCCTGATGAATAGCAAATTTTTCAGAATGTATTTTTTCACATATATCTATGTTTTTTACAAGAGATACCCCAAAAGGTATTGATAGTTTCACCAACATTATTGTTATTTTAGTCATTAAGTTTTTAACTTGGCCCCTCTGGTTAATTCTAGGTTTCTCTGCTTAGCAAAGCACTAGAATTTGAATGAATTTCATATACAGCACAGGCCCCTTTTTAACTCCTTACAATATCACAGTTCTTAGATATGTAAAAAGTTTATTGGAGCTCAACCTTCTTCTAAAATGATGACAGAAATACTGGCTTATTTTATATAGTGGTTGAAATTAGAATAAAGGGGGAAAATGGACACAAAGAATGGTAAAATCATGAAAAAAAATCTTAAAATATTCAAAACCAAACAGTCCAATTAAAAAATGGGCAAAAGACATGAGCAATTTTTTTATATAAAAGAATATACAGATAGCAAATATGCACATGAAAAGAATGCTCAACATCACTATTAAATGCAAACTAAAACTGTATCAACAAACATCCATTAAAATAGGTAAAATAAAAAGTAGCAACACCACTGATTGTGGACAAGACATTCCCAAGAGAATATAAAGTGGTACAGCTACTCTGGAAAAGAGTTTGGCAGTTTCTAACAAAACTAAAAATGGTCTTACCATGTACCCTAGCAATTGCAATACTGAGTGTTTATCCCAGAGAAATGAAAATTTATGTTCATGCAGAATCTTGTACATGAAAGTTCATAGCAAGTTTATTCATAATAGGAAGCCACTTAGGTATCTTTCAATGGGTGAATGGATAAACAAATTCAGTATATCCTTACTACTGTGGAATATTACTTGGTAAGAAAAAAGAAACACAAACTACTGACATAACCTGCCATTTATTCAGATGGATCTCAGGAAATTTTACTGAGTGAAAAGAGCCAATCACAAAAAGGTTAATTACTATATGATTCTATTTATATAACTTTCCTGAAATAACAAAATTATATATAACAGATTAGTAGTTGCCAGGGGTTTGGAATAGGGTTGGGGGAGATGATTATCAAGGGGTAGCACAAGAGAGACTTACGTATCTTGATTGTGGAAGTGGTTACAAGAAACTACACATGATAAAACTGCACAGAACTATACACACATACACACACACACATACCCACACACACACAAGTGTATGTCTAACTGGTGAAATGTCAATTTCATGATTTTTATATATACCAAAGTATGGAAGATATTAACACTGAGAGAGGTTGGGTTAAGGGTACACAAGACCCCTCCTGTACATTTCCTTACTACATCCTGTGAATATATACTTACTTCAAATTGAAAACTTAAAAAATAAAATAAAAGCCAAGTATTGTTTCCTCCTCTTCTTCCCAAGACATTATAAGGCTGCTGCGGCATTGGACACTCCCACAGCAGATACCAAAAGTAACCCTTGTCACCCTCTTTCATTTTCCTTTCTCTACTCTCTGATAACAATAGGGCTATCTACCAGGACTCCTTTAATTTAATTCCCTTTGGAGCACTTTTTATTTTTAATCTATTTCTTGTTAAAGGAAAAATTTATAAAATGTTTTCCTTGGGCAAATTTTGAAAAAAAAATTAAATTCCAGTAAGATTGAGGGCAGGGGACATGTGGCAGGCAAAAGAACAAAGAAAGGTGTTGACAAGGAGAAAACCATGTCTTGATTCAGCTGGTTTAGAAAAGATTAAAGAACTTTACCAAAGAGGTTCTCCATCTTTGATTTTTCTCTGTTATTCTGCCATCTTTGTTTTTCCTTTCCTTTCCCCAGATGTCCTTCAATTTTTATTTAATTGAAGTACTATTTAGCTTCAGTAGAATCCCCTTACAATGAAAGTTTGCCCTATTTCTCCCCCGACAGCTGATCTTGAAAAAGCCATTTTCTAGAGGCTCCAATCATTTCTTCACACCCATTCTTGAGACTCACTTAATTGATAACTTCCATTTAGCACTCAGAATTGCTCCAGCCCCTCATGGCTGATTTGACCTTTTCAAGCTTATCTACTAACTCTATCTTCTTAATGTCCCCCGCTCATTAAGCTGAGTGTGACCATTTGTTTAAAAAACAAATATAAAAACACAAAACTCAGAATTCTGCACAATCTCATCCCCTGGAGACACTGAAAAGGAGGGATTGGAAAGATACCCAGTTTAGCTTCCCATGGCATGAAGGTTTTAAATACTTCTTTAGTCCACTTCTCATTTAGGCCATGAAAATACAAATTAGTGTCTCTTTTCAAAATACTTTCAGCCTTTTTATCCACTCTTATATTCCAAGTTTTAGACAAATCATCTTGTTTCCTAACACAGTTTAACTTTCTCACTTTTTGCACCAATTCCTTAGATCCGAGTTCCTTCCCTGGTAAACTCTCGGAATTGCTGTTTTGTCTATTGCTTGCCTTCAACAAAGGGACTGTATACTAGCATTTCCTTACACACCTCTTTTCTTGACCCTCGGTCTTCCACCATTAGATGGCTGTCGACCTTTTATCAGTCAGAGATATTTAGATAGCAAGAAACAGTAATACTTCATGCTATCTTAAGAAAAGGTGGTATTTAAAATCTCAGAAAAGCCAAATGCTAGGAGATTATTCAGCAGACTGGTCAGCTCTCTCCTTAGTGTATGGTCCAACATTTCTACCCTCTGCTCATCTCTCCATTCTCTGCTATGCAAACTAGTTTGAGAGGTTTTTTTATTATTTTATTTCCCCCAGAACTCCAACTTGAACATAGGTGACTTTGGGTTGCTATAACCCGACACTGACCTCAATCTACCTACCTGATTGCTTTTGTCTTAACTCAGGTTTCCTCAGTAGTGTACTCTGAGACAGTACCCACTGTGGGTAACTAGAACTTAATCTTAGTGGGAATCTCTGAGAATCAGTGTACAACATGCATCTCAGAGTTGTCCCAGGCAAAGAGCAAAAAAGCTGGGGTATTGATACACCAACCCCTGTAGGTCACTGGCCAAGAACATTTCCTGGGTGCATCACCAACCCCTGTAAGTCACTGGCCAAGAGCACTTCCTGGGTGCATCGATTGTCTGGTGCTTCTGGCCTGCTGTGATCACAGGCAAAGCTGTCTTTGGCTACCAGGAAAAAGCCCTCTAGCTTTAGGAAATGCAGTCACAGTGCTCCACCATAGTAAGGTCCCATGGTTTGGGATTATATACCACAGCATCTAATATTCACATAATTACTATATATCTTAGTTCAAATTTATATGAGAATATGATTGGCTCGGCTTGGATCATAGATTCTTTCTGGTCCTATAAATATTAGCCATTTGAGCAAGGCTATCTGATAATGAACATGTCCACATAGCCCTATCCCTGCAGCAATGGCTTCGGGACACCTCCAAGGAGAATGACAAAGCTTGGGAAAACTTCCAGATGTGTCTAAGAATAAAACACCCTCTGCCACCATAAACTAGCCCATGTTTTACCCCTACTTTAGTTGCCAGGTTACCACAGTGAACATCCAACCATGCCTTAATGAGTAAGGCAGTAATTCTCATGAAGTGATCTGCCTACGCTCTGCACAGCCTATGTAATTACTCCTATGCATGGCTACATGCTCTCTCGTGAATGTCCCACAATCTAAGTTCCCAATCTAAGTTCTCTTGGGCAGGATTTCTCCTCTCTGCCATTTGCTACAAAGATCATCTTAAAGGAAAACAGCACCATCACATAAAGAACCCTATAAAAGAAATAATAATACCACTTTGGCTGCTGGCATTGAGCCAAACCCTGAGTCCATCCCTGTCCAATATACATATGGGCCTTCCCCATGCCCCGGGCTAGTTCACAGTGCCTGAGGATAAGTTCACTCCTTTTAGCAGTGGTTTACACATTTGGTGGAAAGAAATATGGGAATTCTCACTACTGCAGAGGATCAGATAAGCAAAGTGGAGATAGTCTTCAGTTTACCTCACAAACACAAGCAGGAAGCGCTATCAACAGAAACTGACAACAATGCCATGTTGTACAGCTCCTGTTAATGAAGAAAGATGATGATATGAGGGAAAACCATGCCAAAGATATCCAAAGTTTGCACTGGAACAAAGGAATTCACTTGGGAGTGCTTGCAACTACGAAAAGTAGAATAACATCCTTCTTAACACTGGGTTTCCACAAAAAGACTTCTGTTAAGAGAAGCATCTTGATAATATTGAGCCTTCCCTGGACACCGATGCAAATGATTCAATCTCATTTACTCCATAAGATTTTAATCATCCCAAAATTTCTTAATACAGGTAGAAACAGGTAGTACCTTATGTTGTGAGCCTCCAAAAGGACCAGAAGCTAACTCTAAAAGGAGCTCAGCTTATAAAGTTAGGTCCAAAGCTAACAACTCCAATATACCTTTCTACAAGGGAAAAGTCATCTTTAAGATTTTTATCCAAAACTTAGCATTGAGAAATAGGCTAGAGCTTTCTTCTGGAAACCATTTGTACTGCATTAGAAGTTCTGATGATATTAACAGACACTATAGGTTTCAAGTGTCATTGCTGTTTCAGAAATGTTAGCAATTCAATACCATTTGAACAAAATAATTTATTTCAGAATAACTTTAATTTCTTTTTAATAATTTTAATTCTAACATAGGCAGTTTAACACTACTTCTTAAAATAAGTTTTCTCCTACATTTCCAAGTTACTCAATTAGTTTTCAAATTATTTACAATTAATATTTTACCCAATTAAACTTCTCAGTTTTTCTATTTATATAGTGTTCTTAGGGGCAATTCATTTCTCAAGATATGTTTACTGAAGGTAGACAAAGAAACAAACCTATGACTTACACTTAGATCTTAAAGAAAAATCATATAAGACACTGGCACCATCATAGTCTTTCTGCTATACTACCTACAGGAGTAAACTTGAATAAAGCTTATTTTCAAAACAAATGACAAAAAGCATTACTGTTTACTATAATGGAATTCTATGCTGTAAACTCAACACAAAATTTACATCTAACTTCTTTAACAGTAACTATTCAATTTTAGGGTAAGCCCCAGATTCTTCATAATTGTTACAGTTTTGAGTCTAAGACTTGGAAATTCGAGATTGAGAAAGACTATGTAAATGACTTAGGTTCCTTACACTTGTTTTCCTGATTTGCAGAGGAAGGAGGCCCACTGATTCAAGCTTTACCATGCATGCGTTTCTAAACATGTTTTCTTTCTCTGGAGGCTAGCCCTACTATCCTCTGTGGCACAGATACACTTGGTGTCCTTCATTTGTCCAACATTTCTTGAAAGCCTACTTTACACCAGGGATGAGTTTAAGGGTTGGGGATACAGACAAAACAGATAAGACCAGGTCTCAGGAGGTTTGTATTTTCATGGAGAGAGATAGATAACAAATAAATGTACAAGCAGCATAACTTCAGATAAGTGCAATGGAAAAAGTAAATGTAGATAGGAAGTAATTTGTAGTCAAAGGGAGTGGTAACTTTTAGACTGGTAGTTAGGAAGGATCTGTATTAGTCAGGATGGGCTGGCTAGCTTATACTGTAATAACAAACAACCCCTAAAATTTAAATGGCTAAAATCAATAGACACTTATTTCTCACTTAGGCAGAGTTTTCCATGGGGGACTCTGCAATGACTTGTCTGCTGTCTGGCGGCTCAGCCTTGCTTCTCCATATCAGCACAGACCTCCAGTGTCCCAATGTCAGAAGAAGAAAATACTGTAGAGTTTCGCTCTATAAAGTAAACGCTTCTGCCTGAAAGCTGCATGTGTCATTTCTACTTACACTACATTCACCAAAGCAAGTCCCCTTAATGTTCTCTAACCTCAAGGGGCCAGTGAGTTCTGATCGATTCCTTGTAATCAGGAGGAGGAAAACTGGAAATATTGACAAGTGGCTGCTGCCTGTATTCTGACACCACAGCAATGAGGAAGTCTTTAATGAAGACGTTAAGGGAGAAGCATTTCAGCAAGAGGGAACAGCAAAGATAAAAAGCCACGGGAGAAGATGAGTGTGGAGTGCTGATGAACGGAGATGAGAGGATCCCGAGCATGGCAGGGAATAGCAGTGGGAGTCAAGGAAAGCAGAGGGCCGCTTCATAACAGCCTTGCAGCCATACTAAAGACTTTGGATTTTATTCTCAGTACAGTGGGAAGGTCTTGGAGTATTTCAAGCAGAAGACTGACAGATCTGAACTATACTTTTAAATCATACCTACCTGTCTGTACTACTCCTCTACCGGTCAAGTCCCAGCTCAGAGGCCTCCTTCTCTTTGAAGCTTCCTCTCACTCTCTCAGCTAGACTATATAGCAACCCACCCGCTATGGTCTCCCTCTTCCTGCCATAGACTTCCATTTAATCAACAGCCTTGTTGAAGCACTTAGATTGCCTGCCTTTCTCTTCATTTGACCATAAAACCCTTGAGGGCAGGGATCGTTTGTTCCTTTATCTGTAGGGCCTAATGTGATACTCAAAACACTGGGCTATGTTTCTTCTGAGAATGAATAAACTCTTAACCTGGTTCAGAGATCCTGGCACCCAGGATCACCATGGATGGTAGAGCCAGAGGGGGGTTTCAAGTCCACAGACTACACTGGCTTCCACAGAGGGTAAATGCTTAAGTTGTTCAGAGGGGTACACCAGAACCCAAAACATGTAAGAAGTCTAAGTGAAGGGAGTGGAGGAAGCAGAGTCCTTGCTGCCCTACTGGTCTGCCAAATGTGAGGGACTGCTGAGATCTTCTGCGGTCTTTAAGGACTGCCAGAGGAACTGAGAGCAAGAAGGGTTCAGTGAGTTGCTCAAGTTGCAAAAAATAATAGCATGGCTGAGTCATGTCACTCTGCACATGAATTGCAAATGATGAGGTTCTGAACACCCTTTGCTCTTTCTGAGCAGCTCTCTCAGGAGTAAATGCAGTGTGCGCCTGCTGGATCCTCAGAATCAATCTTTGGCAGTGAGAGGCGGGGTATTCTCTGGGCAGGGCTGTAACTCTGGAATTCCTCTCATTTCATGTTCTGACAGATTACGGGCTTGCTGTCACTCAAGGCACCCTCTCTACTCACTCAGAATTTTGCCAGAGGGAGGTGCCTGACTCAGTTTTCTGGGCTTTTGATTGTTCCCAGCCCTGCATGTTTGCTTAGTATCTTCACCAGCAGTGAAGCATCCCTCCCATCCTAAAAATAGAAGAGGAGAAGGAGATTTACAAAAGTATATCAAGACTTCCTTCTTCACAGCCCAGGAAAAGTGGCCGCATGCTTTCAATCTAATTGTTTCCACGTTCAAATTAGAATGAAGAATCGTGCCTCCACGTGTCTGGAATCATTCCTCCCATGCAATTATTTTCAAGTTTGCTTACCCAGTTCAAAAAGTGCCTTATAAACAGAATCATATTCATGTATTAACTGTGTTACCAATGTTATCATGGCTATCATCCACATTATCACTCATAAACGGTTATAGAGTAGAACAGAGACATGACAAATTCTAAGAAAGTATTTTTCACTCTTCATTTTCTTGAGTGGGAGTAGACTTATTACTGCCTCTAGCTACTTGACACTCAGCCCTTTGTCCAATGTTACCTTGATTCAAAGTAAAGGTAAAAAAATCCTGTTTTCCATCCAAAGAATTTAACTATGAAATCTTGCATCAAGATACATGAATTCGAGTGGAATTTGAAACTTGATGTTTCTGCTTTCTCAGGAACTTTCTTTGCTTAATTGTGATCATTTAGGCAGCCTGGATATAACTGTTGGAATTCACACAAAACCAAGGACAGTACCTCCCTTTAAAATTTTAATTTTCAAGTGGTTAGAAAAGTTCTGAAGTCTAAACAACCCCAAAAGCTAAGGGTCAAAATGATTTCAAGAGATTATCACAATCAGCCTCTGTTTAAATGGGTCAGTTAAAGGATTGCCAGAATAAAGAACTAGTCGTTTTTTGTTTTATAATTGAATTTTACAATGACTGCGCTCCCTCAGCCACAGGTTGTATAAAGATCTTTTCACACAGAATGGCATTAACTCCTCACAATGAATCAGTAGGTCAGAACAACTGTGTTCCCCAATGCACATGATAGAAAACTGATCCCAGGCAAGCCTACAGATCCTATCCTCTTCCCCATTGTACCAAGCTGCCTCCCTCTGCTGTCGTCTCTAACTAAACCTCTCTTCACTTAATCCAACCTCCTGCTTTAAAGCAGGACAGGAGCAATGATTTTGTTTATCAGTGCAGTAGTATTTTCTAGAATTGAAGGTACATGACTGCCATTAGTGAGCTGTCTACTCATCCTCGTTGTTAAACCTTAATTTCCTATAATGTAGTTAAATAATGGCTCAAGTTTTGACATAAAACAGACCCAGGTTGATGTCCTTTTTTTGGCCCTTAACATAGTTTGGGAATTTGGTCATATTAATATCACTAAACCTCATTTCGCACAGTACCTGAAACATAGGAGACACTTAAAAGAATGGCAGCCATTATTATCACGCATTCAGATATTTTTCTTTAATTGCATACCGTATGATGTTCACAATACTTGCACACTGTGTGAAATAAGAATTTCAAAATCAAGTTAAGCTTTAAGCTAATTTTTATTGAAAATCTACATCAATTAATAGCAATATGTACCATATGACAGAAATTATTCCTAATCAGAAAGAGGCACCTATATGATGTTTTACTTATTTCAAAACAAATTTTGACATCACTGATATTAGAAACAAATCAGAAGCCTGAATCTTTCCGGAATACACAGAGCTCACTGCTAAAGAAATTGTCATTTGTTACATCAATTTGTTTAAAATATTTTACATTGCTCATTTATCACAATATTTATAGCCCAGTAGATTTAGAATTACATGTTTTTTAAGTAAGTAGTCCTTATTTCTTTTGGTTTAAATTCAGACTGTGGTAGATGAGATTATTTTCATCATATATTCACTCCCTCCTCCCCACTTCCATGAAAGGTGCCTTTGCCCGCCCCTTTGATGTTGGATTGACCAAGTTACTTCTTTTGGCCAATGCAATGATAGCGAATGGCACATAAGCAAAGGCTTGAACTGTGCCTGAACCAAGTAAAGGTTGGAATTGCTGTCTGGCATTCCTGGCAGCACCATGAAAGGAGCAAAATGCCCCAAATATTCACTGGCCTGAAGAGGATAAGAGATACATGGAGTAGATCTGACCCAATCTCAAGCTTGAAAACAAGCCCAGCCAAACCTAACTTAGACTAACTCTGTCCCAGATAACTCACAAGACATAAGAAGGAAAGAAATGACTGTTAGTGGAAGTTTCTGAGGCTTTTTAGTATTTTATTATACAGCATTATTGTAACAATTGCTGACTGATACACAGGCTCTAAAAAAGATGGTATATTATTCAGAGTACTTTCCAAGTAACAGAAATCTAATTCAAACTGGCCTTATGTAAAAAAACAAACCTATTAATTACACCTGTGGTTTTAGGCAAAACTGGACTTAGATCATCATTTATTACGATTCCAATGGTATTATCAGGAATATATCCCTCACCATCTCTCCACTCCGCTTTCCACTATGGGTTGGCTTCATTCTCAGACAAGCTCCCTCCATGTGGTGAATCAAAGATGATCTCCAGAAGTGCTAGGTTTGCATTCGGACTGGTAGCCCTGATTGGTCAGGTGATAGGCTGTGTGACCATTGCTTGAGCTGGAAGTAGGGAGACAGTTAGTCAGTCCCATTCAAACCTCAGGCACTGATAGTAAGGAAGGAATGGTCCCCACGGCAAAATTAAGACACTCTTACCAAAATGGTACACAGAGACAAAAACAACAGAAGAGCATAATAAGAGTTATGCAGTATTTGAATTTTTTTCTGACTTAATGTAAACAGCTCCTACTTTAGAGCTTCCTATAAGAAGTGCTATCAGGCCTCTTAAGTCTCTCAGGTATGCCCTCACATTGGCTTTAAACTCAATGCCTCAGCTTGGCTGCTCTAACTGGCACTCCTCCATTCACTGCCCGGCTATTTTCCCAGTGTCTTGGCCTATTTGGGTTGTGGTTGCTTGGTCAGAACAGAAGGCTTTAGTTCTCTCCACATTAACCAGAGGGAAATGATCAAACCTGGACACCAAAAAAAGCTAGAAATCAATCTCTGCCAGTTTTGCATAAACTAACCTAAATGTATAGCCAAATCTTGGATTTAAAAGCAGCGAATTATAACTCAACATTTCTGAGCAGTTCTGGCCAAGCTCAAGAAATCAGGCTCCCTCAAAGCTTGGTTTTTAAACCAAGCCTAGATATTGGCCACCAGTTTGGTAAAAGAACTCAGCCTTTGTGATTTCTCAAGAGTTACTCTGCCAATAAGCTATCACTCTGAACTATTTCTAAAATAGGCACAACATCACTTTGAATCATGAATAGTCAATGCAAACTAGCCTAGTATTATCAATGATAACCATCATGAACCTAGTACTGGGTGCATCACCCCACAGGCATGGATACATAAACCCAACTGCCACTTTGGATGCTGATACAGGCAAGTGAAAACCACTATTCAGCAGCAGCTGGATTCTTCTCACTGGTTTGATGAGGCACTGACAGCCTTTTAGACAATGGTTGACCATTTTATTCCTAAATGCAGAAGTATATCTTAATTGCCTACATTTTCCTTCCAGTACCTAACCCAGCCAGTTATATACACAATAATATGGAAAACTTACAGGTTTCTATTCACACAATCACACCAGATGAATATGTCAGTCCAAGAGTAGATGAGCTATGATTTTTGTTGCAGAACTCTTTCAAAAAATGAAGAACAGGGACTTCCGGGAAGATGGTGGCGTGAGCAGGGCGGCAGAAATCTCCTCCCAAAACCATATGTATTTATGAAAATACAACAAGTACAACTATTCCTAAAAAAAAGACCAGAAGATATAGGACAGCACATAGCCTGCATCTGCACCTGAGAGGACTCAGCACCCCGCAAGGCAGGTTAAGATAAGGAGCCGTGACCCGGCGGAACCAAGCACGACCCACCCCAGCGCACCGGCGGGAGGAGAGGATTCAGAGCCGGGAGGGAGTGGAAGTACACCCCACTAAATAACCAGCCCTGGTGAATTGCGCCGGGAGTGCTGACACACATCGCGCGGTGTAGTGGAGATCAGAGAGACAGAGGTGCAGGATCTAAGTGGAAAACGCACCCAGGTCCGTGCACTCGGCTCTAGGGAAGAAAAAAAAAAGAAAGAAAAGCGCGCGATTTTTTCAGCAGTCTTAAAGAGACAGGAGCCCAGCGGAGGAGCCGAATCGCCCCAGCACACTCAGCCCAGCAGGCTGGGAGTCCTGGGGAGTTTCGGACCCCTTAGGTGGCAACTGAGAAAGGGTGGCCGCACTTTGAATTCCCACAGATATCAACAGCCTCCCGTTCATTCCGACCCCAGCCAGAGCTATAAAGGGCCGGGTGGAGCTGCGGGGCGGCTGCTGCGGAACAGTGGAGCAACAGTGCCACCTACAGCATCCCCACAGAATCTACTCCTTGTGGGCGGTTTTCTTTTTGGTTGTTGTTGTTCTGTTTGTATTTTTTGTTTTTTTGTTTTTTGCTTTTTCTTCTTTCTTTTTTCTTTTCTTTCCTTTCCTTTCTTTCTTTTCTTTTCTTTCCTTTTCTTTCTTTCTTTCTTTCTTTCTTTTTAAAGTCTTAAAGAGCCCAGCTGACATATGTGGCAACTACCAACGACCACTTCTATAGCCATGAAAACACAGAAGAATAAGGCCCAGACTAAGATCAACCAGACAACTGAAGGGAGGGAGCCTGAAGGGATGGAAATGCACAATCTCCCTGAAAAAGAATTCAGAATAAAAGTCATAACCATACTGATGGATCTACAGAGAAATGTGCAAGAGCTGAGGGAGGAAGTGAGGGAAGTGAGGAAAGACAATGCAGAAATCAGACAAGCGATCAACGAGCTTAACAGCAGACTGGATGAGATGCAAGAGACTATTAATGGAATAGAAATCAGAGAACAGGAATACAGAGAAGCTGAGACAGAGAGAGATAAATGGATCTCTAGGAATGAAAGAATATTGAGAGAACTGTGTGACCAATCCAAACAGAACAATATTCGGATTGTAGGAGTACCAGAGGAAGAAGAGAGAGAAAAAGGGATAAAAAGTGTCTTTGAAGAAATAATTGCTGAAAACTTCCCCATGTTGGGGAAGGAAATAGTCTCGCAGTCCACGGAAGCCCACAGATCTCCGAACACAAGGGACCCAAGGAAGACAACACCAAGACACATATAATTAAAATGGCAAAGACCAAAGATAAAGATAGATTATTAAAGGCAGCTAGAGAGAGAAAAAAAGATCACCTACAAAGGAAAACCCATCAGACTGTCATCAGACTTCTCAACAGAAATCTTACAGGCCAGAAGAGAATGGCATGATATATTTAATGTATTGAAACAGAAGGGCCTCGAACCAAGAATATTGTATCCAGCACAATTATCATTGAAATATGACGGAGGGATTAAACAATTTCCAGACAAGCAAAAGTTGAGAGAGTTTGCCTCTCATAAACCCCACTACAGGATATCTTAAACGGACTGCTCTAGAGGGAAGCCCCCCTGAGGCTAAAAAGACATCACCAGGGAAAATAAAATCATAGCAAAGAAAGCAGACCATCCAAATACTAACTAAAGGCAAAGAACAAAACACCTAGTATATAAAGAATGGAGGAGGAAGAATAAGAAGGGAGAGAAATAAAGAATCATCAGACTGTGTTTACAATAACTTAACAAGAAAGTTAAGTTAGATTGTTAAATAGTAAAGAAGCAACCCTTGAACCTTTGGTAACCACGAATCTAAAGCCAGCAACGGCAATAAGTACATAATTATTGATAATCACCCTAAATGTAAATGGACTGAAGGGACCAATCAAAAGACACAGAGTAACAGAATGGATAAAAAAGCAAGACCCATCTATATGCTGCTTACAAGAGACTCACCTCAAACCCAGAGATATACACAGACTGAAAGTGAAGGGATGGAAAAAGAAATTTCATGCAAACAACAAAGAGAAAAAAGCAGGTGTTGCAGTACTTCTATCAGACAAAATAGACTTCAAAACGAAGAAAGTAGCAAGAGATAAAGAAGGACATTACATAATGATAAAGGGGTCAGTCCAACAAGAAGATATAACCATTATAAATATATATGCACCCAACACAGGAGTGCCAGCATATGTGAAACAAATACTAACAGAATTACAGGAGGAAATAGACAGCAATGCATTCATTTTAGGGGACTTCAACACACCACTCTCTCCAAAGGACCGATCAACCAAACAGAATAAGTAAAGACACAGAGGCACTGAACAACACACTAGAACAGATGGACCTAACAGACATCTATAGAACTCTGCACCCAAAAGCAGGAGGATACACATTCTTCTCAAGTGCACATGGAACATTTTCCAGAACAGACAACGTACAAGGCCACAAAAATAACCTCAGTAAATTCAAAAATATTGAAATCCTACCAACCAACTTCTCAGATCACAAAGGTATAAAACTAGAAACAAATGTTAGAAAGAAATCAAAAAGGCTCACAAATACATGGAGACTTAACAACATTCTCCTAATTAATCAATGGGTTAACAACCAAATCGAAACAGAAATCAAAGAATATATGGAGACTAATGACAACAACAACACAAAGCCACAACTTCTGTGGGACACAGCAAAGGCAGTTCTAAGAGGAAAGTATATTGCAATCCAGGCCTATTTAAAGAAGGAAGAACATTCCCAAATGAATAGTCTAAAGACACAATTACTGAAATTGGAAAAAGAAGAACAAATGAGGCCCAAAGTCACCAGAAAGAGGGACATAATAAACATCAGAGAAGAAATAAATAAAATTGAGAAGAATAAAACAATAGAAAAAAATCAATGAAACCAAAAGCTGGTTCTTTGAAAAAATAAACAAAATAGATAAACCCCCAGCCAGAGTCATCAAGAGAAAAAGAGAATCTACATGCACAAATAGAATCAGAAATGAGAAAGGAAAAATGACGACGGACCCCACAGAAATACAAAGAATTATAAGAGAATATTATGAGAATCTGTATGCTAACAAACTGGAAAACCTAGAAGAAATGGACAACTTCTTAGAAAAATACAACCTTCCAAGAATGACCAAACAAGAAACAGAAAAACTAAACAGACCAATCACCAGCAAGAAAATTGAATCGGTAATCAAAAAACTACCCAAGAACAAAAACTCCGGACCAGATGGATTCACCTATGAATTCTACCAGACATATAGAGAAGAAATAACCCCCATTCTCCTTAAAGATTTTCAAAAAATAGAAGAGGAGGGAATACTTCCAAACTCATTCTATGAAGCCAGCATCACTCTAATACCAAAACCGGGCAAAGACCTCATCAAAAAAGAAAATTACAGACCAATATCCCTGATGAACGTAGATGCAAAAATACTCAACAGAATATTAGCAAACCGAATTCAAAAATACATCAAAAGAATCATACACCATGATCAAGTGGGATTCATCGCAGGGATGCAAGGATGGTACAACATTCGAAAATCCATCAGCATCATCCACCACATCAACAAAAAGAACAAAAACCACGTGATAATCTCCGTAGACGCTGAAAAAGCATTTGACAAAATTCAGCAGCCATTCATGATTAAAACTCTCAACAAAATGGGTAAAGAGAGCAAGTACCTCAACATCATAAAGGCCAAATATGACAAACCCAGAGCTAACATCATACTTAACAGCGAGAAGCTAAAAGCTTTTCATCTAAGATCGGGAACAAGACAGGGATGCCCACTCTCTTCACTGTTATTCAACACAGTACTGGAGGTCCTAGCCACGGCAATCAAACAAAACAAAGAAATACAAGGCATCCGGATTGGTAAAGAAGAAGTCAAATTTTCACTACTTGCAGATGACATGATACTCTACATAAAAACCCTAAAGACTCCACTCCAAAAGTACTAGAACTAATATCTGAATTCAGCAAAGTTGCAGGATACAAAATTAACACACAGAAATCTGTTGCTTTCCTATACACTAACGATGAACTAACAGAAAAAAAGAAATCAGAAAAACAATTCCATTCACAATTGCATCAAATAGAATAAAATACCTAGGAATAAACCTAACGAAGGAAGTGAAAGACCTGTACTCTGAAAACTACAAGACACTCCTAAAAGAAATTAAAGAGGACACTAACAAATGGAAATGCATCCCATGCTCTTGGCTAGGAAGAATAAATATTGTCAAAATGGCTATACTACCTAAAGCAATCTACAGATTCAATGCAATCCCTATCAAACTACCAACAGCTTTCTTCAATGAACTGGAACAAATAATTCTAAAATTCATATGGAACCACAAAAGACCCCGAATAGCCAAAGCAATCCTGAGAAGGAGGAATAAAACAGGGGGAATTATGCTCCCTGACTTCAAGCTCTATTACAAAGCCACAGTAATCAAGACAATTTGGTATTGGCACAAAAACAGACCCACAGACCAGTGGAACAGAATAGAAAATCCAAACATTAACCCAAACATATACACTCAATTAATATTTGATTAAAGGCGCCTTGGATATACAATGAGGAGATGACAGCCTCTTCAGCAGCTGGTGTTGGAATAACTGGACAGCTACATGTAAGAGAATGAAACTGGACTACTGTCTAGCCACATACACAAAGGTAAACTCAAGGTGGATCAAAGACCTGAATGTAAGTCATGAAACCATAAAACTCTTAGAAAGAAACATAGGCAAAAATCTCTTGGACATAAACATGAGCGACTGCTTCATGAACATATCTCCCCGGGCAAAGGAAACAAAAGCAAAAATGAACAAGTGGGACTATATCAAGCTGATAAGCTTCTGTACAGCAAAGGACACCATCAGTAGAACAAAAAGGCGTCCTACAGTATGGGAGAATATATTCATAAATGACGTATCTGATAAGGGGTTGACATCCAAAATATATAAAGAACTCACGCACCTCAACAAACAAAAAGCAAATAATCCAATTAAGAAATGAGCATAGGACACGAATAGACAGTTCTCCAAAGAAGAAATTCATATGGCCAACAGGCACATGAAAAGATGCTCCACATCACTAATCATCAGAGAAATGCAGATTAAAACCACAATGAGATACCACCTCACACCAGTGAGGATGGCCAACATCCAAAACACAAACAACAACAAATGTTGGCGAGGATGTGGAGAAAAGGGAACCCTCCTACACTGCTGGTGGGAATGCAAATTAGTTCAACCATTGTGGAAAGCAGTATGGAGGTTCCTCAAAAAACTCAAAATAGAAATACCATTTGACCCAGGAATTCCACTCCTAGGAATTTACCCTAAGAATGCAGCAGCCCAGTTTGAAAAAGACAGATGCACCCCTATGTTTATCGCAGCACTATTTACAATAGCCAAGAAATGGAAGCAACCTAAGTGTCCATCAGTAGATGAATAGATAAAGAAGAGGTGGTACATATACACAATGGAATATTATTCAGCCATAAGAAGAAAACAAATCCTACCATTTGCAACAACATGGATGGAGCTAGAGGGTATTATGCTCAGTGAAATAAGCCAAGCCGAAAAAGACAAGTACCAAATGATTTCATTCATATGTGGAGTATAAGAACAAAGAAAAAAACTGAAGGAACAATACAGTAGCAGACTTACAGAATCCAAGAACGGACTAATAGTTACCTAAGGGAAAGGGACTGGGGAAGAGGGGTGGGAACGGAGGGATAAGCGGGAAAAAGGCACATTACGATTAGCAGATATAATGTTGGGGCGGTATGGGGAGGGCTGTACAGCTTAGAGAAGACAAGTAGTGATTCTATAGCATCTCACTACGCTCATGGAC
Organism: Smutsia gigantea; assembly: GCA_032199065.1. NCBI lineage: Eukaryota > Metazoa > Chordata > Mammalia > Pholidota > Manidae > Smutsia > Smutsia gigantea. The sequence goes on from JAVSCE010010271.1 coordinate 415,436, forward strand.
AGTGACCGTAATGGGGTTGGTGGAGGGGACCTGATGAAGGGGGTAGTTTAATAACCAAATATTGCACATGTAATTATAGATTAATGATACCAAAATAAATTATTTAAAAAAATTATGTTACAAATATGTAATTTTGTTGAGGTTTTCTCAAGCTCTTGAAATAATGTGGGATTTTTCAGACTTTTCTTGACTGGGATCTAAATCATTTTACATTATAATGCAGCATATTCTGGAATATATACTCGTACATCTGAAATAAATATTTTAAAAGCAAAAAAATTTAAAAAATAAAGAACAGCTTAATCTAAGCTGGAAAATAACACATGTAATATATATTTATCGATTTAAGTAAACACACAGGTAATTAGAGGCAAGGCAGGTCTCATTTTCAAGTTAGTCCAAGTCCAAAGGGTACCATTGTTAAGAAACTGGAGACCATTATGGAGGTTTCCAGCCACTCTGTCAACTTTTTATAAAGTTAAAATAAAAGTTTATTATAACTAATAAATATATTTTTAAGATGTTATTTTATGAACGAGATTTACACCATCAGTTTTTAGAAGAATCAAGGGATAGTTGCAGAACCATTCAAAGTTTCTTCTGCCATACTCTCCATCAACCACTCTCTAGCACCATTCTTCAACAATGATCATTAACATCATTAGGATGGTGCCTTGCCAATGGGTTTCAGCCCCTGGCAACTTCGCTATGGATTCAGTGTGACCAAAGACATGACACTAGAACATTTCTTTGGGGTGAAAGGGTTTATTACCCGGATTGTTTTCCCGGTGGTAGGTCGAGCACTAGCATCACTGCCTCCGCCCGGAGCACTAGGCTGAGCTCTCTATATAGTGCAATAATAGTATATTGCCTAAAGGTGTGGAAGCGGTAGCCTAGCTACAGGCCAGTTACATCATCAGGTGGTTTAAGTTCAGTGAGGATCGTGGCCATAGGAACCCCAACTTCCCCACACTCCACCCCTCCAGGATTGTCACCTTACAATCTACATGCTTTCAATCTTCCGCAATGGTCCCTGTGCGAGAAAGCTGGAGCACTGTAACCAGATTCCACAATAGCAACAGAGAATAACAATAACTTAGAGATAATAAAAATTAAGATACAGCAAGATTTTGATACACATAACAAAATTATTATGATCCTCAAGCCAGAGGAGGTTCCTAATAACAAAAATTATAATAATCCTCAAGCCAGAGAAAGTTCCCAATCCACAAAGACCTTAGGGGTGATAAGACACATGTTTTAATGACACCAACATAGGCAAATCTTGTCAATCAGGTAGCATGCATGCAAGAGAGTGGTCCTGTGATAGGACTGTAGCAGGAAGGGGGTCCCTTCCAGGTCTACTATACCATACTTTTACTCCTTTCCCCACTGGGGTTACTAAAGGGTCTATACATAGTGCTACTGGAGGTGCATGCACTGGCCATAATGATAAAACAAAACTCCCCAGTATGATGCTCCTACCTTCTGGCCGTTCAGGATATACTACTCTGACCTTTGGTGGCCACTCTGCTGTTATTCCAGGAATGCACAGGAGGCCAGCTTTGAGGCCTTGTCCCCAAGGTGTCAGGAGAGCAAGCCATCGTTGGTCCATGTGTTGAAAGGTCAAAGGCCATGTCCACTCAATGGAGTCTCCAAGGTTCAGTGCAGTTGGTGCTGGCAGCAAGATATTATTCTGGTGGCCGAAAATTGGCTTCAATGTTTCTTCCTTGGTTTGTACTTGCAGTTGTGTAGGGCAGGCAGCAATGTGCTAACATGTCTATGGGGCTCAGGGCTCCCTTTCAGGGTCTCTTGTTCAAACACTGTAGCACAGTCCATAAGCAGACTGACCATTCCCACAGACTCTTGGTATCAGACTTTAGTCCAGATTCTAACAAGCCATTGTGCCTCTCTATCATGCCTGCTGTGGTAGGATTGTATGGCACACGAAACTTCCACTTGATTCCCTGCTGTCGCACCCATTCTTGCAGTGTATGTCCAGTAAAATGGGTGCCCTGATCACTCTCAATTACCTGTGGTCGGCCATAGGCAGCAAAGAGACAGTCCAGGCCTCTTTTGGTCGTCTGCTGGTCTGCACAATGGGTAGGAAAAGCAATCAGAAGTCCAGTACCTGTGTCCACACAAGTCATGGCATACCGATATCCTTCTAACACAGGTAGAAGCCCAATATAGTCTATCTGCCACATGACAAGGGGTATAAGCCCCTTAGCTATTGTCCCATGTTGCTGTGGAACTCAGTTTAAGTCCATTTTGGAGCACATGACACACTCCTGCCGGGCTCTACTAACTTCCTCAAAGATCAAAGGCAAGCCCCACCGACGGGCTATAGCCCACATTGTCTTTTGTCCTGCATGCAACAAACGCTGATGTAACCACTGGGCTATATCAGAGGCAGGCTTTCCTTCTAACCAATGTATCTGGGCCAATTTATCTGCTTCATTTCCTGGGGATGCCAGTGGCAAATGACCTGTCACATGGTATACTGTAATTATTTTAGTCTGACCACAGACCCGTAAGTCTTGCCACAATTCTTGCCCCCAAAGGGGTCAGTGACCAACCAGCCAGTTGGCATGGTACCAGGTTGGCAGCCACAGGGTCAAGTCCCGATAGACAGCCCAGCTGACAGTGCAGACAACTATAGGGGAGGGCTCCTGGCTGATCACAAGCCACAAGGCCCACAATTCTGCCCATTGACTCTTCTTCCCCTCACCATCTTCTATCCATACTGTCTCAGTCTTAGGATGGAAAGCTATGGCCCTCCATTTTGGGGGCTGCCCATGGCTGGAGACGTCTGTGTACCATGCATTTTTGGGTATAGGTGCTCTTCCCTCCCGATAGGGTATCTCTGCTACTAATGGTTCAAAAGCAAGTTCTTTCTGCTTTTCACTAGTATATGTCACTGGCCCCAATAAGAGTTGGAGCTCTTCACTCAAGGGGCTACTAGAGAGGGCAGTATGCTGCTGTAGGTAAGCACCCCACTTGGCCAGTGTGGGCATTTGTGCTACACCATTCCTTGGCTTTTGGGTCCAGTCTCATAGCCACCCCAAGATGGGATAGGTGGTTATTACTTTTAGCAGGGCCATTCCAGTGATGGGTTCTGTAGCTAGCAAGGCATTATACACAGCAGCTACTTGTTTTTGTACCAAAGTGTATCATGCCTCTGCCCCTTTCCAGAGTTGTGACCAGAATCCAATAGGTTGGTGAGTTCGTTCAGGCTGCTGCCAGAGACCCCAGCCGTAACCTTCAGTCACATGAACATCCAGCTCACAGGGCCTTGATGGGTCTATCACACTCAAGGCCTGCACAGCCTTGACTGCCTGTTTTGCTGTAGTAAAGGCAGACGCACATATCTCATCCCAGTCCCACCTGACACCCTTTCATACCGTCCTGTATAAGGGCTTCAGAATTTGTGCCACATGCAGGATAAACACTCTCCAATAGCCTGGAAGACCCAAAAACTCTTGTAGCAATGCTACAGTTGTAGGGGTAGGAAAGGCCTGGACTTTATCTGTAACTGCTTCTGGTATAACTTTGGTCTTTCCTGACCAGACGACCCCCAAGAATTTGACAGACAAACCAGGCCCCTGAATCTTGGTATTGTTCACAGCCCATGATTTTTCCTGTAGATGTTGCAGCAGTCTAGGTGCTGCACCTCCTAGATCTGGAAGAGAATCAGATGTGAGCATGGCATCATCAATATAATGGTACAGCCACACCATTCGCGGTTTCTCCCATGTAGCCAAATCCTGAGCTACAAGTCCATGACAGACGGTGGGGCTGTGGAGGTATCCCTGTGGAAGGACAGTGAAAGTCCATTGCTGTCCTTCCCACCTGAAGGCAAACTTTTTCTGACTTTCCTGCTCAATGTCAATGGAAAAGAAGGCATTAACAAGATCTACCACATAATGGTATGTTCCCAGTTCATGGCTGAGGGTATCCATCAGGCCTGCTATAGAGGGGACAGCAGCATGCATAGGGGGTATGACTTTATTCAATTCTCTGTAATCCACAGTCATAAGGCAGGAGCCATCTGGCTTTTTTACTGGCCACACTGGGGAATTGAAAGGACTGTGGGTGGGCCTTTTAATTCCCACCTTTTCCAGCTCCTGGAGAGTTTCTCCAATCTCTTTATGCCCTCCAGGTAGTTTGTATTGTTTGGTGTTAGTCACCCACTGACGCACAGGCAAAGCTGTGGGTGGGTGCCTAGCATGTCCCCTCAGAACTGCCTTTACCACAAGTACTCTCAGTCCGAACTCACCTGCAGTAGTCTGCAACCATAGACACTTGTGGGTAAAATTGTAACATTTCCAGAATATCTCGCCTGGCTTTAGTATATCTGCATATCAATAGGCATTCAGAGGTGGAAAGAAGTATGGCTTTAGTGTATTTGCATCACTCCTCAGGGGTGGAGAGAAGTTCATCTCCATATCAATTGGTAATTACCTGGGCAACTGAGGGCGTGTCTGAACCCGAGAGGCTAAGGAAAGGGGGCTGGCTTGCTTACTTGCTGGCTTCTTTCAGAGCAGAGAAAGAAGGCCCAGGACTGCAGTTTGTGAGCAATAAACTTGGTTTTAAACTTGATTTCTCCCTTTGACTGATTTCGGTTTTTAGAGATATTTTACCCCCGATTTCCTTTCCCTGGACTTACAACGCTGCAGGATATCAATCTCAAAAATATCCTCAGTGACAGGAGATATATACAAAGTATACTCCTTTGGGGGTAGACGCCCTATTCCCAAAGGGATTTGGGTTTGTTCCACTCTGATAGCCTTACTCCTGTATCCATCTATGATAGTGGGCATCCTGGGGAACCGCTCAGGGTTACCATGAATCAGTGAACATTCAGCCCCTGTGTCCACCAGAGCCAGGACATGTTGTATGTTCACTGGGGACCAATGGATAGCTATTTCAACATGTGGCCTCCGGTCCCCACAAGGCAGGTTCCTTGATGTTCCCCTCAGTTGAACCGTGTTCCCCAGTCATCTTCCTGTGTGGGCTCGAGTGAGGTTGGCTTACTCTCCAGCAGGAAGTCTTGCAAACACACAGGCCGGACTTGTGGCTCTGTCTCTGACCTCTGCCTCTTTGGTCTTAATGGCTGGAACTGGTGCTCTGGTTTCAGATGTTGCCATAGCTCTAGTAAGATCCTATATGACTTCCCGACTAATTTCCTTCCATCTGCTCCTGCCCGTATTAAATCAACCCACATCTGGGTTCTTGTAACCTTCATGGGGCCCTTTAAATTATTCTTCTGAGTAGCAACCTTCTTTCTTTCCGTGTCCTCAATACTTCAGCCTCTCCTAAGTCTGCTGTTGTATGGGTCACCTCATTATGGCCTTCCCTAACTGAGTGGAAAGAATGGCCACTAGAGACCCAAGGAGGGATGTGGGAGCCATTTGAAGCACAATATTACTCATCCCAGTAGTGAAAATCTCTTCCTTTGAGCCATAATTCTCTGGACTATAGATAGCATTTCTTATGCCTGGCTCTCATAACACCTGTTGGAACTCAGCACACATCTGCTATCTGACAGGAGAGGATGGTAGATCACCTGATTGGGTCACACAGCATGAAGTGCAGCCATAAGCCAATCGAGGAGGGAGTGATTCCCTGGGATCTGATGTGCACTTTGTAACCACTGCCTCAAGGTGGGCTCCACTGTCAGGGAAGCCCGCTTTCCCATCTCTGATCCCAACAGAAAAATTCCATCCACTCCTAAGTCCCACAGATGCAGGAGCCAAGCTGATATTGACTCCGAGGGCTTCTGCCTAAACTGGGAGCCCAAATCCACCAGCTCAGACTGAGTATAGGGTTGGACCATAGAGTGATCCATGACCTGGGGAGAGGGCTGTTCCTCTCCTTGGGGAGCTCTCAGCTGCTGGGTATTTATTTTCTTTTCAACCACTGGGCGTGCTTTCAATACAGGATGGGTCAGTGCCTCCAGCACCACCCCTTCATTCTTCCCCAGCTCCTCCATTTCTGGGGCTGATGGCACCTTTCTCTCCCCTCCCCTGAGCACCTCCTCTGCTATACCTTTACTTTTTTACCTTTTCTACCATGCCTCGCAGCAATGCTAGCTCAGTCTTCAGTAGGTCTCTTACCTTCACCTCAATGCTTTGCAGCTGGCATTCTCATGCCACCTCTGCCTGTGCTTCCCTCAGGAGTTCATCTTTTTCCTTGATCACCTTTTCCTCCTTCAGAGCATCTGGCAGTGCTGTCGTCTCATTCCGTTAGGATTCTTTTACCTCTTCAATAGCACTTTGCTGCCAGCGTTCTCATGCTGCCTCCTCTTGCATCAATGCCATTTCCTTCTTCAGGGAATCCATGGAATTTTGCAGCTCATGTTCTTGTGCCACCATTTCTTGGGTCTTTTTCAGGAGTATGTCCTTCTCTTATGTAGACTTTTTTAATACTATGAGAAGCAGCCAACCCACAGTCCCCGCTGTCTTATTTCTGTTTCTCAAAGGATCTAATTACTATACCAAGGGCTATCTGTACTGCCTCAGGTATCACCTCTACTTGCCTCCAGTCCTGGGGTTGGGCCCAGCCCTCTAGGAGGCAATCCACCTCAGACCACATACCCATTGGGGGACTATCCACTGTCTCACCATTCACAGGGGCAGCCTGCTGAAGCACCCCTCCCATAAGGGTAGCCTGTCTTTTTCCTTGTTCAACAATGAACCCTGCTGACTTTGCCAATTGTCTTGCCAATAGGTTTCAGCACCCAGCAAGTTCATTATGGATTCAGTGTGACCAAAGAAATGACAGTAAAAGGTTTCTTTTGGGTGAAAGGACTTATTACCCAGCTTGTTCTCCCAGTGGTAGGTCAAGCATGAGTGTCTCTGCCTCCACCCAGAGCACTGGGGCTGAGCTCTCTATATAGCGCAATAATAGCTTATTGAGTGGATGTCGTAGCCTAGCAACAGGCCAGTTACATCATCAGGTGGTTTAAGTTCAGTGAGGATCCTGGCCATAGGAGCCCCAATTTCCCCACAGATGGTCAAACCCAGGATATTCTTATCCCACAAAAGATGAGATTCTAAATCATTCCCGAACTCTCCTCGTTCCTTAGTGATCAGATCAGCCAGGGCTAAAGCTTAGAGATCTCATACCCTCTAAGGGACTTAACTTCTTCTTTGATAGTGGGCTGACAGATTCCAAAGGCCAATTTCCCAATGACCATTTTTATTTTCATTTTGAACAACAACATAGTAATAATAGTAAAGCCTTGGCTTTTAATAATGCTTTGCTGTTTACAAAGACTTTCACAAGAATTATCGTACTTATCAGTTAAATGATTATCCAGTTTAAAACATTAACTAGGTAGTACTACATAGGAAAAAAAAAAAGCCCAGGTACAGATATGCATCTACCTATGCATTTACCTCAGTGCTCACATGCTCATTATAGTAGTAGTGGAGTCACTATCTTGACTTTGAGAAATACAATGACTTCACATACACACTGTTTAACCCAGCTTGGGAGATGAGTAGATATTAACTATCATTAAGACACTGATTTGTTTCAGCTAAAAAAACTGAGACAAGCCAGTTATCCAATAAAGCAACTAAGTCTATTAAGAGTAGGAAGGAAACCAGGCCACTACCAGTGCAGCGTAGAGGACACCCCCTTCCCAATGGAGCAGGACTGGCGGGTTGATCACAGAGACAAACCCCACAGACAGGTCAAGACAGCAGCTGCTCGTGTGCCTGTGCCTTCTTCCTGCCTACATGCTGACCCAGTCTCCTCACCACCCTTGCAGATGCTCTCCTCCATTAAGTTCTTATTACATGGTAACAGGCACTATGCCAAACACCTTGCATGTCATATGTCATCTAATTCTCACAATAACTCTCTAAGTTGGTACTATAATTGTATCCATTTTATAGATGTAATGCCAACGTTCAGAGAAGTTAAGCAACATGCCCAAGATCACACAGCTAAGGAAGTTGCAGAGCTGGGATTTGAGCGTAGCTTTCTTTGGCTACAGTCTATTCCTCTCCCCCAGCCCCTATAAATTCACTGCCCACATTTGCTGCCCATTTCCTTCGTTCCTTCCTTTCTTTCTCCCACCACCTTGCAGGAACAGAAGTTATCACAGAAGCAAAAAATAGCTTTTCTCCAACAAGGCCTCTTCTTCTCCATATTATTCTAATGAGAATATTTTAACAGAAACTCTGGGGAAACATTGTGTCACATTAGATTCACTTTACTTAACTCCTGAATTAACTTAGCACATACAATGGCTATCAAGTTACATCACTCACTCCTGCTGATGCAGGTCTTGCAAAGAAATCAACTTTCCCCAACACATAACACTGACTGTCGTAGCAAGCTGATCTTTTGTTACTGCTGCGATATTAGTAAAGAGTCAGGCAGAACAACTGTGGGGTGCGCAAGAGTTCTGTAAAAAGGCTCAATCAATGGCATGGCAGTTTTGCCTCAACTGCTTTATGCAAACTAACATTAAAGGGGATGAGTACCTTCTAACTGTACCTAAAACTGCTTCTGAAAAAGGAGTTTGGGGAATGGCAGCAGAAAAAATACATACAAAAAGTGGGACGAAATGATAAGAAAACTTTGTGCCATAGGACTTTCAGTGGGTTTTTAAATTTTTGTTTGGCTTTGTTATTTTCCATACATCCTACTATCTGTCTACGTTTTGTGAGGGCTCTTCAGATGTTTAGCTCTAGATGCAGGTCCCAGCAAGTTCTGCCAGACCCAGGACAAACTTCACAGTTCCCTCTCTTCTTCTACACACCCCCCTTCCTCAAAATGAAGGACCACAGAATATCTAGTTGGAAGAATCATTTAATCTCCAAACCAAGATTCTTAACCTTGATTGTGCCATTGACAATCTGGTAAAGCCCACTTACTGCTTCTCAGGATAATAATTTTAAGTGCAGTTACTAAAATGTACAGTATTATTAAGGAAAACAATTACACTGAAATAGTTATTTTTAATTGTGTTAATATATGCACTCCTTTATTAATAATTTAAATAGAGAGCTCTACTGGTGGGTCTAATATTTACAATTTCAACGTAGTGATGAGCATAAAGGACATTTTGAGATATCTGCAACAACTGTAATGTGGTATGTGAGAGTGCCGATATCCTCTTTCAATGAGGATCTTATGCTTCCCACCTGTTCTAGCACCTGTAAGATTGTTTTAACAGACACCTTGAGTATGATGGAACTTCTAGGAAACTTGAAATGATAGAGGTTTTTGTTATTCTTTTCCAGCAATTAAATTTTGAGCTTTGCAAGGAGAAATCAGCCTTCAAAAGTCTTGATGGTGAAAAAAGCCTATCTGTAAGCAACCAGAATAAACCAAACCAAAGCTTTTCTGCAAAAAAAAAAAAAAGTAAGGTTTTGGTGCAATTTAAACTTGGTAAAGAATGAAGACAGAAAAATTTTCTTTTTTAAAAAGGCCAAGAAAATGGCAAAGGAAAAAAAGAGAGAAAGAGAAGGTAGAAATATAAGGAAAAAAAAGCAGATTTTAATAAGACTCTTCAAAAGTGGGGCAATCCCACAATGATTAGAAATAACCATATCTTCATGGTTATGGTTACTCTAGCTTTATTCAGCCAAACAGCTCTGAATATCAACATTCAGTCGTCCAGCATGACAGGGTTTAACATCCGTCTCCTTAATACCAAGAGGACTGTAGAAAAGCAACCATCACTCAAGTGAAAATTACACTCCCTATCTGAGATGGAGTCCCTGAAATTCCGGCAACTTCAAATAAAGGGCCAGCTCTCAAACACAGTGTTTTCGGAAAACACTATGACTATCTTAAACACATATATAGCTATGCAAATTCCACGTTTCCTTTCGTGCTATTTTCAGACTGTTTTTCAAATTAAACATTAGGCTCTGCAGCACACAGAGGATGTTAGATTAAAGGGCCGGTTGAGTTCCACAAGGTTTGGGTTTTCCGCATTTGCCTAGAAATAGCTTTCCTCTGGGTGGGCCAGGTGAAAGGCAACAAAGTTATTGTTACCTCACTTCCCTTGGCTTTTTGGGTGGAGAAGCCAGATGAAAGAGAAAAGGAGAAGAAGAAAAATAAAGGAGTGGCCAGAGAAAAAGAACAAGGAGAGGGAGATGCAGTTTTGGACACAATGAGGTCAGATGGATCTACCAACAGATTTTTGTTGTTGTTGTTTAAAGAACAAATAGAGAAACCGTTAAAAAAGAAAAATGGGGCGTATAACAATGATGAAAGCAGAAATGTTCGCCTCTCACACGGGACATCGGTGCTGGTTTGCCCAAGATGTGACGAGGCAAGTGTAAACAGACCCCACGCATTAAGGTCGCACTGGACTGTCCTGTCAACCAGATGGGGCCTTCGGCTGCTTTTAATTCATTTACACAACAGCGATGAGCCTTGGCTGGGAGTTAAAAGAAAATATTCTGCTTGAGTGCTTAATATTATACCAAAAGTGAATGCACCATCATACTTTTTAAAGGGCTCCTACTACAGTTTCTTCATTAAATTATATAACTTGGCACAACTAGTTGGTTTTCTTTAATTTAGAGTTTACCAGCAGATTTCTTCCCAGCCAGAGGAGTATGCTTTTAATTATGTGACCGGTTCAGTAACTGAAGTACACCATACTATTAGCAAGGAGATTGAAGAGCAGTTTTGACAAGCTCAGAGCCTGTCAGGGACATGAACTTACAGTCTTGGGCCAATATCTGACTCTTTCTCGCCTCAAGTATCTAAGTAACTCACAGTTTTCATGGGGAGTGATGTTTACATGTTTCACAGACCTTATTTTTAGCAAATTAACAATAGCTGGAAAAGAAGCAAGGGATTTGTACTTCTGCAGAAAAGCAGTGCTTCCAAAAAGCCATTCCCTCTGTCTCCTGTTATAATTTATGTTATGATGAAGCTATAAATCAGTCATCATACCAGTTAACTTTTTTTTTCAGCAGCTATTACATCTGCTAGTTTTGCTTCAGGACATGAAGTAACAAACACAATTGTTATCAAGGAATGAATTGTGCAGAACAACAGCTTTGCACGCTGCTTTCTCTGGGGAGATGGTGATGGAAAGTGATTCTCCATGGCTCACACTAGCTACTCCCCTCTTTTTCCTCCAGCAACAGCCTGAGAAAGTCAGCACTGACCTCTTGGACACTGAGCTCATGACTCTGAATAGTCAGATACAGATGTTCAAAACTAAATCTTTCAAAGACCCCAAACAAAGACATTTCCCTCAGTCTCTGGGAATCCCTCACCTGGGCTATTTGTTGCTTCAGGAATGTACTCCCAAAGCATCAGAGGCTAGCGACATATCTCCTGAGTGTTCCCCCACCCACTCCCACTACCACAGCTTCCTTCATTCCCAGTAGCAACCAGCGTGGACGGAAAAGAAGGGTACATTGACCCACTGAAGGACATCTTGGCTGTTTCTAATTTTAAGCTAATGTGAACAAATCTGCTATGAAGAGCCATATACAGTTTTTTTATGTATATGTGCTGAACATGGTGGCTTACACAATTTATTCAACATTTTGCTCTTTAAATAGAACTTTGATAGGCTTTCTCATGTACCTTTCATATAAGTCCCTCCCCCACAGACAGAATATATTGAGAGAGGCAGCGCTCAAACCCCATCTCTAGATTTGCCAATGCTCTTTCCAGCCCAAGATGAGACCAAACTCCCAGAGATGAGTGTAGGATTTCTCTGTATTCTGCTTCTTGGTTCCAGCTTAAGGCCTAATGGAAATCTGGGGGAAGCCTGGGGAAAAATAGGCAAGAGGTTGACAAAATGACAGCAAGGCCCTTGTCTGGCCTTTGGGCTCCCGTTGTGATGCCAAATTCAAGGAATGTGTGTCTGCCTTCAGCAGCTGTGTGGAAGCTCCAGGACTGAGCAGAGAGACCCTCTCAAGTTATAAGATGCAGGTGGCCTCTCCAAGGAGAAAGTGGCCTTTGGAGATCATGCAAAGTAGCCCAATGGGAATAGAATGTTACTGTCCTGACCACTTGAAAAGCTGTTTATGCATGCAAAGTGGTCCCAATGGGAATAGAATTTTACTGTCCTGACCACTTGAAAAGCTGTTTGCAGGGCTGTACTATTGAAGTTAAAGTAATTTGCTTCTGATGGCAAAGCAGCAAATCTGGTTCTGATGGTTTTTCTTCTAAGAAATTCAGGTGCTTTGAATACAGGACCTCCATACTAGCAAATGCAGGCTTACTCAATCTAATACTCCCCTTTCTGATGATAATATTGCAATAAAGATGTAAATGCTTTGAATCCTCATCAAGAAGACTCACTCACAATCCATGAAGGGAAGGCAATACTAGAACTAACAAAAGTTTGCATTTATTGAGCTCTCACGGTGGACATTCATGAATTATCTCCTTTAATCCACACAGGAATCTAAAGAATTAAATATAATGATCCTTACGGTTTACAGAGGTGAAGATAAATTTCAGACAGGCTAAGTGACATGCCCAAAGTAATAATGAACAAGGCCAGGATTTCACCGGAGGCACAGAGCTGAGTTCTCTATTCACAGGTGGAGTTGCAGGCCTTCCTAACAGGTGTGCAGTAGAACATAGATATGCCAGAACCAGGACAAGGTATGCCACAAAACACTAATCAGGTACATTTAATAGAGAAAATAAATTAGAACCTATTCTTTATAGCCATTCAAAAATTTACAACAGCTCAAGGTTTAATGGCACAGAATTTAAATGGCTCCTTCTATCAATTTCCTGAATTTAGTAATTATTCTTTTGAGGCAGACATACGGCTTTACTACCTAACGCCCACCTCCAGAGAGGGCCAAAGAGTAGCTGCACTGTGTAGTGCCTGCACCATGACCTTCACACTGGATATCCCAGCACCGTGACCTTCACACCGATATCCCAGTTAGTTGGATTACGATGTTAGTCCTCATTTGGGTTAGCATCTGGTGAGTTCTTTATATTACATGTACATGTAAGACCTATACCTTTGCTTCAGATATAACTTGGTCTTATTTTCACATTTTTTTCTTCTGCTAATGGAAGGTATGTATGCCTATTATCTTTATTACTGTGATTATTACCATCTGTAAATAGCTGTTCCTCAATTCAAAAAAATCATTTTATTAAACTTCTCAATCAAGTCTGACCCTTGGTAAAATTACTAAATTACAATTTGCTTTAGGAAATGAAAAAAACAAGGTGTGTTTCCAAAAACGAAAGTTAAACATTAGTTAAATCAATTAATAAAAGAGTAAAAGAGAACCTTTCTAAAGCTTTCCACAGCCTTAGAAAGTGATTATTCAAAACAGTTACTGATAATAGAGTATAACTATTTCATGACATATTTATAACTTAATTATTAAATTCAATAAACTTATATACTTCAATAACTTCTTGGATGTTTACTACACCTTTACCTTTTCAAACTTTGATGTAACTTGTTTCAACAGTCTAAAGAAAGCAGACATTTAAATTTTTTAAATCAATTTTCTAAATCCTTCAAATCCTACAGTTCCTTTAAGTAATTTATATTTAAATGGCTTTAATTTGTACAAATATTTATTTTGAACCTAAAAAACTAGTTTTGCAGGATATACTCAGCAATCCCTGTATTCCAGAAAACATTTAACTCATTAACGGGATAATCCAATGAAGACTATCTCAAATTCAGATTAGTGTTGCCTGGTAATCCTTCTCATCCTCAACCCAAATGTCCTACTTGCTAGAAAAATTATCAAATTAAGCCATGGTGGCGAAGCAAACTACGTCAGCAGCTACCACAAAGCATCCAGTTTACCCAGGGGAAAAATATTGGAACATTTTAAAACATCTGCAAGCGCAAAATAAGAAAGTATCAGATCAAAGAGAGGAAGCTAGTTACAAGGTCAGCTGAGCAATTAATAAGACAAAGATAAAAAGTCTCATACAAGTCCAGAAGATTTCATTTTCCCTTCCTGCGTGGAAACTGTCAAATCCATGCTTGGGAACAATAACAAAGGAAAGAGAAAAGGTGCCATTTTTGAATAATAGTTAGTAGATCGATGTCATGACAAATAAATAAAGACAATGGATTTCAAAGATTATTCCTGAATAATGGATGCTCTTTGGAAATCAGTAACCGTGCTCAGTTACCAGAATTGATGACAGTCTCTGACAAGAACTCTTAGAAGAAAACTGTTCTACAAAATAATAAAATTAGAGCAACATTAGTAAGTTAACTGAAATTTTTTTAAAAACAAAAATGTATTCAGAAAGAAAGTCTCAAAGTAGTAAATGAATAACTCAAAACACATTAAAAATATTAAAGAACAGCCAGAAAGTTTGCAGCTGCAATAACAAAAGTGTAAAGGTTTACATCAAGAGTTTGTTTTGAAAAGTTGAAGATTCCCGCAACTTGTTGTTTTATTCACAAACTCGCTGCTTTGAGAATTGAGATCCCATATAAATGAAAAATTACCAAATTCATTTCCCCACCAATTTCCTGATTCAGATATTGAATGATGGTTCAGCTGACTAACCCCAGGCAATAGGAATGAACATTTAACTTCCAGTTAAGAAACTAAGGAATCAACATATACTGACCTATTATGTGCATAAACTAAGTTAAGCACCAAGAATAGAGTGAGGAATAAGATCAACAGATTCCTACCTTCACAGAATTACTTTTTTTAGCAGCAGAGACAACATTAAAGACAATTAATTACAACTGTAATAAATGCTCAGAAGGGGAAGTACTGGTGACAGGAAAATATATAGTTAGGTCCAGATATGGTCTAGGGTATCAGGAAAATTATCCTTAAGGTAGTAATATTGAACTAAATGCTGAATAAGTCCTCAGGGAGATCAACCAGGTGCTGAGCAAGGCAAGATGGCCAGAGGGTGGACTTGAGGAGCCTTCCAGGCAACATTAATTCTTGAGATATTATAATGGACTCTACAACTGAAAGGAGCATGATGCATATATAAAACCCCAAAGAAGATCTATGTAACTATGACCATGTGGAAATCTCTAGCAGAAGGTCCAGGCAAAAGTTGATGGTAACTTGGATACGATGGCAACAGTGAAACTGAGGGAGGTGACTGGACTTAAGTCAATTAGACTTGGAGATGGCTGAGACATGGGTGCCAAGAAAACGAAGGTGTCAAGGATGGCTTTGGGTTTTTGGCTTGCCCAACTAAACTGCTGCCATTCAGTGATGTAAAAAACACCTGTGCAAGGAGTCACATGTTCAGTTTTGAACATGCTATATTTGGGAAAGCCTCAATGAGAGTGTGACTGGAGATATAATTTGGGATCCACTAATGTACCAATTACTGAAGCTACAGGCATGGATAAGATATCCTAGAAACAGAATATGGAGCTAAAAAAGGAGAGGCTGTGACTCATTCCCAAGGACTACCAACATTAAAAGACTTAGCAATATTTACCCACAGAGAGATTACAGAAGGAGGAAAAGCAAGAGCTTAATAGCATCACCAAAGTCAAAACTTTGAATCAGGAAAAGTTCCAGTGTACCTCACAATTTCAGTGAATTTATCTGTAGTTATCTAGACATGTGGTTTAAACAGTGACTGTGACTATATATAAATAGGATTTTTGTTGATTTTTGTTTTTGTTTTCCCCAAGAACTAAAATTTGGATGAAATCCTTGAAGGAAAAGATAGTCTAAGTTCACTGCCCAATACAGCAGTCACTAGCCACCTATGGTTATTTAAATTAATGAAATTAAAATTAGGTTAAAAATTCAGTAATAACTGAATAGTCAGTTCCCATGCTCGGTAACCTATGCCTAATGGCTACCATTTTGGGCACTGTAGATATAGTACATTTTCATCATTGTAGAATAGCTCTGTTGGATAGCACTAGTCTCAGAGAATCCCATGTCAATGAGAAGCCATGATTAAGTGAACCAAAAGTGAGGCAATGTCCAAGTCTTAAAATACCGCCTACATTCCAGGTAAGGAAGTCAGGAGGGAGGAGAGAGGATGACAAGGGTCAAAAGAAGATAGAATGTGATATCTGCATCCATTACAGATGAGAGGAATGGGGCAGATGATGAATGTGTTTCAGAATGTGTTCAAGAGGGAAAGGGCAGAAAGTTGGGTTGAGGAACTTCCAACTAGGGACTAAGGAATGCAAGGTCTTTAAGTTCAAGTTTGACATCAGGGGAAAAGGGTTTCTTCAAGCAGGAAGATAACCCCCACCATAGGTGTCCTTTTGAAATACCTGCTTAAGATCAGCTAAGCTTCGTATTTCTGGGTAAGTTTGAAATTCTACCAATACCACCTGCTGAAGGACACATTGTAATGTTAACCCTTATGCTATGAAATCCAGAAAAAAACATGAATAACTGTGGTGGAAGGAGATTTTCTCACACTCAAAATACTCAAAGAAGATCTGTTTGGATGAGGGTTTTTGAATTAAATTCCAGACACTTTTTTCCCAACCACTTTGCTACAGCCTATGTGCTCTCACATTAACGGGAAGAGATAACTAAATACTCCAGAAACATAGCTTCAAATAAATTATAGTGTTTTGGAGAAAAAAAGGTTTTAAATCCGGTATCACTGCTCATTGTGTGCCACCAATGAGCCTACCAGATATGAAAAGTTGATTTAATTCACTGAAACTATTTTACCAAATACAGGTTAACATATTTTTAAGTCACTCATAAAACAAAGTCCCTTTTTTTGCCCAAATAGAAGTAAGTGCAATGGCCCATCTCTGTCCTAGAAGAGATAATACAACAACAATAATTAACATGAAATGAGCCCTAACTATGAGCTAGGCTCTTTGTATTTATTAGCTAATTTAATTATCTTATAAGGTGGACACTATAATTATCCCCACTTTATGGAAGAAAATACAAAAGTCAATACATTTTAATAGGATCAGTATAACAAAGTAATAAAGATCAAATTTCCTTGCCAACTGATCAACAGAACAGGAAAGTATTTCATCAAATATTTAATTGAGTGATTAAAACTAGCAATGACATGGGACTTCAGGGGAGGAAAAAAAATCCATGTGAGCCAGAATGATTGGGAAATGGAAATTTGGGCAGGATCTGAAAGATAAATTTGCTCACTGATGTATTTAAAAATCATTTACCGACTATGGCATGTACTGGACACTGGACTATAGGCTGGAGATAAAAAACTGCATAAGATAAAATATAAACCCTACATGCATTCAAAAGAAAAGGTAGAGGAAGGGAAAAAGAGTGTTGTAAGTATTCGTGTCACAAAGGACTCTCAAAACAGATATGTGATTTATCCCTATTCTCTCTCTCATTCCTCTTCTACTCTTTTCCCCCCTTCTCCCCATTTCTCTGTGCCTCTTGCTCTCTCATTTCTACATCCACATAATTCTGGAAAGATTTGTGGTTTACATCTTTGAGATAATTAGTGAAGCCATATATCTACATTTGTCTAAAACAGTCCCAACTTATGCCTGCTGTCTAGGCACAATCATAAACACAGTTTTTACTCTCAAAAGTGTCTTGATTTGGGTAATAAATATAGTCACTCTACAAATAATACTTGCCTTTGTAGAAACTGAAACAAGGAACAGGAAGGCACATACTATTGTCAACACACCTACAGGTTATCATCTCCCAGAAAAAGTTTTTAAAAAATATTTGACTTTCTGTTACTGGAAGGAATTTTAGCAGGAAACAGCTTTCCTCTAGGTCAGAGCAAGCAGTTCTGCTTGGCAGGTGACAGAATCAGAATTAGGGGAGGAAGGTGACCAACTTGGAAGACAGCAGTTTCCACAGATGTCTTGTTCAAAAAGTCTAGGCTCAAATTATTTCAATTTCCTATAGAAAATCTCATGCAAATCCTGATGACTCCAAGTAAGGCCCACCAGCACAACTCCCCATAAATTCTACCTTTGCATTTCCACCTGCCTATTAAAGACACCTCCAACCAATGCCCTGTGAGAATTTCAAAGTTATCATGTCCTTCCTCTCAGTTTGTTCTTCCTCCTGTCATCCCTGCTTCAGAGAATTGCAGATCTTTCTATCAGCCACACTAAGGCAGAAAGTAAAAGTAACTTCATCCTTGCTACCACCTATTCCCTAGCCATCACATTTAATTAATGACTAGGTTCTGCAATCCCATCTCTCCCACTGCCTTTTGTCTTGTATGTTCTCATCTCTCCAGACCCAATGAAACTCTCTATCTCAGTTTGGAGTTCCCTCAAAGCAGACCTTGAGACTAGGTTTAGGGGCAGGTGGTTTATTTGAGAGGTGACCCCAGGAAGACCAGTGAGAATATGGGGAAGGAGGAGAGCAAATTACCACTGTGGGCAGCTGGTGCTCACTCCCACAGGTGCCCTCTCTGAGGTTGAGCTGAACACACCTTGAATAGTCTGCCTGGGGGTGAGGGAGTTAGAGTATCTAACCATCAACTCCCACCCCTTGCTGTTGAGAGCTGCTCCTAGGACATTTTCTCTCTTAGCACTTCCAGAGTCAGCACACAGGCCAAGTATTCTCCTTTTGCTAGAAGAACAACTTTAAGAAGAGAGTCATAGGAAGCCTTTGGTGTATTCTGGAACTTTAACCAGTGACTTCCAAGTGCACCAAGCATGCTGGTCTACTGCATCCTTACTTCAGGACCTCAAGACATCAGGTCTAGGTTCTGGCAAGAAGGTTCTAATGTGTCTCCCTATCTCGCATCCTTGCACTTTCCCTTCAACCTACATTCAGCAGCCCAAGTAATGACTCTGAACATAACATGTGGATGTAATCATGTCCTGCCCAGCAAGGAGTCCATTAATGGCTCTCCTAGGACTCATGGTAATTCTTCAAACTCTCTTGCCTGGCTTCTTCCCAGTTCTCTCTGTAACTCCTGCAACCTCTCAATCCCACTCAAGTTCTTTCATTCCCCAGTACCTTGCTTTCTCAGTCAAGAACCCTCCCTTTGTTTGCTCTTCCCTCCCTGGCTCTCTCTTGCTCCTACTCCACCCCTTTGCACACCTGGTGGACATGTTCTATTATTCTAAAATTCAGTTTAGGTATCACCTCCTCTATGGAGTCTTTCCCCATACTTAGGTAGGTTAATCATGCCATGCTTTGTACCCCTGTGTGTCATGTGCAGAAATCTGACTCTCTCTCCCACACGAAAGAAAGCCCTTTGAAGGTAAATACAGTGTCTCTGGTACCTTGCATGGGGGTTCTTAACATTTTTGTACAATGAGTCCCTTTGGCAGTCTGGTGAAGCCTTTAATCCCTTCTCCAAATAATGTTTTAAATGCATAAAATAAAATGCATGGGATTACAATGGAAACAAATTATATAAAAATATAATTAAAACATTTTATAAAAGGTATGACATGGAAATGTATATGCTTCTTCATTAATATATTAACCAAACCAAGTAGTGATGAACATAATAATATAAATATTAAATCATAATGTACCATAAGAATATATCCTCATATTACTCCCACTGTGTTTTGTTGCCCACATTTGTAAATGAAGGAATCTAAGTCTCAGGTAGAGGTTAGTGAAAATAAATGCATAACTTTTCCTTCTCAGTCCATGGACCCATAAACTACATCTACAGACCTCTTGTGGTTCAGTGGGCTCCAGGTTAAGAAGCATTAGCGGCATGTGTCTGATTTATAGAAGGTGTTCAAACATACATGTTGAATGAGCTTCTTCTCTTTCTGTGTGCTGAGAAATAAACTTCTGGCCTAGACTTCAGATTCCTCTTTTCCTACATTTCCATGATTTTATGTTTAAGTTGTTCCCAAGATTTTACTTGCTTATGAGTACAAGGGTATTATATTAACTGTAACATCTCATTTTACTGGCTAATTCTCATGCCTAATGCAACCCAGACTCCATCTCAAGTTTTTCTGAGTCATTTCTGAAAGTCCCCATATTTGTTTCATGTGAACTCAGAAACAGTCCTAACTTCTTCTTCCTTCCTGGCCTGTCCTTACTGATAAACATGGCTTGAGGAGCCACTTGAGGGTCACAACTTGAGGCTTCTGCTGAAGCTGATATTCATGCCAGTGAATGATTCCCACTGGTCTCTCACTTGCCAACCTGCAGGGCATATGGCCAGGCTGTTGCCTCTTTCACCCACTTTCAGGTCACAGTCTTAGTCATATTGGAGAGGATGGACCCTTCCTAACTTTGGGTCATGTTTTGTTTTCTGACCATCAAGTAAGTGTTGCCTGGTATCCTTGTCTCAGTGTCTCCAGAAACAAGCTCCCTTACTTCAGTGCTGTGCTAGAATCTCCACTTGCCCCACCAGACTCCTTTCCACAGCCCAGCCTGCTTTGTGCCCCAAGAAGCTAGCATGCACAGACTATGTCTACTGGCTCCCATGCCCCCTGGCTTGTACGCCTTGGCCAATGGGATATAGGACAGCAGGAGAGAAGAAGAGTTGCAATATTTCTTCCCTTGCCTCTCTTTCCATCAGTCCATGTTTTGAGAACAATCCTCCACTGAAGGCTCCTGTTACCCTCAGCCCTCTCCCACCACTTCTCTTCCCAGCAGCTGCTCTCCCGCCTCGCTTCTTCAGCGTTAGAGGAGGCAATGGCTCTTCGGTGTTGTTAGACCAAAGGGGCTTCATGACCCTTGTTGGTCTATTTTAAATCTGCCTCCAATTTTGTAAATAGTTCCTTCCCTAAACTTCCTTCAGATACCACCCCCATCCGGCAAGTGAGTGTGCCATCTTGTCTCTTCCTCCTCCCACTCTCACCCTGATGGATACAAGAATACAGCTTCCTCCCAGAGCTCTAATTTCACCCATGGCTGCACATCTCTCAGTCACAGGACACAGACACATGTGAGTCCCAGGATGTGTGTCACTGGCTCTCATCCCTGACACTCCTACAGAGAGATCGTTTCACCAAATACATTTGACCACCTCCTTTCTGGTCTGCTTTGACATATCATTCATTATTCATTCTCTCAACATATGGTCCACATTTTTGTGTACTTTAAGGCCTGTATTCCTCTTAACTACGAAGCAGCATAGAGACTATGGAATTTGGAGAAAGGCAGACATTTTTGCCACTTAAACCAAGAGAGGAATCTTGGGCAAGCTACTCTCTAACTCCAGTTTCCTCAAATGTTAAGGATGGCGGTTTGGGAAATTAAGTGAGCTGAAGTGCGAGAAGTGCCAAGAGCCATGTAGCACTTGGCAGTGTTGTAGGTTAGACTTCAAGTAAATCTGCTTCAAGACAGAGATCTGTGTAAAGAAGTTACTACAGAGTGCTCTCAGTACTAACACATGTGGAGGAGAGAGGGACACAGGACTGAGCAGGGGGATAAGCTGCAGCAAAACCCTTAGCAAGCCCCCAGGGCATCTCCAAAATTGAAAGAGTCCTTCTGAGTTTTCCCACTTGGAGGCAAAGGGGCTGTCCATTTTATGCTGATATCCAGCAGTCATGGATGTGAGCTGCCCCCAGGAAGGAAACATATCCTTGGGTGTGAGGGCTCTCTCCATCTGAGGACAAAACAACCAGAGAGGTATGCAGCCAAGAAATGTCCCAGTAACCAGGGGAATAAGTACCTCAGTCTTGAAAGGGGTTTCAGGCAGCACACTACATTACCCACTACACTGAGTACTTGTTAAATAACTGCTGGCTGCCACCACCATCAGCTTTAATTCACGTCTCTTAAGGAGTGTGAGCTCATCACTATCAACTGGGATAACCAGATAAAACAGTATTTCACACAGTGATTTCTCATATAGATTTGCAAGGCTAGAGTTAAAAGCTGCAACACAACTGAAGAGAGGTTTTCAAACCTCTTAGGGTAGGGTGGGTTGAGATGAGAAGGGAGATATGAGGATGATGTCACAACTGGAAAAGTTCTAAGCTCCAGTTCCATGCTTGACTTTATGCTCTAGTTCCATGCTTGACTTTATTCTATGCATGATTTTGCTGAAGATTTGTGTTCAAAAGAATACCCTCATAGTACACATATGTTACCTAGGAAGGGAGGAATGCCCCTCATCTTTCTTCCGTCTGTGGCTATTTACAGGGATGCTAACAGGCCTGGACAGCTTGAACTGTTAGCAGCAGGCTGTGTGCCCCAAGTAGTTCATCAGTACACCATGGTATAATCAAGGAAGCTGGATGGTGGGGCTGGGAAGACTAGGCAGAGCTCATGCAGGAAGCTTGACTAGAAGAGCTTAGGATATGAATTGCTCATAGGGTCTTCTACCTCAAATCCTCACTGCTCATGAACAACAGAATTCAGAGAGACTCCGGGCCCACCCTAGAACCTTGCGCATAAGCAACAGCCATTCTCAAAGTTGCCTACAATGTGGGACAGAGCCCTCAAGGAGTATTTCACAATTTCTGTCGTCCTGTATTCCTGTGGACAAGCCTTCCTGCTTCCATTCAGGAGGGAAGCAGCACCTGCCCAGAGAAGGGAAATGCTCAAGGAAGTTCCAGGAAGAGAACACAGGTTCACAGCTGGTTTATTACATGCACGTGCTCTGTTCTCTTTCCAAACAGTAGGATTGGGAATGACAATAAAGCTTAAGGATTTTAAAGGTGCTGGAAACAATGGGTGGTTAATTCACCTAAAACCCTGAACACAATCAACATTGAAAGTATATGCTACTTTGCCTTTAGGCTTTTTGCTTTTGTTGTTCCCCATCCAAGAACACCCTTCTCTTTTCTTTTCATGTGAAATCTGCCTGTCTCCTAAATTCTAGCTAAAAACTTCACCATTAAATCTTTTCCAACTACCCCTACCCACACCTGTCTTTTTCATCTAAAATATTTCATTATATTTGGGTCATAAAGTGATCAGAGTCATCCTCACAAATATAGCTGACATTTATTAAGTGCTAATTATGTGCCTGCACTGTACTTAATGTTTTACATTGATTATCTCATTTAATCCTCAAACAAGTCTATGAGGGAGGTCACTTTATTAACTCCATATCACATATAAGGAAATTGAATTATTGGCCCCTGATCTTTGCAGTCTCTGTATCTACACCCTCAGCCATCTGAGTTCTTCCCACTAGAGGAGTTGAGTGTGTTTCCTTGCCCATTTTCTTTAGTCTCAGCAACTGAACTTGATTTGGCCAAGGGGATGTTGATTGCCATAAGTGAACAAAGCCTTCACATGGATTTTCACAGGGAGCTTTTTCTCTTATGGTTCCACCATTGCCATGAAAATATTATGCTCCAGTCTGCCTGCTAATTCAAGGGGGCATAACAGACATGGAAAGAAGACCTGAGCCCAACTACTAGAATGTTATCCAGGCCAGTTAGATCTTCAACTTCAAGTACCTCTGCCCAGCCTATTTCAGCTGAATCCTATGTACTCACATGAGCAAAAATAAATGACAGTTATTTTAAGTCACTGAGTTCTAGGTTGGTTTGTTACTCAGTGATAGCTGACTGACACAGGTACTAATAGGTTAAGTTACTGGCCAAGTTCTTACAGGTAGCAGTGGTCAAAAATTTCCAACACAGCTTAGGTTCATTTCAGCTCCCATCTTTTTAACAACTATGGATCCCATCACCACCAGCATCATCATCTTCTTCTCCGTCATCCACATCTAATTACATTTACTGAAGGGTTTTTATGTAACAGAAACCTTGAGAAGTACCATTCATGTATTATCTTTTCTTTTCAAAGAGTGGTTTCGTAAGGCAACAGGACACACTCAAGGAGGGAGTGTGACATGCTCCAGAGATGAGCAGCCCCATTCATGTATTATCTTATTGAACCTATCATCAACCCTCTGATGTAAGTACAATTATTGCCCACATTTTACAGGAGGCTCAGTGAAGTTAAATTACTTGCCAAAGACCACACAGCTAATAGGAGACAGAGCCATCATTCATCTCAGAGAGTTCTAAACTGCTTTTCTCTAGTTCAATACACTGCTGCCTTTTGAGCAAAATCATAACCATCCTTAGAGCAAAATGTTAATGATCAGTTATTCCAAGAACCTATTCTTGCCCAAAATTTTACAAGAGGCTACATCAAACTCTACAATGATTGCTTTTCAAAATTTTTGTCTTGCTTTTGAATAGTTTATGAATATTAGACATAGTTTTGGGGTATCTTAGAAATCTCCTGTAAACTAATATTTTAAAAGTGAGGAGTTTAAGGCTTAGAGAAATGTTACTCATCCACTTACATTATTAGAAAACTAGTGATATATCGAACGACATAATTCTTAAAGCTCACTTTCAGCCTTCTGTGAGGGAGGGAAAGGAACAGAAGCCCAATTGTTTGGAGTAGAAATGGAAATCTGGTGTCAAACTTCTCCTTAAATAAATGATTAGCCAATATTACTATTTTTAGCCCATCTTTCACTCTCACATCTACAATTATCTAAAGGCATGGATGATTCATGGGTGTGCAACCTGTGCAGAGACATAGGGTCCACACATAAAAGGCCCTCATGCTTGGTTTAATGCTCTACTCTTACAATCTTTAAAACCTTAAGAACTTTTTTTAACAAAAGGCATGGCTCTTGCATTTTGCAATAAGACCCACAAACTTTCTAGACAGTCTCGTGGAGGTATCTAGTCTTTCCAATTCCTTAGCTTTTGGAGGATTCTTTAATTTGCAGTGAGTCACTTCTCAGCTTTACACTCTACTGGCTATCACCTTCAAGAGCCAACAGGCCCAAGAAGCAGAATATTAGCATGAGAACTGAAGCATGGTCATGAGTCAAACAGATTCAGTGGTACCTACTGCGTTTGCAAACGCAGCCCCATTAACTCTGGGTGACGCTAAAAGCAGAAGGATCAGTGGGAAGTCCAAGAAGTAATGAGCCTCCCTGAAGAACTCATTTTCCCCTTTCTTGGACTATGTCATGCTCTTAAATAGAAATTTACAGATTTCCAAGATACCTAAAAACTAAGTTTAATATTCATAAACTAGTCAAGCATTCATCAAAATGTTGACAGTTGGGTTTCAACCAATTGCCAAATGCAACCCTTCCTAATTTGGATATTCTTTCTCCCATGCTCATACCATGCTTCACACAAGTCTTTTTTGCCTTGAAGTTATTCCAAATTTCCACTATCCCTGAATTATCTTATGATTGAATGAATAACATATTTTGACCCTTAGGATAACACATAATAATCATGCAGTTATTTTAATGAGAACAAATCATGAATTAGGTCCTCCCTCCACCTTTATAAATAATGGAGTTTATATAGGGCCTTATAATGAGATATCAGAGCAAGGTAAAATTCACATCAAGTATCAATCTGAATATCACAAGGGTATGGCAAGCTAATTTCTCCCCCTGCCCCAACTTTGCTCTTATATGTGGAACACTATGAAATGGTGAGATTAAATCAACAGAAATACACATCGGTTATGGGAAAAAAAAGACGTTTTTACCGCATGAGATAGGAAAGTCTAAAACATCTATAAAGGTGAACTAATAGGAAACTATAAATGAATTGTGTTGCCACATAGAATCATCTGAAAAAGTTTTACTAAAAATGCCTCCAAAGTATATTAGATTTTATATTATACCAGGTAGAGCTAGGATAAGGGAGGGAGTTTACAGAGGAACTGTTGAACCAATTTTATTAGAATGGTTGTTCCCTTGATTATAATAAGGAGAGAAATAGGACTTATTGGTTTGGTTATTTGAAACAAGCACATGCATACTTTCTCACACAACTCCAGCTTTGAGCACAGTGAAAGTTCCTTTCTTCAGCTGAGAGTGAGTTTTAAAATCTTTTATTACTATTACAGGAAACCCAATTTAAGTATGTTTTTTATGAAATGCTCCCATTGTTAAGAAGCATTCTTAGTTTCATTTACTGCTATTATAATGGTAAACACTGATTAAACACAAGGGATTGTTCACAACACAGAGAAAGACCAACATGCAGCCCTCAAGGGATTTAAAAATCAAGAGGTAGATAAGACATTTTAGAATGTCAAGGTAATTTGCCAAGTATAACAGGGAGAGGCAGACAAAAAAGGCATATTCTTTTATGTTTCACTCCTTAAGGGGAACATCTAAAACATATATCGATTTAACATGGCTTGGAATTAAAGTTGTGGTATCAATAACATATACCAAGCCACATGTTAGAATGAGGAAAGACTGTATCTGGGAATACAGGAGTCTTGCTTGTGCCCGTCCCATTAGGACCAATAGGGAGTTATTCAGGCATCCAAATCCCTCCTGTTCTTCCCCTCTCCACCCCCAGACACAGACACCCTTGTTCTGAATGATCCGTGTATTTATCTATTTCACATAAATCAATAATTTAATTTTAAAAATCCACCAACATGGCCATTTCAGACATGAATCATGAGTGCTGTATGTATAAATCATATAGACCTTAAAAGCATTTATGAGATAGCCCCTTTCATGCAAACCGCCCAAATGTTTTAGAGACCTAAATCAGAGGGAAAAAGGAAAATGTAGTAAATAAAATGGAAAACCATTGGTTAACCAAACTAATGAACAAAATGCCTAAATGCCTCTCATCTCTGAATGGATTCCTTAGAAATTTTAATGGGAACAGTATTTTCAAGGGGCCGTAACATTCAGCAAGGCAATTGAATGTGTTTGTAGCCAATAATTTCTTTGAGAAAGGCTTCTGGAAAAAAGATTTTAAGCTAATTACTAATAATAAAAAAAAAAGGATAATGAATTCAGAATAATATACTGGAAATAAAAAGAGTCAGTTAAGAAGGGTAAAAACATTCACTTTATGTTACTGATATATTAGGCAGAAAACTCTGTTTATGATCCCACTAACTCCAAATCTTCCTTTTTAAAAATGTTATTTTCTCTGAGTAATTATTTTTCATTCAGTCCTTTTGCCAAGAAGGTGGCCAATTGCACTATAAAAATAAGTTTTCAATTACCTGCCATAAGTTTCAAGCACGTCTCTTTACTTTGTAACCTCCTAAATTGCTGGTGATCTGCGTATCATGTTGGATTATCACAAAGACATTTTATCCTACTGGATAATAATCTGATTCTTTTATTTCCTGAGCCATTTGGCTATTTCTGAACTGATTTTGTTTCTATGTTTGCCTATTTATTTTGTGTCTCCCTCACTAGACTGAGAGCTTCCTGAGCACAGGGACTTAATCTATCATTATAGCACCTATCATTTCTAGCATCATAGGCACTATAGATGTGATAGGTAGGTAGGTAGGTAAGTAGATAGGTAGGTAGGTAGGTAGGTAGGTAGGTAGATAGATAGATAGATAGATAGATAGATAGATAGATAGATAGATAGATAGATAGATAGATAGAATAGATAGACAGACAGGAAGGAAGGCAGGCAGGACGAACTGAGTAGAATGAATCAATACTTACACAGCAGACACAACGGATCAAGACCCATCTTTTTGGATACATCTAGCTTGGCAAGCAGAAGATGATGTTCTTAATGTGTACCATGCACAGCCTTCAGCCATCAGCCTTGGCTCAGATGCAGCCATTCCCAGTGTAGCCACATCCAGTGACTGATCAGTGTGGAAGTATAAAGGCCCAGACACTGTATACCATCTGGGGATAACTCCAAAGGACCATTTTAGCTCCAGAGGCCCCCATAAACTTGGCCAAAACTGCTGACTGACCTATGTCACAGCTTGACTTTTCCATGGGCCTACTAGTACTCTGTAATAAACATCCTGCAAATTAAATCAAAGAGGCCCATCTGCAACAAAATGAAGAAGCTGAACAGCAGAAACTCAGGTTCCAAAATGACTCAGGTTAGTTCTTTTGGCCATGAAGTCAAGTGCTTTCACCTTCTGACTCTCACGATCACTTGCAAGTTAAAAGGACAAAGCAAATACCAGAATGGATATGACACAGCCACAGATTCCGAGGAGATCGTGGATCTGGATTATGTGTGGACAGGATGTGCTGTAAGGCCCAAGGCTGCCAGGCCTGAGGTCAGAGAATGTGGCCACTGGATTAAATAACCAGCCTGCCTCACCATGCTTGGTCTAGAGAACCTGCTGGAAGACCTCTGCTTGGAAACAAGCACCTACATCTGGCCTCATCAGAGAAAGTGGGGCCTCATATGAGGGTCTTTTCAAATGTTACACCTGCCCTAGTATGTCCTCAGGCTCTCGCTCCAGTTCCTGGGGCCTCAGTTTACCCACCTGTACACATTTCCAACATTACTTCAAAGAGGTGCTGGGAGACTTAATTAATGTTTGTCAAACATGTCTTATATGAAAGGAATCATGTGCAGTAAGTTCAAAGTAGTCTTGGCTCTGCTGTTTCTTTCATGTGTGCTTAGTAGATTTTTCAACCTTGATAAGAACTCGAAAAAGAAAAAACACCACTTGCTCAAGTGCTTGGGTCTGGGTCTTCACACTGTGACGTTGTCAGCATTTTCTATGGATACCACAGGAGAATGAATAAAAATCAAACAACTGCTTCCATGAATCACCACCATCTTTCAGATGGTCAAGGTTTAAAAGCATGAGAATCATTCTAATACTGCCCCTACTTTGATACTGTTATCACTGCCATATATAAACACCCCCAGGTATTACCAAGATTTATCAATTACTTCTACCACTCCATTTCTTTCCCTTCTCTTTACATCTCCTGGGGGTGACTTCTTCAGGTCCTTATCACTTCCCCCATGGTCTTGAAATCTCCAATCTGGCAAATTTCAGGTCAGGCAATCTCCCACAATGATGAGAGAGCACTCCTTCAAACATACATGCTGGTTTGTGTCCATCTCATGCTCAAATCCTTTATAGGGTCTTCCATTGCTTAGTCTACAATCCAAAATTTTAGGAAGACATTCAAGGTATGGCATAAAACAGTCTCTGTCTATATCTCCAATGCCATCTCCCACCACCACACCTTCCAATGCACATGCTGCTCTGCTTTTAGTTCCCCAAAGTTGGAAGGGAAAGTCTATCACCTTTATAGCTGCATCAGAAGCTATGCATCAGAAGGGATATGACACAGCCATAGACTTAGTTCTCCTTCATCATCTAAATCTTAGTTTTCTCTTTCTTCATCAAAACCTATCACCCCTCTGGCCCCACTTTCCTAACATCTGCATACTTTTACCTTCCACAGATTACAGTGTAATCATTTTCTTATCTAATTTACCCACTAATCTCTAAATTCTCTAAGGGATGATCTTTCATCTCTGTATCTCCAGTGTTCCTAGTAAACTAGAGATGTTCAGCACACGTATACTGAATAAATATAAATGATTAAGCAGGGAGAGGGAGATGAGTTCAGGCATTTCTACAACTCATGGATTTCAGAAGCATCCTTATTTCTAACCAAAAATGAACAAGTAAACCAAGAAAGGGGGCTCTTGGTTTGTGAATGGACAATGCCAGAATAGTTGAGATAGATGAGGATGGGACTCTTCTGATTATTTCAACTTAAAAGCCTCTAAGACAAATTCTTACAAAATATCACCAAGTTTTATTGGCAACATACAAGGATGGCACATGGGGAAATAAGCTGGTTGGTCAAGAAGGAAATAACCACTTGATTAACTTGCAACTAAATTCTCAGAGCGGGAATGAGGAGGAACAGAATCTAGATTATAGCTGCACTCCAGGCTTTACTTCCCAAACTTGGCTGACCATTGAAGTCACTTGGGAAGCAGGTGAAAAACACAGATCTCCAGGCTCCATATGTGACTTAATGAATCAGAATCTTCGGGGGAACAGCCCAGGAGATTATAAAAAGGGCTTCTAGTTGATTCTGAACATAAGCCAGATTTAGGAAACACTGACCTATGATTCATTCATTCATTTATTCATTCAAAAATTTACTCATTCACTGGTTCTTCAACCACAAGTTCATTTATTCAGTGAAGACTGAAAATAAAGAGAAGGGAATAAAGAAGTACAGAAACAGAGAGGTACAGCTCCTTCATCTTCTTTCCTGATGCACTGTTTTGTCTAGGTCTGTTCTTCAAGCTGTTCCTGTTTTCACTAGTTTTTTTTTAACCCTTTCTCTATTTCTTAAGACAGATGCTTCCAAAAGCATTTCTTAAGAGATGCTTCAAAACCATAAATACTCGTTTCTTTATCCAGGAACACCTTTCCCACAGGTGCACCTTTCTCACATGTCAGAATCCTCCACCAATAAATACTAACAAATCTATGAGCAGTTACATTTTCCTCTACTCTTTCCTTTCCTTTCCTTCTTTCCCTTGCCCCAGGCTGGCATCGAGATTCTGCAGCCAGAGTGGTCTGAGGGTGGAGAAGGGTTATTACTCCTGGCAGAGGAAGCCTTAAATTCCAGTGAGTAAATGAACACTTAGCAGGCTGGTCCTGACAGGGTGCCAATCTTTGCTTTAATCATTTAGATAGAAAATGAACTGGATGTGTCATAAAATTCAAGGGAGGTTAACCTAAAGGGAGGGAAGCTGGAGCAAGGAGGGAGAGGACTTTTCAAATAATTAAGGAACCTAATAGGGCAAAGTCTAATTAATAAGCCTTGTACCAGGTGTGGTTTCCACTTCCTACCCTTCATCAAAGTTTCCTTCTTCCCATCAAAAAGCTGGGACTCTATCTATACAGTATTCCAACACATGTTTATTATGTGGTTGAGCACCTAAATTCTTGTTCTCTAATTTAAAACCTGTCAAATAGAATGGAAAACAGTACCAGAAGCAGGAATTGTGAAATCACGGACTTGTACAATGGGAGACAACCTAGTGAACAAAGCTCACCTCCCACTTTGCGGTGAAGTTTCCAGCTTCCCTTTCAATGAGAAATGTACAACATAGTAGTTATTTTAAATGAGTAGTAGTAATAATATTTCTATTAAATGAGAATGACTTAACCTAATCTCAGGATTTTCTAAGGGAGGAAGTTTAGTGTTTAATCAATCCACTCCATTTCCAAAGGGTAAGAGGTCCACAGAGGTTCTCCAACTCGCCTAAATATACATGCTCAGTTGGGAATGGTGCTCATGCAAATTCAGTGGAAGGTGGTGCCTTCTCAGCTGCTCTATAAGCCACCATGAAAGAAAACATATGAAGCTAAAACTTGTTTGTAATTGGGTTGGGAGATTTCACTAGAACTAAGGCATTTTGGTGTTAAGAGTTAGCTTGGCAACATTGTTTCTAAAGCATTTAAGTATCTAAGTCATTGGGCAGGCCTAGAAAGCTCGTGTAAAAGGGCTCTCAAGATTCAATGGGCATCAGTGAGCTCACGCAAAACAACACTGTGCATGGAAAGAATCAGAGCTGTGTGGAGTTTTCTAGATGTAGTGCTACCCGCCTGTCCCCTACCACACCCAATGCTGGCAGAAGAAATTACTGGAGGAGAAAAAGATGGAGAAAGATTTTCTGGGTGTGGTGGGCCTGGGTTTTCTGTTGCGCCCTAGAAGTTTGTGAAAAAAACTAGGAATGTTAGATAATAGCAAAACATGTTCGGGATGACTCTGCTTTAGACAAAAATACTCATTTCTAAATTTAGACATGTGATTCCCAAAAGTACTTCTATGTGATCATTAACCTCAGCTGACTAACCCCAACGAAGTTAGCAACCAAATGATGAATTTACACTGATGTTCTTAGCGCCTAGTTGTTCAGTCTTCAGTTTTGTAATTTAGATGTAACATGTGAGCCTTAGAAATTAATGAAATTAAGAACTAGATCTATTTAGTGCCTGTGAGGTACCAGCTCTGCAATAGGGGCTCAAATGGGATTCAACTTTGTAACCAACCCTTTAAGTCGTCTAGATCAATGATCACACTACGGACTTTGGAATTATCCTGTCCTGATTTGCTAAAAGATCCTCCACCCTCATCTGGATGACTAAACTTAACCTCTCTGTGCCTCAGTTTCACGATCTGTAAAATGTGAATAACAATAAGACCTACTTCCCGGATTATAGTGAGAATTAAATGTGCTAGTTCAAGTGAAAAAGCTCAGGATAATTGCCTGGCACAAAGTAAGGACTTAATATTTTTAAGTTAAGATTTTTATAGTCCCCTTACAGTTAAGAAAACTGAAGCTCAGAGTCGATCACTTGCTCAAGACTTTAGTAAGTGGCAAATCCCTTTGCAGGGATGGGAATTGTGGGGTGGGAAGAGGGTTTCTCTCTTTCAATTCATTTACATTTCAATCTGTTAAAAGATATAGCTAATCATATTATAGAAAATGTGAAAATACATGAAAAATCATTCCTAGTGTAACCTTATCTAAAATTTAGTTTCCTTTTCCCCATACATTGTTTTGCAAGCAGTAAACTCAGTATGCAAACAATCTTCTGTTTGATTTCTTATTTCACATTAGATCATGATCATTTTTGCATTATATCTGTAACATATATCTTAGTCATTTTTCAAGGCTGCAATTTATTCTGTCTGGTGACTACACCATGATGGACATAATCATTCTGGGGGTAAGTCCACATTACCCCCCATCTCCACCCCCAACACTTCCAATTTAAGGATAAGTTCATAGAAAAACAAAGAGATTTGCCTTAAATCACACTGGAACTACTGCCCTAAGTAAAATTGAAACCTTGACTCCTGGCTCTTCTTCTAGTTCTCTGAGCTCCAAATCTTCAGTAGGATACTTCCTGGCTACCTCACCTGATCGATGTAAATGCCGCAGGAGATAACATGTATACACTAAAACTTGAAAAGTGTCACTGGTATCTTTTTATTTCTTTATTTATTTATCGGTGTTTTTTCTTTGTGGGCATTCTCAAGAGGCAAATAAAAGGTAGGCAAAGGTTAGTGCTGATGTGTTATGTAGCAGACAATGTGCAGGGGTCACTGCTCATTCAGAGTGCAGAACAGACCCTCATCAGCTACTTGGGTTGTCTTGGAACATTAGGTTGAGGCTCTGGGAAACAATATGGACCAACAACAAAAAAAGTTCCAATAGCTGTTCTTGGTGAGTGTCAGTTCAAATTTTAAGTGCCTTGAGTCTGCAAAAGAACAACTTTTTAGTAGTGTTTTGGAGCAGCCTTTCAAAGCCATCAGGGAGGGGAGAAGATGCACAAGGCATTTGCATCTTACTACCAAACAATTCTGCATCTCTGTCAACCATATAGCTCCATGCTTACTCCATGTCCCCCATTTTCCCACAAAAGCTACTCTTTCGATTGCACCTAGAGCCACACCGTGCCTCGCTGAGCTGGCCCTGTCTGTGGACTTCTCTGTGGGGATCAAGAGAGCATTGACACCCGGTACCCCATCATGAAGGAGTACTCTTTGACAACACATTCAGTCAGCTCTAACACAAGCACCCACTTCCAGTCAAGACAGCAACCAAAAAGAGGGGCTAATGCTAAGTTTCACCAGACTGAGCCTTGTATTTGTCATGGTTCTGCCCATGGTGTTCCTTTGATCTTCTAGCAAACCACTGTCATTGACAAAGTAGAATGGATTCCTGCTTCTGAAAAGCTTTGATGGAAATTCCCTTCATTCCCAATTCCCTCCCGAGCCCCTTTCTGCTCCTTTAAATTTAGCCCTAAATCCAGATGTAAATCCAGCATTAGAGAGGCTACCAAGCCAGAGTGAATCATTTGCCACCCTCTTATGGATATACAGGGCCATAGCTGACCCGTTCGGGAAAGTACATGACCATCTTTACTCAGCTAGGCATCCTAATCACAAATTCTAGGCTCAGCATTCTTCATTTAATCTTCTCTGAGAACTGGCTAGGCTGTGATCTGATCCTCAGAGGGGCAATCATTTCTAAAGGGAAGATTGTTAGAACTATGTTCGCGATTAAAAACAACAACAAATATATGGAGATTCTGTGCTTATGGTGAAGGAATGTGCCGGGGATGAATACTGCTGTCATCTCAAGGCTCTCAGTGGGGGTGGGGGTGGGGGTGGGGAGTGGAAACAAGAGCTGTTCTCTGGGCTGTTTGCAACACTGTGTTCTTTTTGTTTCCTGTGTGAAGAACAAAACTAAGTTGATAGTTACCTTAATAGGTAAGCTTAATAGGTTTACTTAGCTCATAGTCTTCAGGTTAGGGGCACTGGCTCCACTAAGTATAACAAAATGCATGAAAATCATAGCATTTTGGAGATGATGCCTAAGCCTCTCATTTCACAAATGAGGAAAGTGAAGCCTAGCAAAGGAAAACGCTTGCTGGAGGCCCAAGTAAGTTAGCAACAGAGTCAATCTTGAACTTAGCTCTTTGGATTCCCAAGTCAGTGCCTGTGTCCCAAGCCAAAGGGCCCATCTAGTGGGCCGCATTTCTGGAGGCAGAGCAGGCCAGACCTGCCAATAAGCCTTTTCATCATTGGACCTGTGAAATGTCCATTTCTATTCATGCCCAAAGCTTCAGCATCCGTTTTCCAATGTTCTCTCACTGGGGTCAGCCTGGACCCAGCACACCCAGAAAAGGAAGAATCTACATAGTATTTACTAACATTTTAACTCAGGACTGAGGACAGGAGGAAGAAGCCCTTCCAGATGCAGATTTCAAGTTTCTCAAGACCCAGATGACAGATAAACACTACACATTCAAATCCCTCCCATCCCCATATTACACAGCATCGACACCATTTGCCTTCCCTCCTTCCCAAAGCAAAAGAATGGCTTAATAGCCTCTTTTACAAAGAAAATAAAGACATCATCTTTTTCCCCCCCTCACACTTTTTTTCTGCCAGTGAGATGGAAGGATAAAAGGGGGGTGCAGGGAATAAACTTGCTTACAGATCAAAATAACTGCTGGAGAGGGAATTTCAGGGATGCTGGCAGCTGGCTTTCCATGGAGGGAGAAGATGGTGGTGTGAACTGCCATTCTTAGAGCAGGTGGGCTGGGAGCTGGCACAAGAAAGTGGGCAATGCAGCATTTGACAGGTGGCTGGCTCTTGCTCCCACCTTCCAGGACATTTGTCAGCTCTGCTCTGTTTGGCTTCCTTGGACAGCAAGTTGGAAGCCAGAGGCATTCTGCACTTGGCTCTGAAATCAGCTGGTCTCTTTGCTCTATTCAGTTGGGGTATCCCCAACAGGGAGCAAATTGAGGTAAGGGCTAAGCCTTCAATGCCTCAGAATAAGAGCTCACTGAAGAAACAATTATACAGATGGAGCCAGGAGGTCCCTTGGGCAGAAAGAAAAGAAGATGATCTCGTCATTTAGTGCTTTTAAAAAGTGCTCTCCACGCCTGGGAAGAGTGTCTTAATGTTAGTGGTGTATGCACAGGGATCCCTCCTCTCCTGCTCCCCACATGCAGTTACTAAGTCAACACAAGGACATCTGGTCCACCAGACTCCAGTGTCAACATTGCTCCCTACCAGACCACAATTATGCATTGATCAGTATCCATGATTCTCTATCTTGCCATTTCAATTTGTTAGTTGTTTCTGTTTTACTGGATGCTCTTCCTTCTCAATATGTATATTCCAGTTACTGATTACAGTGGCCTTTCCCCAACTCCTCCACTGAGATTCCTCTGGAGGTCAGTGTTACTGCAGGGCAGGGCAAAGGGCAGTAGATCCTGGTCTTTGACTTTCCCCGTCACATACTGAACACCCTTGGTCAAGAGACCATGACCCAAACTGGAGTCAGTCCCTGTAAGAGGACTGGGCTCTCACCTTTAGAGATTTCTAGTTCCAAAGCTACCAGCTGATCAGAATGGTCACATAGCAAATTTCATTTGCATTTTATGCAGGATAACCACTTCAGAACTTCACACACTCAAGGCCCTGGAATTTTATATTTTGAGTCACAGTAAGTGAATTCATTAAAATGCTACTAGTTTTCTTGCAAGCTCAGCAATTAGCAAGCTCCCTTTTAGCCTCAGAAAACCTTCTTCAAACAAAACCTTACCCTCAAGAGACAAATGGGATTGCTCTGGTTGAGGAAGTACTAGTACTTTTTGCCTTATATGCCAGGAAGCACAGTGTAGGAAATTAATCATCCTAGTGTCTCCCTTTTGGGCACTTCCTCCTTCCATGCCTCTCTCTGTAGATTCTTCTGCTTATTTCACAAAACTTCGGGTTGTTATGACTTCTTTAAAAACTAGATCAGTTTAACTTTCTCTCCAAGCTTTTAAAAAATAATTGTCTGTTACCCAGTGCAAAATAAATACTTCTCATCACATTCATTGTATGTTTTCATTCAGTTCTCTTTTATTCACTGCCTTTCCTGGGTGCCATTTTTTCTCAGCCCTATTTGATACTCTCCTCATCCAGCTGAGTCTTGCTTCTAAATCACCCCCTTTTTAGCACTCTCATTCCTCAGATATGCTTAATTTAGTATTTTGTGATTGAAATAATCCACAGAGGGTCAGAGAAGTGAAATGACTTGCCCAAGGTCATGCCACTAATTAGTGGCAGAGTAAAGACAAGAACTCAAGCCTCTGGAAATCTGCCTGGCTCACTCCTTCTTCCCTCTCCCTCCTCCACTCGCTCTCTAGACTTCATTCTGCTCCACATCTGTATAGGTTTAGTCACATGACTCCTCTCTGGATATCCTCACTTCCTCTATAAAATAAAAGAGTTCCTCTAGTAATTACTAACGCCTCCATCCAACTTCTCTTTCCATAAGGAATGGGAGTGGTTAAGATCACTGACCCTTGCCAAACCATTCAGGCTTTATTCCATTAGAGGTAAACCTCTTTTAACAGTTTTCAAGTACCCAGGTAACTTTCTATTAAACTGTTTCCCCTTGCACATACTTCTGTCTTCAGCCCTGGCTCAAACTCGGCATGCAGACATAGCAAAATGCTTGGAGGGATGCTTTCCAAAGATCTTGTAAGTTTCAAGAAAGACTTTTGTGGTATTTCTGGCCCAGCCAGAATCAGGAAACACCAAATCGCTAGCAAAAAAACTGGTTCTTGCACAATTTCCAATAACACTCCTCCCGACCCCCAGCCTTCCTCGCACCACACGTGGGTTTTTGCAGAGTCAAAACTTCTGATAGTTCAGATAAGGTTCAAATGAGCTGCGGAACTCTTGAGGGCTGGAAGTGAACCTATTTAGGAGACCTTACATGATTCTGACCAAGTCTGTCTGTAGTAATAACAGGAGCTACACAACTGTGTCACAGTTTTCTGGGAAATGAA
Source organism: Smutsia gigantea (assembly GCA_032199065.1). Lineage (NCBI taxonomy): Eukaryota > Metazoa > Chordata > Mammalia > Pholidota > Manidae > Smutsia > Smutsia gigantea. The sequence continues at coordinate 452,419 of JAVSCE010010271.1, forward strand.
TGACATCTTTTTGTTGTTGTTGCTAAAAAAAGATACTTTCAAAGGTGGGAGTGAAGAGCACCAGATTAGCGTTTAAGAAGCCAATGAAATTCAAATTACCCCACAAACGAAAATTGCATTCTAGTCATTTTTCTAGGTGGAGGGAATGAAAGCTTTAATATATCTGAACTGAATTGAGGTAGTTAAAATGCTTCTTTTAGAAGACAGACTTCATTATCTTTCAGTTGCTTCCAATCATCAGAATTTGGGGGTTGATTTTGAAATAGTTATTTTTCTCATGAACTTGGGGAAATAGGGGAAGCAATTAGATCTTGTGATTTTTAAGGCTGCACTGAGAATAAGGTAAGAAAATATCATAAATTTTATTTCATGCTTTCTTGCCAATTGACAGAAATGTGCAGTCCATATGAATTCATATAACAAGGGTGGAATGTTGGAAAAACCAATAAAGATTTTGTGGTCTGACCTATAATAAATGTAGTTTGATTTAGAGTCTGTTTTTCACAACATGGCAAAATGAATCATAAAATAATGGGCCCTGAAACTCCTGCATTTTTTAACAATAGCCTGGGGACAGTTTACGGTGTAATGAATTGTAATTAACCCACCTTCAAAATCTTTTATGAGTATTTTGCCAATTAGCTCCGCATGCTTGCTAATGACTCATAGCTAGTGCATGTCTTTACAGAACCAGATTTTACAGCACACATCACCCTGTTAACTCAGCACAAGTGTGCAGCATGGTAAGGATGACACAGGTAAACTGGAACACCTCAGTAGCATCCCCACTTTGCCAGCCCAATGGACTGAGCTATCATTCCTCCAAGCCCAAGTAACCATAATGGCTTGTGGTGTCAGAAGGCTTTGGTTTCTGATGGATTGCAAGGAATGCTTCACTCCCTGTAGACACATCTGTTGTTACTTAGCACTAACATATATAATGCTACTAATTGTGGAGCCATCTTTGTTTTCTTTACTTAGCACTCTGGTTAGCATTATTTTATCTTCATGGTTCATGGCTTTCTGCCATTGACAACATAAGTCCACTCTAGAGAAAATAAAACAAATACCGAGCTGTCTCCTTACATTGCTCTGCTTTGAAATTAGAAGGACCATGCACAGCCAAACTTGCTTCCTAGGATCCTAGCACTGACCTTGCTATGTCAAGACTTGGCTTTTCCTTGCAAAAGCTGGTGCTTCCACCAGTGCAAGAGCTGGCTGAAGGGACTGCAGTGAGAAGCAGGGGCCTGGCTTTTAACTCCATACACTGAGAAAGTTGACTGTAGGCAAGGTCAACCTTTCCCAACTCTTCATTCTTCAGAGACCAAGCCAACTTAAGAAAGCTAACCAAAGGTGGCAAAGGAGTTAATAATTTCCTCAACTATATATAAAGAATGTTTAGGATCTATAATGTTACCAGTATTTTTCTGCAAGCAAGGCCATGCAGTAGAATGAAGACATAGAGGCTAATTTTCAGAATCAAAATACAATAATGTGCTTGAACGAATCTAGAACTATATAGGAATGACTTCACCATGATTCTGGCAAAGATGAACTTAAGCTTTTAAGCTCACACCTTTGAAGCAATGTGGCTTTAAGAGAGCAGAGAACTCTTGGTAATTAGAAAAGGCTTCTCTGAAGAAGGACAAAGACAGAGGAAGAAGTGTGAGTGCCCTGAGGTATCCTCCTGAGGGGGTACTTCTAAGCATGAAGGCAAGTACAGACCCCCCCCCAAAAGGGGCAGGGGAGAGAGAAAGAGGAGAAGAGGTCCTACTGTAATTCTTGGATCCTTTGGAATCCCCAGGTGTGAACCCAGTAAGAAGTTTCTTCTCTCACTGAGAGGTTCAAGTGCGATTTTTTTCCACTTCCCACTCACCTTCTAGGCCCAGCTCCCTCACCCAAATGTAAAGAACCAATTAACAGGAAGAAGACTAACTAAATAAAAGTGATTGTAGTTCCAGGTAATATAACATTTAATGATCCCCATCTTACATAGAGAAGCTTAGGTAGCTCCTTCCTTGGCTCTGGTCCTTATACAGTTGATGAAGACAATCCCAAGGTGCAAAGAACCAAAGCATGAGGGGCTGACTGAAGGCCAACGGCCAACAACTGGAAAAGAAGTAGGTCTGCAGGGTCTCTATCCTTAGCCTGGTCCACGGCTACTCCAGTCTAGCCTAAGTGTCTTTCATTTACAGCTCGAGATTGGACATCTTAACAAGTCATTGTCTATCCAGAAACTTATGAGTGATGAGCTGAATCAATTTGGGTTATGTATCTTAAGAATTTTCATTAAGAAACCCATAGACTGCTCTGAGTGGATACTGGGCCTTGTGGAAACTGGAAAGCAGAAAAAAACAAATGAATGAAGTAAGAAAGAAGGAAGACTTAGAGAGAGATACCTCATATGATGAAAGATATTTGGGCACCTAATGGCTTTCCAGCTTTCTATATATATTCCAATGAACTCCATCTGGGTTTTCTGCCCTTGTGTAAGTTAGTGTACATTTCATTTCTTGGAAATCGGGAAGCCTTTTCTGGAACACCAGTATGTGAGGAAAAGTCTCTGGAAGCAGACAGCCTGGTCTGAACTCACCTCAGTCACATACTAGTTTTGTAGACTTGGACAATCTATGACCTGGATTCCCCCTACAGAAAATGGGGCACGTACTGTTCCTCAGCCACAGGGCTGTGAGGACTAATCTATGTAAATCACAGATTTGGGCAAAGTAAATGCTAAATAAGTGTTGTTCATTGTTAATACTCTGACTGGTAATAGACCTCTTTTCGACCCTCTGAATTGTGCTTATTTTTCTCCTACCACAACTCATTAAATTGAGGAAGTGACCTTCCTAAATGGTAAGGGGAATTCTTTAGACAATGGTACATATTCTGTTTCCCACATACATAGCCTCACTACCATCCCAGGGATTCATCTGAGTGATAGATAATCACATAAATATATCACTTGAACTTTAAGTCTATATGACCCCTACTGACCCATATCATAGACATTAAATGTCAAGAAAAAAACGATAATAGTACATTTGCATACTTCATTGCTTCAAATTAATACTTGCAAAGATCAAGTTTGGAATTCATTTTGAATAATGTGAAATTAACTGACACATCATATATGGACTGTGGCTTCGACTTTGTCTAATTAATACCATTTCAAAGGGTATGAAGTATTCAGCTGAGCTCAATACTTTTTTAGTTTCATCACATCAGAGCAAATCTGCCAAAAATAGCATTTCCATGATCACTTACTTCATTCTTTGAATGAACTTCCCATGTTCATAGTGTTTAACACTGTCCCTCCAACTGGATAGCTTGTCTGTTTCATTTGAATGTGAGCTATCTGCTTTACTAGTAATCAGTCCAGTTTAACTCTCAAGGCAGTTTCTACAGAAATTAGTTGATTTTTTTAAAACCCACACTGATAGAACCTAAAATAAAAAGTACATCAATTAATCTTTATCCAGCATTTATAGACAGTGCCAGAGTTGAGAATTATCCAAGTTCTATTTAAACAGTTTTCTCTGGTTTGGGTTAACACTTAATTTTTAGCACTTCAGAATTTAAGAGAATTTAACTCTCTCAAATTCAGAATATTAACATCTCCTTTGGACTGCTTAAACCTTTGGAGTTCCTCATTCATCTCAATATTCTGCCAATTAATCTAAGAAGTTTTTACTTATAGTTTAACTCCTTTCTGAAGTTAAATTTCATTTTCTTTCACTGCATTTTGCCCTTAAGGGAAATGAAAGAGGAGACAGAAAGCACACTTCATATTGCCGTCTGTCTTTCTAAAATACAACAGAATAATTCAGGAGAGGTCTGTTGGGCACAGGGAGAAAACTGATGACTATTGCAAATCAACAGTCTTGTTGCTATGGGAGTAAAAATAAAAGATTAAATCAATCTCAAAAAATGCTATTTATTATTCTGAAGTATTTGAAAATTTTAATAAAAACACATAGATCTTTCCAAATTGAAATGAAAGACAGCTTCAGGAATGAGATTTAAGAGTCAGCTAATTTTTTCTAGGCCTGTAAAAATATCCATGTCTGAATATATATATTTTTTGTTTTCACTCAATAATAGTATAGATGTGTAAATATACAGGATATAAAAAGAGAATGTTTTTTCCTTTTAAAATATTGAAGTGCATTTAAATTCTCCTATTTTATAACCTCTGTATTTCTGTTCTTTTACATAAGGTTCAAATTAATGCAGTTTTTTAACTTGCATTCCTTGATATTATGTACTTCCATTTTATGTGACTTTGTTCAGAGCCACACTATATAATCGCACCATATAAATAATAAATAACCATATAATCACAAACCAATTTTTATGAACCAAATTGAGCTTAACATCATGCTAGGTATATTATAATTCAAAGGATACAGACTTTGACACAGCCCTCCAAGAGTTTACAGGGAAAAAAAACATTCAATGCATTAGATTTGCAAACAGGAGAGAAACTTAAAACCAGTTCGGCAAAGGTCAGTGAGGTATTCCCATCATTTACAGGTCAAGAGGGGGTGTAATTAGAGGGAAGAGATAAGGCTGAGTATGTAATTTGGATGGAGATGAGAGAGTAGATAGGAGACTCTTATGCAGACAGTGAGTGTTAGAGCAAATTTTTCCATTCCAGTGGAATATTTTTATTTATCTTACTTAATGGATTTTTATTTAGCATATGTTGTCTGCACAACACAGAAGGTGCTGAAGGATAAGGGCAAGGATCTATCAGACTCACTTCCTAGGTACTATACACTTTCAATTTAATAGGAAAGATAAGGATAACACACCAAATAGTCATGCAAAGCTTTAGTGTTGAAAACATTGTAGGAAATCATGTCTTGTTCATCTAATAATAGTAAAAAGAGACATATAGTAAATATTCTAAATGTAAAAGTAAGAAATTTTAAAATAAGAGTAATATGATTTATTTCACTATATGATTTGGTGAGACCAAGAAACAGCCCTTGGAGAGGGAGGACTGCCCAGATAAGGAAGAACTAAATGCTCAAAGTCCAAGGAGAGTTTTCCAAATCAAAGAACACTATATTCTCAGCCTAGCAACATTTCAATAAAAGGTTTTAAGTGCAAACCACCTACTGGATATTGGTTTCAGAAAGAAGAAATATGACATTAGCCACCGTGTGTAGCCTAAGATTTGAGAAAATGTAGATGAATCTGTAACCAAGAACTTGTCTTCCTGGGGACCAGTCCCCTCCCCCTGCCTTGCATAGGGAGTAGCCAAGAGTTTGGGAAATGACTGACTGCAGTTACAGTCCCAGGGTAAACCTGGGTGATCCATCTCAGAAACAAAGAGTAATTCAGGAGTTGTAGAAGTAGAACACAGCTTAGGACATTTTTTCAAGGATTTGACAGAACAACCCTTTCTTTCTGCATGACTTAATGTTCAGAATTTAATACAGAAATTTGCCAGCATTAGGGAAACAAGTCTGAGAACAAGGAATAAACATAGTTAAGGGAGAAACCAAGAGAATCACGAAGAAATAGAGCTAAGGTTAAGCTTCACCTGACATCCATCCTAACTTGGACCTTTGCAATAACATGACCCAATAAACTCCTTTTATTATTTATGAATTATACCTTCTACTACTTGCAATAGAAAAATTATAGTATTCCTGTATGTGAAAGGTTCTTAAGATTCCAATCTACAAACAAAACAAAGTTACACAATTACAAGTACTACAGAATAACTTTTTAATTTCTCATTAAAATATTTAAAAGGATAGTTGAAAATACTGCAGCTTTCAAAAACCTTGGAAATGAAAATTGATAGGCAGCCTGGTTCTACAATGTAGAAGAAACTGTCACTCACTAGAATGTTGATGGAGTTGGTTAGATCAAAAGAATAAGTGATCTGCTTACCTGGAAAAAAAGGTAGGAATAAATTTTATCCTTCTTTTTCTATCTGTCCCTTGTTTAAAGATACATTAGCTTTCTTTACTAACAAGAAAGTTGGGCCACTCAGTAAAGTAATAGACTATAATGAATATTGATGTCCTGTTACTGTTACATTGTTGTTGGTACACAAGGAGGCTAGACTATCCCTTATATTTCTGCATTTATTTCTGGTTCCAAGGAAGTAAAACAGAAGTTAGTACAAAGGAATGGATAGAAAGCAAAGACAAAAAAGAAGGAAGAAAGGTAATTCACAAAAGTAAGTTATTACAGGCACTAGTAGAACTACATGCTGAGGTTACAATTTTCTTTTGTAGTCATAGAAGGGATGGAGCAGTATGGCAGAGCCTAGACCATGGCAAGAGGGAGCAGAACAGCTTGGTCTAGACCATGTGCATATAAATCTGTTCTCTACCTTTGGATAGAGGTAGAATGGATAGCACCCAAATAGGTAGCGGGTAAAGTCAAGGGAAATACACATTCCTTGTCTTTGGAACAATCTTTGTCTAAGACAAACATTAATTGTACTTATCAAGGATGAATAAAAGGAATAAACAGAGTCTAAGAAAATGACTACATGATAATATTTGTGTTGAATGTTACGGAAATTTTGACATTTGGCTATTTTTGTTTTAATAATGATAATTTTGCATGATTTACGGTAATAGAAAAGGAACAGCAGGCTGGAATTACCATCCCTGAGAATAATTTACTATTCTAGATCACTATCATAGTAATTACTAGAAATTACTAGAAACTAAAATAGTATTTAAGCAAAACCAGTGGCCTCTCTACTAAATGGAAGAAAAGATCATTAAAAAGTAAGGTGACAAAAAGAACTGGACAGACTGAAGTCGAAGATGATGGGATATGATGGGAAGGGGGAGCACTAAGGTAAGGAACAAAAGGAGAAAAATATTTTTTAGTAAGATAATTAAGAACTATACTGGAAGACTGGAAGGAAGAAATTACTGATGTGACACTGAGAAAGCCCACATCGGTGACAGACAGGTAGGGTGACCAGACTATCTGAGTTTGCACAGGACTTTCTCACTTTAACACAGAAAGGTCCACGTCTCAGGAACTTGTCAATACAGGGGTAACTGGGCTAGTGGTCACCCAAATGGAGGATAAATCTGCAGTTACCTAAATGTGGAAGGCAAGGAAATAAATGAAGGCATGAAGATCCAACCAACGATTTCAGTGTATTCTCAGTAGGAAGACTGGCAAAACTAAAACAAAGAATGACAAGGAGCATTTAAAAATGTGCAGGTTTAGTGGGGGGGAAAGCAAGCAAATGGATACAGTTCATCAAGTTTAGTGAAGACTAACTGATACAGACATGTCCTGGCAAATTTTTGAAGTGCAAAATTAAAAGGTCAAACAAATGCCTAGACAGGAGGAAAAACTCAGTGCACAAATCTTAGAAAACAGAAATCGAAAAAATTGTAGAATTGATTTCTTTTTAACTCTAAGAACTCTTAATAAATGTTAAACCTTGAGGAAATGAAAACATATAATTGAGACAGAGTATTTTTTTAATATAATTTATTTTATTATCATTAATTTACAATTACATGTGCAATATTATGATTATTAAACTACCCCTTCATCAGGTCCCCCCCACTAACCCCATTACAGTCACTGTCCATCAGCGTAGTGAGATGCTAAAGAATCACTACTTGTCTTCTCTGAGTTGTACTGCCCTCCCCGTGCCCCCCAACATTACATCTGCTAATCGTAATGCCCCTTTTTCCCTCTTAGCCCTCCCTTCCCGCCCATTTTCCCCAGTCCCTTTCCCTTTGGTAACTATTAGTCCGTTCTTGGGTTCTGTGAGTCTGCTGCTGTTTTGTTCCTTCAGTATTTTCTTTGTTCTTATACTCCACATATGAGTGAAATCATTTGATACTTGTCTTTTTCGGCTTGGCTTATTTCACTGAGCATAATACCCTCTAGCTCCATCCATGTT